>JAKKPZ010000103.1:0-210376 GCA_022814885.1 Ditylenchus destructor | reverse complement strand
TTTTTGGTTAATTTGCATTAACAACAGACCATATTGTGATGGTCCATTGAACAACACTTCACCAAACAGGTGGAAAACTACTGAATCCTGAGGCTTAAATCACATCCATCGCTATGCAATTTATACTTTCTTTCAGGGATATTTTCCGGGATGTCTTTCAAAGTTTTTCCTACCACCATATAACAACTGTACAATGGTTTGAGGATACTGTAACCGATATTAATATCCATTTTAGCCCTGGATATACGAAATCCGAATTCCGCTCGCGACTCGGCTTGGAAGAAGATAAGGTAAGTTTTCAGCTATCTTTCTATTGGATTTTCCTTTCATCAAGAATTATTCTAAAATCCTCGTTCTAAAATCGCTCTGAAACAAAGAGCGAAATGTGCTTTTTATTTTAGCTACAAGCTATACACTTATACTCATAATTATTCAGATACAAGACGCCGTTATCGAAAAGATAATTCTTGGACGCTTCGGAGAGGCCTCAGAAATTGCCAATGCGATTTTGTTTGTGGCCAGCTCAAAGGCCAGTTACATCACCGGAGCTACAATTGTAGTCGACGGAGGACTCCTGGTTCATCCATGAAAAAAAATTTCGGATGATATTAGAAAATCAAACTTTGTATCATACATGCTAACGTTGATGCGCAATGATATTGTTTAGCTGATTAGAAACTTTGTTCTTTGCTTTGCTGTTCAAATCGAATAATAAACTTTTACTAGCAAAAAGTCGGATTTAGGGTGTGTCTAAAGTGACCACATAAGTTCCGTCACACCGACCATCAATTGACTCAGCGGCCTTCGGCCGCTCGAACACTGGCTTTGTCAGTGATGACATGCACCCCTAAGAGTCGACCTTGCAAAAATTTGTAACACAATGTGAGACAGACGGACATGCACCCCTAAGAATCGACCTTCCAAAATTTTTTTGTCTAATAATTGGTCTAAATTTAGGTACATTTTAGCTAAAATTTGATCTCCAATTCTGATTCCTCAAAAAGTTACTCTAAAATAGGTACATTTAGAATTAGCACCCCTAAGAATGGCCTTCCATATTTTGTGACGAACAGACTGACATAAGCCGCGTATTATAAAAGATGTGGCGCTTAACTGCTCATTTAAATTGTTAACCAAATTCGAAAAATCACTTCTTGAAAACATCCATGGATGTGCCGGTCGTCACAGATTACGCTGACCAGCAGTGGGAAGGATCCGTGCGATTGGCCCCAAATGAGATTTTCTTCTAAATTTGTTCTATAAAGCCATTTCTTGACCGGAAATTCATATTTTATAGAATCGTAGACTTTTCCATCGATTTACAAGAAAGAAGAGATCAGATAAAAAGATATGTATTTTGCTTTTTATTTGCTTTAATTATTGGTTTGGCGGAAAAGTCCTTGTCGTTTTGTTTGAACTAATTTTTTTCTCATATAACGCAAGATTGCCTGTGAGTGTTATATACCATATGATAGCCAAGACGTTTCTCCGTTCAATAGTCCTAAAGGTTTATTTTTGTTCCGAAGAAAATGAATTAATAGTTATGGTTACCTGATACAAGTCGAAATCATAGATTTTTGAGATACTTTTATAAGTTTTATTTATAAAAAACTATGTTATTATATATTTGATTGTGCAGTAATGTAGAGCGATTTCAGCTCTAATACATACTTTTTACAGAACATTTTTTCATTTGGTGGTTGCTGAGATATGACAATTTTAGTGAATGACACCACCAGGAAAATGGAAATTTTTAATATTTGCGATTTTTTCGGTATGTGTCTCAAATTTGAGTGATCATATTTCGCAGAATTTCAAAGCAAAAGTTATTCTGTAAAAAGTATATCGTTGAGCTAGACCTTGCCTACAAAAGCCGCAATGGCATTGGTTTGTGCAGTGCCAAAATTTCAGATATTTTGTCGATGAAAATTGCTCAAAATAACAAAAAATTAACATTTTGGGTGTATCATCTAGGCCACTGTAATTAAATATTTTTCTATAACTGGAAAATAAGTTAGTGAAAGTCCAACAGAGAAATGAATGGGCTATCAAACGGTATGTAAGACTAAAGAAAAACATTGCTTTAGATGAATAAAAATTGGCTTTGAATAACCGGCAAAAACTTTCCCTACCAACCAATATCATTGATATTTCATTAGTATCCCTTTTATTCATCAGGGCTCGGTTGCTGACATAATCTGCAGCTTTTCTCCTCAGCTTTTTACGCCCTTTTCTCCACGGCAAAGCGGTAGGGGGGGGGTACATGAAAATTTCTCCTCCTCGCGAAATGTGTCGAGATTTTTGTGTTTCTGGAAATTGACTAAATCTCTGCAGCCGTGAGCTGAGGAGAATCTCTGCAGAGAGTATGTCAGCAACCTGGCCCAGAGGAAACGCTCATTGCGATTCATTCTTAGATGGAGTGAATCGAAAGAAACGACCCACTTCGTCTATTGGCCTTCCAAAATAGCGCAAATTTGATTTATGTAAAGCGAGTTCAAAATAAGACACATAAATTTGTCATTATTCTTTATCTTGGTCCAATAAAATCACAAGTTGTAAGCAAAGCAAAGTCAATAGAAAGTTAAACATAGTGAAAACTGAGAACCAGGAACCCCCGAACTGCGCAAAGTTAATAACATAAATACTATGACATTAAAGATCAAATATTTAAAGCTAGGCCGATACAATAGAAAAATTCCTAAAGGAGAAAATATAGTGCAAGTTAAATTGAACCAAAATTTAGAAAGATTTACAGACCTTTTCTAACCCAGTTGCTAAAGAATTTTATTTACAATGTGCAAACAATTTGCGATTTTCGGAAATAATCCGATTAACCCATTAGCCCATTAGCCCGACCACAACTGCGGTTGGTCTATACAGGTACCCATGCCATTGGGTGGGTGTTATCACCCCCCAAATTTTTGGTGACACGAAAAAACATATGGCCTCTCTTTTGTTCGGAAAATTTTTACAAGTTTTGCTAAAAATTTTGTAAATGTAGCCCTAGAGAATGCACTTTTTCAGGCCTCAATTTCCCGTTTACCATTATTTTTGATCCTGATCCCCATCCTGGATTTTTGATCCCCATAGCTCAAATATGAAAATGTGATAATACTTTTTGACGCTTTTTTATGAAAAATATAAATATGTAGTTTTTGTTCACCTTTCATGTATTTTGAATTTAAAAATCATTCTAGAATCAAAATCGAAAAAATAACTAGAATTTATTGAAAAATTACTGAAAATTTTGAAGCAAATGGAAAAACTAATTTCAGATTCGTGTTTAGATCAAATGAATAAATGATTTGTAGGCGACCAAAATTTTTAACTCCGAAAATGTTTTTTAGTTTAATAAATAAATTCAGATTCCCCGTATAGATAAACCCAGGTCTATACGGGACACTGTATATGTAAAATCACGAAAATTTTATGCGTCGGCTCTAATAGGTTAAAACAGAATTATTCGGATTTACATTGCTAGAATAAGTGCAACGCCGTGATCAAGTCCACCATAAACACGAAAGAAACCGCGGTTTGGAAGAGTGTCTGGAAAACAAAAATAAGTGACAGTAATTGGTTTATAGCCGTGGGAATTAAGTATTATCATCTCATCGTCTCTGTCGTCAGAAGTGAAACCGCCGTTATATTTATCAATTATTTCTATCGCATGATTGGGAACCCACAACTTCTTCTCTTCTTCAGTCACTCGGCAGTATTTAGTTTTCTCTAAAACAGCAATATTATATGGGCTTACGTGATAGTTCATTTACACCCTGTTTATAACGTCAAAATTTATTATATATACAAATATTCCTAATAAAACACGGTAAATAGAGTATAAAAATGCGCACCTACCACATGGATAGTAATCGGTATTAGTAAATACCGATTACTATCCATGTGGTAGGCGAAGAACGTAAGTACGTAAATACCATTTACGTACCCGGCTGTATTTACGTCTTCGGCCATAAGTACCTCTTAATTAAGAAGCGTTAAGAACGCAAAAGAGAAAAGTGAAATGAAAATTAACTTTCTATGGATAAACGACAAACATGGTTTCGCCCATAATCTGAGACAAGATTTGGTTTGTCAATCAGACCTTTACGACATGGTGAAACTATTTGGTGAAATTTTTTTTGTGGGAAGCAAAATGAGATAACAAGGTGCATTTCTAATAAGAGTAAGAATAAACAAGTTAAAAGGAATAAACACGAGTTGATTAACAGATTTGAACGACGAATAGGATTTTAAAAAACTGCAGTCTCTTATGCTTTACTTTTTCGTTTCGAGACACAATGTTATGGTTAAACCTAAGCTATCTAACTTAAGCCTAAGCCTAAAGCTCGGTGTACATGAATCTAACTTAAGCCTAATGCCTAATCCTAAAGCTCGGTGTACATGAAGGCTAAGGCCTTCGTGCACACCGGGCTTAAACTTAAGCATAAGGTTAAGTCAAAAATTCTTTTGTAACATTGTTCGCCTAAGTCCTAGGATCTTTTTAAGACTAATCTTAAAGCTTAAGTGTAGGAAGAGTTATGTCCGAAGACGTAAATACAGCCGGGTATGTAAATACTGATTGCTATACAACAGGTATTCGCCCAGAAAAATATCCCAATCCATTTTATTTGGTTTACAGAAAATATGCCCAGGGCAGGTAAAGTGTGTTCCACTTGTATAGATCCACCCATGAATTTTGCGGTTTTGACATGATTATGTTGTTGTCTTGGTCTTAAAACGATTCACATGCTGCTATTCGCCAAAAGAACACAAAAAATAATGTTTGGGCATGATTTTCAAAAGCATTCGTTTTCTTTCTGCTCGATTTTTCTCGTAAATGTGCAAAATTGGTGTTCCACTCGTATAGATCCACCCTATTTTGGAATTTTTTACTTAAAAAATCTAAAAAATAACGTCATATTCGTGATCAGCGCATCAAATTACCCTAGAAAACACTTTTTTAGGCAAAAATAACGACAAAAATTTTTTTCGATCCATAGGGGGGACCACATGGATTTTTTGACAATTTTGAGACATTTTCAAAAAATTGCCAAAATTGGCACTTTTTGGCGTTATGCCAAAATCGGATGCGTGGTCCAGAATCTAGAGACTTTTCCGCACCAGATGCAAAAAACCGCACAGTACATCGCAAAAAAGACATGGATTAAATTTTTGATTAAATTTCAAGTTCATAAAAAATACCAGTTTTCCACACAAAAGAGCGAAAAATTGTTAACTTGAACTTTAACCCTCCGGCAAATTCAGTTTAATTTGCGATGTACTGTGCGGTTTTTTGCATCTGGTGCGGAAAAGTCTCTAGATTTTGGACCACGCGTCCGATTTTAGACAGAACGCCAAAAAGTGCCAATTTTGTCAATTTTTTTGAAAAAGTCTCGAAAATGTCAAAAAAAACCCTGTGGTCCCCCCTATGGATCGAAAAAATTTTTGTCGTTATTTTTGCCTAAAAAAGTTTTTCTAGGGTAATTTGATGCGCTGATCACGAATATGACGTTATTTTTTAGATTTTTTTTTAATAAAAAAAAATTCCAAAAAGGGTGGATCTATACGAGTGGAACACCAATTTTGCACATTTACGAGAAAAATCGAGCAGAAAGAAAACGAATGCTTTTGAAAATCATGCCCAAACATTATTTTTTGTGTTCTTTTGGCGAATAGCAGCATGTGAATCGTTTTAAGACCAAGACAACAACAAAATCATGTCAAAACCGCAAAATTCATGGGTGGATCTATACAAGTGGAACACACTTTATTTACACAAAAAAACTGCAGGTTTCACTTCTCCGAAATCCCCCCAGTAAGCTAGCCCTGTCACTTCGTCCGGCGTCCGAGCATGGCGGTGGAAGAATGCTTATAAATGACCTCCGAATAACGCCGATTCAAATATTTTGAAGAAATTTTGGAAATTTTGATCACTTTTACTAAATTTTAAACAAAATTTTAAAAATTTTCGGAAATTTTTGAAATATTTTGGCGCTTTTCGTCAAGTGTTTTACAAAATTCGGTGAAAAATACCAAAATTTGTGAAAAAGTTTAAATACGCATCAATAAATGTGTATATAGCTGTGGCGTATATAGCTGGGATGGTAAGAGTTTCGGCTCAGGCCCAGCCGGTCTAGGGTTCAATTCCCTGACCCGTCACGGGTAGAGGCGGCCGAGAGGGTGAGCGTCCTGACCAGCGCGCGCTTGAACTGTGTTCACTCATGGGTATCCATTAGGGATCGGAATTTTACACCGAGTCCGAGTCCGAGCAATTCCGAGTCCGGACTCGGACTCGGTAGGGTTCCAATATCAGTTGACGAGTCCGAGTCCGAGTCCGAGTCCGAGTCCGGACTCGGACTCGGACTCGGTAGTGGACACCGAGTCCGAGTCGAGTCCCGACTCGCCCACTCCGTCTGAAATTTATTTTCCCCCAATTTTTTTGTTGTCAAAAACTTGTGTTTTTACTGTTTTTCACTAGTATTTCGTATTTTTACTATAAATAGAAAAAATTTAGACGGTTTTGTCTTTTTTTTTAGCGATTTTTTAGATTTCTAAAGAAATTTTACATGCAAAGTCAAATTTTACCTGTATTTTTCCAGAAATTTTTAGTAAGAATAAAACCGGCTTAGGTCGACTATTTAGCTCCTGAATAAGCGTTATAGATGGGTGCCATATTTGTACTTCTTCGGCAATTTTTCTAACAAAATTTCTATGAAAAATAGGCGCATCTAAAATTTCGCCGGGATAAAATCGCGCCGCAGGCGAAAAAAACATTGAAAAATGTACGATATAAGAGAAAAATCAAAGAAAAAATAGCGACGCAGGCGAAAATTTTTAGAAAAATAAGGCTGTCTGCAAAAAAGGACATTGAAAATTTTGTATATTCTTCAAAAAAGTTCAAAAATTTCGCTCGGCCGCGCCCAATGGGCACGGCCGAAAATAACCGAGTCCGTCGGACTCGGACTCGGACCCCCTTTTACCGAGTCCGAATCCGAGTCCGAGTCCGGACTCGGACTCGGACTCGTCAGATTTCCATTCACACCGAGTCCGAGTCCGTTTCGGACTCGGACTCGGGCTCGGACTCGGAAAGACTCGGACTCGGACTCGCCGATGCCTAGTATCCATTCCCTGTCCCTGCCCCGCTATGGCCTACCCACAATCGACTCAGCTGCGATATGAGTAGTCTACATAGTAGACGCCACATGGTCAGATATCCCCAACAGAGGATGATTATGCGGGGCTCCCTCCCTGAATAAGGATGGGTGGAGGCTCTAGGCATAGCTACCTCGGTGTAAAACCTTTTTTACCCACCTGTATGGCTGAGAGGTTAAGCTCCGGCTTTTCCAATCAACAAGGCCGGGTTCGATGCCCACTATGGCCCATGTGGGCAGTCCACTCAGCTGTGCATCCCTCGTCTGCACTGTATGTGCGAAGGGTCGGCGTAAATGAGTACTGGCCTAACCAGGGGAGAATTCTGTCAGAGAGTGGCTCCATGAATTCTCTCGGTACTCTATACAGGGCTACGGCCATGGCTTCGGCCAGAAATATTCAAGGCTACCCAGGCCATAACTGGGCAAAAACGAGCTTCTGTTCGGTCGCAGGGTGAGCCTCAGGCCCCCGTATCTCAAAAAAAAATTCAAATTTATTGCCGAAGCATTCAAAAACCCTCGATTAACGCCGATCTAACGAAATTTTGTTTGAAAACCTCAGAATAACGCGTCCCCCCGAATAACTCCGATTTTGTTCGGTCACGCGATCGGCGGGCTTGACTGTAGTAGGATATTAGTCGCAAAATCCTAGACGACTATTACCACAAATTGCAAGAGCAACTCATCAGTAGGATACTTGCAACTTGTTTTTGACTAATAATTTTTACTACTGTAAGTAAGTAATCAACATACTATATATTGCCATAGGAAACTTTAAACTAGGTGTATTATAGAGGACTGGTTTTTGAAAATTTTTTCAGAAATAGTTTTTTATAGATTTTTGGAGTCATGTATCTCAATTCGGAAATTTGTCTTTGGAGGGCGTACACCTACAACGAGTAACCTCTAAAAATGCCCAAAATGGGCAAAAAGTTTTGCATATAAATATGGCAGCTAATGGTGTCCGAAATCCCGAAATTCACAGTCGAGTATCGAGGATAGCCTTTCCTAGCAACATTTGTTATATCTAATCTTTTGTAATCCCAGTCCCAAAAAAGGGAAATTCTAGTGATCCCAACAACTATAGGCCAATTTCCTTGACATGTATACTAAGCAGAACTCTTGAAAGAATTATAGCAGAACAAATTTTTGAGTTTCTCTTTATGCATAACTTAATTAGCCCTCGCAATTTGGTTTTATAAGAAATCGCTCAACTACCACCCAACTTTTGGTTTGTTTAGAAAAATGGTTCCAAAGTCTTAATGCAGGTGATTGTTTTGATTGTATCTACATAGACTTCCTCAAAGCTTTTGATTCCGTGTACATTCCCGCACTAACTAAGAAACTATTTGCAATCGGAATCAGGGGAAAACTTCTTAAATGGATCGAAAGCTTTTTAACAAACCGAACTTTTCAAGTTAAAATCAATGACAGCTTCTCCGAAGAAAAACCTGTACTCTCAGGTGTTCCCCAGGGTAGTGTGCTAGGCCCACTTCTTTTCCTTATTTTTATTAACAATCTCCCCTCCTTTTGTGCTGCACCAAATGTTGACCCATTCCTTTTTGCTGACGATGCGAAACTGTCCTCCACATTTAGTGCAAAAAAGGAACCTTTGGACAATCATCTTCCACTTTCCCTTGAAAAAGCATGCCAATGGTCCTCCCAATGGAAAATCAAAATCAACCTCACCAAATCGAGAATTTTACATGGCGGAAAAAACAATCCAAAAAGAAAATACTCAATTAATGACAATGAAATACCAGAGGTTGAAACCATCAGAGACTTAGGAGTTGAAGTAGACAATAAATTACAGTTCAAAGTTCATATAAGTAAAATAATTAAAAATGCGTATTTCAGGGCCCACCAAATTTTAAGAGTACTAAAAACTAATGATTTAGCTACTTGGAGACTAGCCTACATTAGCTATGTTAGACCACTATTAGAATATGCATCTGAAACTTGGAACCCAAGTCTCATAGCCGAAAAAACGCGGATTGAAAAAGGACAAAAATTCTGTACTAGAAGAATACTTAAAAAATGCCACCTCCCATACTGTCAGTATCCAAAACGACTTAAAATACTAGATCTCCAATCGCTTGAATCCAGACGTCTAATTTCCGATCTCATTATGGTATACAAAATTATCCATCACAAGGTTCCGTTAGATCCAAAATCTTTCTTCATCTTTCTTCAACTAGACCGTCACTAAGAAGATATGAATTCCAAATCAAACCCAAATATATAGGTACTAAAAACAAAACTCTTTTTTCACTAGAATAATCAACTTCTGGAATGATCTTGATCAAGAGACAGTTAATGCCAAAAACCTATCAGTTTATAAAGGAAAACTTATGGGAAAACCCTTTAAAAAACCTACAGGCAAAAAATCGGCCTTCAAATCTTACTTTTCCTCTATAACATTGTTACATTGCATGTACTGGAATTATATTGATTGAGTTATACTGTTAATCCATTATTCAGGCAGAATCTCATATTTTATCACCATTATGTATTACCATTTTCTTGTATTGTAACCGAATGGCACTATATTAGTGTTCTTTGTTGTGAACCTTTAGTGCATTATGTGAAAGAATAAAGAATATAATCACCCTAAAGCGCAAGTGACTTCATTCTTGAACCCGACGCCCAGAATTATGTTCCCGTACAGAGGTGTGTGACAGCTCATTTTGTAGGTCTCGACGAATCTAGACGGAAATGAAAAAAATTTTGGAGCGCCTATATTAAAAAGTGCCATTTTTTGGCCAAAAAGTGGCAAAAATGCATGTTTTTTACAATACAAGCAAAAACTTTTTTTTTGTTCCCCCGATACAGTGGTCTGTGATAGCTCATTTTGTAGGTCTCAGAAAGTTGATATATTAAGTTGGCAACTAAGTTTCCGCACTCATATTAAAAATAAATTATTTTATGTCCCAAACAGAAACGATTTTTTCGAATTTTCCCCAAAATGTCCCAACTTCAAGCAATCAGATCTCGCAGAATATGAAAGCATATTTTGTTTTGTAAAAAGTGTGTTGTTGAGCTAGACCTTGCCAACAAAAGCCGCAATGCCACTTTCAAAAGTGCTCAATAAAAAGTTGGGTTCTTACATGAGTGCGGAAACTTAGTTGCCAACCTAATACAAATCCGCAAAAATTGGGGAGCGCCGATCTCGAAAAGTGGCCTTTTTTGTCCAAAAAGTGGCAAAAATGGCTGTTTTTGACGCTGTACGATTCCCACGTTAGTTACGGGCGAGTGATAGCTTAAATGAATGCTCTTGGAAAGTTAGAAATTTTGAGATATTTATATTCAATATTTGAAAATTGGAAATCGCGCCAAAACAGAAAAACGTGTTTTAAGGCCAAATTTACCTATACAGAAGCAGACTTGGGCGCTGGCGCCCATTTACCTCTAGTTTTGTCTCAAGCAAATTTTACCGTTTCCGAATCCAAATACTCGTTCCAACTCTTCTTCGACTGATATTGTCCCATTTTCTACCATAGTCTGTGTTTCATTACATGTTGCCCACTTGTCGGCATCAAATTCGGTAGGCCCCTCTAACCAACTAACAAACTTTCGGTAACGTTCTTCAAAATCATCCATGTCCTTCTGCGTTTGATTTCGATAGCGTGTGACATATATCCGTTTACCCCTGACATAGTGACCCTCCGCAACTGTAAACAGTTCAGCAGGCGTGCCTATAAAACTTTTTTTGCAACTTTTTATGACGCTAACTAGTTCAGTGTGATGGAAGCCTGATTTTTTTTTGCAAAAACTCGCCATAAATAATTTTGCGATAATTCGCCGTAAAGGTGGTGTATACGCAGGCCCGTAGCCAGGGGGGGGTTGGGGGGGTTGTAACCCCCCCCCGAAATTCGGAAGCCAAAAAAAATCAATAGGGTCCCCCCTATGGTTTTAAAAATTTTGGAGAAAATTTTGAAAAATGCACCCCTAAGAATGCGTTTTTTTCTCTTCTCAACCCCCCTGAAATCTCAACCCCCCCGAAAATTTTTTCTGGCTACGGGCCTGTGTATACGACTAAACATAAATCTTGGCCTAAGCCTAGATGGCCTATTGGATAAGGTTCTGTTCCATTTACTTTCTACTAGCGGCTTGGGACTCCCTACGGGAGTCCGTTTAAAAAATTTGTGTACATGTATACCTATATGTTCTAAGTTCCCTCACATTCCAAGGGAGAAGGTCGGGCGCTCCGCGCCCGACCACAGGATCGGCTCGCCAACTGCGGCGGATCACAATATTTATGGGTAGAGGTAATAAGCACTGGAAAAAATGCGGGACAAAATAGGTCACCAATTATTTTAAGCACTGGATAAAATGGCCGTTCCAAAAATTCGAGACAAAATAGGTCACCGACTATTTTAAGCACTGGATAAAATGGCCGTTCCAAAAATTCGAGACAAAATAGGTCACCGACTATTTTTGTCTAAAAAATTTTGTCCAAAATATTTGGTCTAAATTTTTCGAAACCTGTATCAGCACATCCGTGCGAACATTACAAACTATCACTTGCGCGGAAATAGGCCGTAAAAGTGGTCTAACGGCCAAGGGCCGATCTACCGTATTTTCTCTAATTGAGCCCCCGGGGGCTTAATTATTTCAATACCCCTCTAGAGGGGGGGTCAATTTCAGGGAGGGGCTCTATTATAGGGAGGGGCTTAATTATTTGGATCGCGCCCAAGGCGCGATCCCATAAATTTTCGCGCCCCGCCTTCGGCGGGGCGCGAAAATTTTTGAGACTTTTTACAAAATATTCGGATTTTTGGCCAGTTTTTTACAAAATTTCGAGAATTTAAACCGATTTTGAATTGGCGCCAAACTTTTTTTGGCGAAAATTTGAATTTTTGTCGGTATTTTTTACACTTTACGGAAAATTTTTCATTTTTTGCTAAAATTTGGTAAAAAAATTGCAAGTTTTGGTAAAAAATGGCAAAATTTATAATTATTTTTCGTATAGCGCGTCAAAAATGACGATTTTGTATCCTTTGGAAATACATTCATTTTTTACTATTTCTAGAAAAAAGTGTCGTTTTCCATTCCATTTTTCATTCATACCAAAAATTTGTAGAAATGCCAAAAATTTTATTAGTCAAAACGGGCGCATCTAGAACGCTTCTAGAACGATCATGAATAGTTGATCTAGACAGGTCCCATTCAACATTTCTTAGTTAGAATGGGATCTTTTGAAAATACATATTTTTGGCCCGTTTGTGACAAAAGTGACCTTTGGAGCCGTTTATTCGGCTATGGGTAAATTCGGTACCGTCATATTCGGTACCGAATTTGACGGTACCGAATTAGACGGTACCGAATTAGACGGTACCGAATTAGACGGTACCGAATTAGCGGTACCGAATTTACCCATAGCCGTTTATTCCGTTTCCTGAAGACATCTTTTCCTTCCAAAATTAAAGAAAAAAAATTAGTGAAAATTTTTACTTTTTGTTATTTTTATGCTAAAAATATTTTTATATTATATTCTTTTCTATTTTTAGCAACAATTTATAAAAATGCATGATCCTAAAACCCTATTTTGTGATCCTAAAATGGCAAAAAATCTGGGTCCTAATCATTTCTTTTAATTAGAGGAAATAAGAATTTTGATTAAAGTTTAAAGAATTGACAAAACTTGGTAACAATAGCATTAAAAAGCTATAACATGAAAAATACAGTTAAAATTGACATGTAAAAAACCTAAAAAATAGCTAAATTGGACAAAATTGATCTAAAAATAATATAATAATAATCTAAAACATTAGCTCAAAATTGGCTAAACTGTTAATACGGAATACTAGCAAAACAGTAGCAATAAATTGCGAAAAACACGTGTAAAATTTGTCTTTTATGTAAAATACCTTTAAAATTGTAAAATATCTTAAAACACCTAAAAAATTAGCTAAAAATTGGCTAAACTATCTAATTTTTGTCTATTTATATTGGACATACGAAATACTAGCAAAAAACAGCAAAAAATTAGGAAAAAACCCATTTTGGGGGGGGGGCAGTCCCGTAGCCAGGGGGGGGGTTAGGGGGGTTGCAACCCCCCCCCCCGAAATTCGGAAGCTAAAAAAAATCAATAGGGTCCCCCCTATGGTTTTAAAAATTTTCGAGAAAATTTTGAAAAATGCACCCCTAAGAATGCGTTTTTTCACTTCTCAACCCCCCTGAAATCTCAACCCCCCCCCCCCCGAAATTTTTTTCTGGCTACGGGCCTGGGGGGGGCTCAATTATAGGGAGGGGCTTAATTATTTCAATACCCCTCCAGAGGGGGGGTTAATTATAGGGAGGGGCTCAATTATAGAGGGGGGCTCAATTAAAGAAAATACGGTATATCAAGTGCTCAGATGCTCAGATGCTCAGAATTCGTTTTCTGAGCATTTTTTGAAAAAACCCAGAATTTTTTATTTTTTCCAGGTATCCGGCATCTAAAAAGGCATAGAATCCCAAATAAAACTAACCACAATCAATAACTCTTCCTAGAAAATAAATAAATGTGTTTTCGATTCTGAGCATTTTTCGTGATTCTGAGCATATTTATTGCGAAATATGCTCATACGTTTTCATTCTGAGCATATTTCGCAATAAATATGCTCAGAATCGAAAACACATTTATTTATTTATCTCTAGGTAGAGTTATTGATTGTGGTTAGTTTTATTTGGGATTCTATGCCTTTTTAGATGCCGGATACCTGGAAAAAATAAAAAATTCTGGGTTTTTTCAAAAAATGCTCAGAAAACGAATTCTGAGCATCTGAGCACTTGATATAGATCGGCCCCAAGTCACGGAGTCACACGGCTAGCTTACTGGGGGATAATTAATGTCGTATAATATTATTGTCTTACTTTCATACAACATTTGTGTAATTTATAGGCCGAAATCACATATTTTACCTAATTACATACGTACCAGGGCTGCATCCGGTATCCGGTTATCCGGTGTTTTTTTGCCATCCGGTAACCGGATTTTTTTTTGGGGGGGGGGTCCGCCGGTTGCACCGGATAGTAAAAAGCACCCGTAAGAATGCAGTCAGCGCCGCAGACGAAAATTTTGGGTCCGCTTTACTTTGCCCCCCCCCTCGAAAAACGCGTCATACACCCATGGTATCATTGTAAAAGTTGTTTGGCTCGACGAGATAAGCCCAAAAATGCAAAATTTTTTTTGTAGATTGCTTCTAGAACGTTCTAGAATTTTGGGACAATACCTCTCCGGTAGGTATCTGTCACCTGACTAACAGGTTATTTTAACGCACTTTACCTACTGTATAGGTATGTGATCCTCAGTAGGTACATCCGCCACCCAACCTGCAGGTTAAAGTTAAAACAACCCTTATAAGGCGCCAAACAAGCCATTAGGCTTAAGCTCCCGAACAACCCTTACGTTAGGCTACTGTGCACAAATTTTCAATATCAATCTTTGACATACAGCGTAGTTTTTCAAAAAAATTTCGCCTGGGGCGCTATTTTTTCTTCTTTCTTTTCCATTCTTTTTCACTATTTTTCCCAATTCTTAACAAGAAACTATTCACATTCTTATCAAAAACTTTGATTCCTTTCTATATGGATGGTAATGACTAGGGCCAGGATTTTTAGGTTCGAACCTAAAAAAACCTAAAAAACCTAAAAAGACCTATTTTGGCCTTTTTTGGGAAATTTTAGGTCCCATCCTATTTTGCCTAAAATCGTAATTTTCTGCTCAAATTTCAAAAATTTTCGTCATTTTTAAAAAAAAATTCAAAATTTGAATTCCTGCCCAAAAAATTTTGTATTTTTTCGAAATTTTTGCCATGTTTTACAAAACTTTGGCAAATTTTTGCAAAATTTGGGAAAAATTTTGCAAGAAATGGTAAAAAAGGTAAACAGTTGGTTGTTAGTTGGTAATTCGATGTAAAATACGGTCCTAAAATTACTTTTTGGGCGAAATTTGATCCTAAAATGACCATTTTGGTGGGACCTAAAAGGGACCTAAAATGGCCTTTTTTGGGACCTTTTTAGGATCCTAAAATGCGATTTTTGGGACCTAAAAATCCTGGCCCTAGTAATGAAGTAGTATATTTGTCACATTTTAAAATTGTCAATTTTTTTAAGCGAAATTTTTGGCAAGTATTCAATAAATTTTCGCTTGCGCCGCTATTTTTCATTAACTTGGGTAGTATTTCTTATTTTTTTCCAAAAATTCGGGCCGTAAATTTGTGGAATTTTCAATAAATATTCAAAAAGTTCTTTGCTATAATATATTTCAATGATAAATTTTAGTCAATTTTTAAAGAGAGCCAATTTTATCAAAACTTTTTGCGCTATTTTCCATTCCGTTTTCAATTAATTAATTACTGGCCATATTGTGCACTTATTTCGCCGCATATTAGTGTTTTTTTCTATAAATAAAAAATTGAAAAAATCGCGCCGAAAAAAAGCGCCGCAGGCAAAATTTGGCTGTCTCTTTAAAAGTTGACTAAAATTTATCATTGAAATAAATTATAGCAAAGAACTTTTTGAATATTTATTGAAAATTCCACAAATTTTTGTCAGCCAATGGCGGCTAACGCCTATAAAATTCAATGCATCTCCACTTGGTTCTGAAATATCCGAACGCCTATTTTCAACCGCTAAACCAGTAATGACGGATCTCCGAAGCCGATTATTTCTGGAATTTTCAAAATTTTTCGCTCTATTTTTCGGCCGCATGTCAGGCGCGGACGAGCGATTTCTAAAATATTTTCTTTGACTTATTGGCGAACAAACCAAACTTCTCAAAAATTTTCGCCAATTTTTCATGGAAAGTTGGTTAGATGATTGCATGCAGCTCTGTTTGCAATGGTCATTGGAATTTGCACTTAGTAAAAATGGCCAAAAGATGTGAAAATGTAATAATAGTAAATAATATAGCCAAAAATGTTGCTAAAAGTTGTCCAAATATTTGAGTTTTACAAGATTTATTCTAATTTCGCACATTTATAATAAAAACGAAACAAAAAGCACGCATTTTGGTGAACTTTTTGCAAATTAGAGCCATAATTAGGGAAAATTTTCAAATTTGGCGCCAAAAATTGAAATAATCGGTTATCCGGTATCTGGTCAATATCCGGTGTTTTTTCACTATCCGGTATCCGGTCCGGCTTTTCGAATTACCGGATGCATCCCTGACACGTACACATAACAATTGTGCATTTCAGGCACTTTTCTAATCTACAATATCACGTAAAGGTTTTTGGTGTCACAGATTTGGTTTTTGTCGCAGATTTGTGGATGTCACAGATTTAGGATCTGTTGTCACAGATTTGGAAAAACCAAAATCTGTGACGAAAAAACACAAATCTGTGACAATCAAATCTGTGACAAAAAAAAACAAATCTGTGACAACAGTCCCCAAATCTGTGGCAACCAAAATCTGTCATACGAAATCTGTGACAGAAAATCCGCAGTTATCTTAATCAGATAAAATCTGTGCTTGGGTGCATCCCGGTGAATTACATTTCCAGGCGCCGAAGAAAAATCCGCAAGAAAGTCAACCCGCATGCGGATATTCCCGAACATAATTTTCCAGGAACACCGAAGCATATGTTATGTCAGATTATAGTAACTGCGGATCATTTCCGGGTTTCATCGACATTAAAAATTGTGATGGGGATTCTTTTGCTCTAAATCAAAGGATGATCTCGGCGCGTGATGAACGATTTGGCACAGTAATGGCGAAAGATCATAGCCTCAGATATTTTAATAACTGAGTTTTGGTTGGTATATTATTTTTGCTCTGGTAAAATAGATTCTAAAAAGTCCAATGACTTTCTTTACAAC
Source organism: Ditylenchus destructor (assembly GCA_022814885.1). Taxonomy (NCBI): domain Eukaryota; kingdom Metazoa; phylum Nematoda; class Chromadorea; order Rhabditida; family Anguinidae; genus Ditylenchus; species Ditylenchus destructor. The sequence goes on along the minus strand of JAKKPZ010000103.1, from coordinate 193,424 downwards.
TAAATAGTTGGAATTTTCTGCGATAAGAATTGAAGTATTTAAAAGGTTGTAAACTAAAAACATACCATGAATTGTGCATCTATCAACTTCTCCTTCATCCCAGACTTCGATCAAAAATACTTGGTGATTGTACCTGAAATGTTTTATTACCACGAAAAATTTCAATGAATAACGAAAACTTTTTTCTGACTGATTTAGTTTGGTTTAAATAATTAAGTTTAAAATTCAGATGTTTACGACATAATAAATATATGTAAACTGCATTTAAGATTGGGGCACCCCAAAACTGGCGCGCTAAAGAATGACGTCAAAGATTTTAGACAATATTAACATACTCGCACTCCTCTTTCGTACAATGCCTAATAAGGTGAAGAAATGTTCGGAAACCAAAAACCCGATTTTCTGTAGAAAATAGGACCATTTATCAAAAACTGCCAAAATTGGCCATTCTGCAAAAATAAGATTACATATGCTGCAGGCCAAGGTTTAGCATTTTTCTTCTTTTCTCATTTTTCCTCTTTTCCCATATATTTATCATATTTTCTATGGATAAATGGTGGTTTAATTGACACAAAGATTTTTTGAGTTTTTGATTTAATGATTGGGAATTTTTAACCCATTCGAATGGCAAGGAAATAAATAAATAGGGAATTAATAAATAGTTTACATTTACCATTTTTTCATAAGTCATTTTTGGGCCATTTTTGGCCCTAAAAATGTTTGGCACTTTTTGGTTTTCCTGCCAAAAATTTCCCGAAAAACAGGTTTTGAACGTCGAAGTACCTCATAATTGACCCACTATTCAAAAATTTTTTACGGATCCACTAGGGCGACCGCCTAGGAAGCCTACTTTTACCTTTTTGGCATCGTTGACGTTCGTAAAAATTCAAGTAATACTACCCCAATACTATCTTTACCGGCGAACACCCAATGAAACACGCCCATTTTGATTGTACATATAAGTAGTGTACTTTAATGAACAGTGTTCCTGTGATTTCATTCTCAATAAATGACTTATTGTCGAAATTTCTCAAGTCCGCCTGTTTCCTAATTTTACGAGCCATAGCGTTTGTATGAAATTGGTCCCGCAGCGAAGTGTCTGCATTTGACTCAACTGATGGCTCTCAACGCCTCAATGATGTTCTCTGTGCTCTAGAACAGAAAACCATGGTCAACTTTTTTTGCTGACAAATTCATTGAGGCGTGTCTGACAAAGCCAACCAATGAGACAGCCAATGGCGCAGCTGCATTTGGCGCGAATTCAAACGCTGTGGCTCGCATAATTAGGAAACAGGCGGACTTGAGAAATTTCGACAATAATACGAACACTTGTAAAATCACAATATAGCTAGGCCAAAAGAGAACGTTAGAGTTTACGGTACTACGAAAGAGAGCTAGGCGCTACCGGCGCCGGTAGGCACCGAAGCGGCTAGTTGTTTAAATTATTTTCTCTGGGCGGTTTTTAATCGATTTGAATGTCAATAAATGTTGTTCCTGAACGTGTTTAGAAAAAATTATTGTTGTTTTACCTTTCTATTTTTGAATGATTAAACTATAAATATATTTCTTGTTGTGCTCCCACTTTTATAAAAATTTAATCAATAGTTTATTAACCCTCGGAGCCCTGGTCGGCCCAAATAAAGGAATCGATACAACTTTTTGTCCTCTACAACAATATGAAACAAAATTTTCAACAAGAAATGTCAAGCAAGTTATAAAGCACCAACTATGCCATACAAGCAAGAAAAAAAGATATGACCTGTCAAAACCGACCACCTCGAGCATTTTTTGTCGAAAAAAGGTGGTTTCGAAATCGGGTCCGTAATTTCGAAAAAGTGAGCCATAGCGAAAAAATTTTTTCATATTATTGTAGAGGACAAAAAGTTGTATCGATTCCTTTATTTGGGCCGACCAGGGCTCCGAGGGTTAATAGCAAGAAAATTTCACTAACCAGCTGTATCGCTCATTGAGTGAATTCATGAGCCCCCTAGCGTTTTTAACGGCATCGGGTCCGTCCATCAACGATTCTGCATAGGTCATCATAGGTTCTAGCCAATAAGCTTCCTAAACATTTTTATGAAGATATAGTATTCAATGTTTTACAACCATAGGAAAACGTTGTGGAGGAGTGCTTACTTTGGCAAAATTTTAAATTTCCATTTTTATAAATGCATATCCCCTAAAGCGCGGTTATCCGTCCGCCATAATTTTTTCCCGTGCTTGCGGGGAAAGTAACTTGCGGAAGTTGCTTATCAGGGTCGACTTATATGACGCATACAAAAGCGCCGGAGGATCTGACCATTGTATTAAAAGTTACCATGTTACCTGCGCGCAGCTGGGGGTAGGCTGGGGCGCGAGTGGCGCCCCATGGAAAGGCGAGTACCAGTAAGTTATCCTGATGCCCCCTAAGTTACCTAATATACCACTAAGTTACCACTAATATACCACTAAGTTACCACTAATATACCACTAAGTTACCACTAATATACCACTAAGTTACCATGGGGTGGGGGATCATAGCATCCATGATACCTCCCCTATGGTTTCAGAAAATTGGGTTACTTAGGCGGATGCAAGCCGCCGAAGGCGGCTTGCCCAGGTTGTGCCGGCGGGCGGCCAAAGGCCGCCCGCCGACACAACCGCGACCCCGCTGCCCCCTGATTCAGACTCCCGCAGGGCAGGGGGATCCACGGGGCGGGGGATCATAGGGGCGGGGGGATCCTCGGGCGGGAGAATCCACGGGAGCGGGGGGGGGATCATAGGGGCGGGGGGATCATAGGGTCCCGTACTGATTCAGACTTTCGCGGATGCGCCGAAGGCGCGGCGCTCCCTAGTTTTATACAAATATTCTTACTGTCAAATGTGGGCTGAGCGGGCGCTTCCTCACGAATGTGTTTTTTCACCAAAATTCAGACACATCAAATATCACTATATTTCTACAAAAGCCCACTATTTTAGCGTTACAAACGCATACAGTTTGTCTACGTCATTAAATAATGCAAGTCGCAATTTATTTATTTTTTTCGAAATATACCTGAAATATAATGAAATTGTTTTTGATACTATTCCTGATAACAAACATGAGAGCAGGAATTTACGTCAAAGTATTTCTATGGATTTCCCTCCACATAAGGAACCCCATTTAACGTTCCCCTTCTATAACGAACATTTTTTGGAATCAGCTCTGTAAATGACCCTCCATATAACGACTATTGTAAATTTGGGCAAAAATTTAAAAAAAACTTAAAATTTCCGAGCATATTCTGCGTTGATGAGCAGAAATCTGGATTTCATCATATAGAATATCTAAGAATAGGTAACATGGAGTTATGTATTTCTGGTACACCTTCTGTATAACGAAATCATACTTATAATGAACGAAAGGGTTGGTCTCTTGAGATTGTATAAAAGTGGATCCTTAAATAATTTGAGGGGGAAATAGTTTAGTAAAATTCTTTGATACAACTCTGGGCATACCACTTTGTTATGGAAAAGGCGTCATGCAGTTAAGAAAACATTTAAACCAAAAACACTGCCAATAATTTGCGCAGTTTTACCAGAGGATCTTTATATTACTTTTTAACTCAAGTGTTTATCAACTTACACCAGCATCTTTCCCTAGTTTAGCCACGGCATTCGCGGTACTCGTTATTGTCTCTAGAAACTGTTTATTTTTGAACTCTATCATCTCTTGATCCTTGTAATACATAAGGCCGACGCATGTATAATGATTCAAAATCTAAAAATTGAATCACTGATGGATATATAATTTGTTGACAAAATCTTATACAAATATTAACTCAAATAGAAAACGTTAGAAGTATGTCCACTAAGGTTTGTCCAGGCTTCTTTATGCCCCGGCGGGGCTGGAAAAAATTGATTTATTATAATCTTATTGATACAGTGATTGACACCAGGGCAGTGATTGTCTTTTTTGAAAATCCCAAACTCGCCCAGCCCTGATTGACACCATGTACACTGTTTTCCCTGCTTTATCCTAAATCAACTTAAAAAATAATTTTCTAGTTTCGTACCACGGAGGTACCTTCGAAATTATTCTGACCCCGGATTCGGACTTAGCACCCAAAAACACCCAGGCGCAAAAATCTGCATCAGAAACGGCAAAATACCGTAGAAAAATAATTATGAAAAATTTAGTACCTCGGCTGTATCCCGAAAAATAATATATTTTTGGACTCAGGACCTCTTAAAACCCGGGTGCAAAATCACGCCATCCGGAAATTATTTCACCCGCAGGCACTCCAACTAGGGATGGGCAATGATAACTAAAGACCGGATTTTTAGGTTGTTACACTGCCTGGTATGCTTAACCACTGTCTCTCTTCAAAGATAGCACAAATAGGCACCCTCTTTTAACCTATTTTTGATCACTAAATAGGTTGAATAGAGTCTTTGTTCTAGAAAGCCTCTTTCCCTTTGTGGGCAGTAAGCAGACACGTCGAACGCAATCGAGAGTTGTCTGCAGAAAGCAGAGGCATCGATTGATGTTCAATGCGCCTGCTTTCTGCCAGGAAATGAAAGAGACTTTCTAGAACAAAGACTCTATTCAACCTATTTAGTGATCAAAAATAGGTTAAAAGAGAGTGCATTTTTGTGCTATCTTTGAAGAGAGACAGTGGTTAAGCATACCAGGCAGTGTAACAACCTAAAAATCCGGTCTTTAATGATAACCTTTGATAACCCAGGAAAAGGAGGTTATCATGATAATCCACAAATTTATCATGATAACCATAAGGTTATCTTGGAAATAAAATGCTTGAAATACATACATATTGATAAAAGAATTGCATATTTGGAATCCACAGGAAAAACTGACATAAAGACGTTTACATCAGATTTTAGGTATCTTAGGAAAAAATGGGGTAGAATAGCATTTTTAGATCTGGGCCATTTCTTTATTGGCTTGGGGTCGAAAGAGAAAGAGAAATATGAAGCGAGGGATCTGGCGAGCAACCAAAGGCCAAGTCGATTCTGGCCAGATCATATTTCTCTTTCTCTGTCGACCCCACACCCAAAAAAGAAATGGCCCAGATCTAAAAATGCTATTTTACCTCATTTTTACCTATGATACCTAAAAACTGATGTAGACGTCTCTATGTCAGTTTTTTCCACGGGATTCCAAATATGCAATTCATTTATCAATATGTATGTATTTTAAGCATTTTATTTGCATGAGGTTATCATTGGATGAGTTATCAAAGGTTATCTAAGGTTATCATTGCACATCCCCAACCTGAGTCGACCTACTACTAATGCCAACTACATTGCACTCGGTCATGGAGACTAATTAGACCGTGACACACTGAGTCAGCAAAGTTAGCGGATTACTATATAAAGGATCTCATCAAAATATCAATTGCTGGAATATTTTTCAGAAATGCCCTAAAAAGAGTGAATAAGGGAAATATGATCAACTGAATTCAACTTTGGCATTATTTTTGCTTGTTATATTATCTGGTTATTTACAATGAAATTATAAATTTTGACCATTTTATGTTCAAAGTGGCCAAACTTCAAAAACTTTTTAGTATTTTATGCTATATCGAGGCGATACCTATTTTTCTAGCGGCCCGGCTTATGCTTAAGCTTACACTTAGACACCCTAAAGTTTAGGTTTAATCGACGGTATACAGATAGTGGGATGCACGCGCGCCACAAAGGGGAGCGGCTTAGCGAGTTTTGGACGGGATGCAAATGTCCCGGGGTGCAAATGTCCTGGGGTGCAAATGGCCGGGGTGCAAATGTCACGTACCGTATTTTTTGGTGTAAGGTTTTTGTCCAAAATTTTCGGGGAGTGCATTCTTGCCAGTGCTTATTTTTCGTGTAAGGTTTTGATGGCGTACCAGGTACCGGATTTCGTGGGCCGAATGCCCACGGCTGGGAGGGCCGCAGTGTTACTGGCGTAGCCAGTACTGGAAAGCCTTAGTAAGCGTTTATTCCAGGAGCGATTATAAAATCAATAACAAATTACCAATTCTAGCAGTGCGTGGTTAATCAAAGTGAGAACATTGTCAGCTGACGCATGTGAGTACTTAGCATATGTGACGTAGGTATGTATTACACAGCTAAACTTAATTTAAAAACTATGTATGTTAATACAATTTTGTTACAGGTCTGCAAACGCTTGAGACTCCGGCTCAGAATTGCGATCTTGAAGCAAAGCCATTGTAACATCGCTTGTACATCCTGCTCCAGTTAAGGATTTAACGTCCTAAGATAGCTTATCATTTAGGTTGTGCTTGCTGCATGAATTTCTATTGGCTGAAGTCATTAATTCCGGGAAAAAACTCAGAGCGCCAACGCATACAATCGCTGTGGGACCAATCTTCTCGGTTACCGCCAACTGGGGGGGGGGACCCAACTGGTGGGGGGGATAACTGGGGGGAGAACCAACTGGGGGGGAAACGTTTACCCCAGTTGGTTCTCCCACCAATTGCCCCCCCCCAATTGGCTTTTTTCTATAAAACCTTTATTTTACCCCAAAAATGCAGTTTTTCACCCTAAAAATGCGTTTTTTGGCTTAACAATGCACCTGGCCTAATTTGAACTTCTATTTTAGGCCATAAAACCGCTCTTTTAGGCTAAAACAACCCTTATAAGGCGCCAAACAAGCCATTAGGCTTGGGGCCACGCTGTATGGGGACTAAGGGACTTAATCTTAGGCTTAAGCTCCCGAGCAACCCTTATAACGCGCCATAATGGGCGAAAACATCGAATGCGGAGCAAAAAACTGCATTTTGGGGTAAAACAACGGTTTTATAAAAAAAACCAATTGGGGGGAGAACCAACTGGGGGGTAAACGTTTCCCCCCAGTTATCCCCCCAGTTGCGTTTTTGGCTTAGGTTTTTGACTGGCGCTTTTGGCTGTATATGCCCAGATTTTGTCGCCCTTAGAAGTTTTACCCCCAATAAATCCGTAAAAATGCAGTAAAAAATTGTCGACATTGGTAGAACAAATCGAAACGGCGTTCGACATAGTCGAAAATGGCATTTTTACCTACTTAAAGGAACGGTGACACTCTCTATCTCCGATGTCAAAGGAAATCACAAATTACATTCGCTTATTTTTTTGCAAACAAGTGATGTAAACAAGCCGCACCTGGCTTGGTTACGTTCCAGCAGCAAATGGCACCAGAACTCAGGAATAATTCGCCAAAATCCAAAAACTGTGCGGTTAAGCCGCAAGCCGTTTTTCGTAAATTATGTTAAATATTACCGTCGCAATATTGAGGGGCGTATGTTTCCAGCAAGTTTCATTCATGGACCTTAATGCAGCTCGCACCAGATTTTTGTCAAGAAACGATTGCAGCAAACTTCCCATGTCCAGTCGTAAATGTTGTATTGGTTTAATAAAAGCCTGAATATAAGAATGAAACATTTTTTTCAAAATTGAGTCACAAAAATGTATCAGCACCTCTTCACCTGGATCTCTATTTCTCGGCAGAACGAATTTTTCTGTCTGCGGAAGCCATAGTACCGTAACGCAAGCCTTTCATAAACTCTAACTAGCTTATAAGCTAACTAATTATAAGCTTTTTTGGCAAGCTTTCAAAAATTTCAGTTTTTTGGTGCAGCTTGGGTGTTTTGGTGCCAAAAGAGTGGTATGGGCATCTTTTCAAAGGGCGGTTTTGGCATGTTTTCAAAAATTTGATTTTTTCGGCATTTTGGTATAAAACTTGTCATTTTTCAAAATTATCGTAAACGTAATGTAGTGTTTTTTTGGATTTTTGGGGCCGTAGAATTCAAATCTGATCCCGAGTTTTGCGTACCACTTTGATGTTTTATTAGGTTGTCTCACTAGCGCACCCAGGGGGGGTACCGGGGGTACGTACCCCCCCCCCAAAATGGAAAAATTTGAAAAAATGAGTGTAAATCAGTGCAAATTTGGGCAAAATTTGGTCCGGTACCCCCCCAAAATCCAAAAGTTGGGGTCCCAAAAAAAGTGTACCCCCCCCCCAAAATGGTCATTTCCACTGAAACGTGCCCCCCCAAAAAAAATCCTGGGTGCGCCCCTGGGTTGTCTACAAAGTTTTGAGACTCGAGGGTGTTTTACCGGATAATCGAGGGTCTGGGAATTTTGCCCATTTCACCTATATAGGGGGTTTTGGATGCTGGGAATCCGAATTTGATGTCAGATTTTAGTTGGTCCCGCCACGAAAATATGGAAAACCGCTATTTCTTTTAAAAAATGGCCATTTTTAGTCAAAAATGGCCCAAAAATGGTCATGTTTGGCGCGATACGAAAAAACCAATTGCATATTCGGAATCAGCGCATCAAATACCCATAGAACATGCTTTGCAGAAAAAATTTCCATATTTTCAAAAATCAATTTTTTTGGCAAAACCATGTGGTCCCCCAATGGTCAAAAAAATCAAAATTCTTCGGATTTTTCGGAAAATATCTTTTCAGGGGTATTTTGATGCGCTGATTCCGAATCTGCAATTCGTTTTTTCATATCTTGCCAAAAATGACCATTTTTCGACTTTTAATTTGAAGACAACCTAATAATTTCAGTTCTGATTTCGAAAACCGCGTTTTCGGGCCCGGAACTTTGTCCTTTGCATAGTAAATTGATCCACTTGACTTTAAAGTGATATTGTTTCCTACTCCCGGTAAACCAAATGTCGGAAATAAGAATTTTAGTATTAATTTTGACCTAATTAGACAAAACCGAATTTTTGAGAGAAAATGCACCCTTAAGAATCGACGTTTTCAAACAAAAATTTTTGTCTAATATTTCGCCTAAAAATCTGAATTTTCTCCATTACGCTGGTTTGAGGGCATTCTTAGGAGGCATTTTCCCTCAAAAATTCACTTTTGTCTAATTTTTCTAAATTTAGGTCTCGGATCGGTCTAAAAACCCGCGACGTAAGAAAAACCCAGTTCGTAAGAAAAACCCGGGCTCTAAATCGCGAAAATATTCGATTTAGAGTGCGCAGAAAAATGTGACCCAATCCTAATACTATAATAGATACCGTAATCCCTGTAATTACTCCCCCGGGAGTAATGTTTCAACTACCCCCGAGGGGGAGTAATTATAGGTGAGGGAGTAATGTTAGGGAGGGAGTAATTTTTCAAACCTCGGCGGGCCAAAGGCACGGCGAGGTTTGGAAAAATTTCGCAGACGGTCCAAGGCGGGCCGCGAATATTTTTGACGTTTTTGCCAAAATTGTTGGGATTTTTGGCCATTTTTCTCCAAATTTTTCTAAATTTAAGACAATTTTTAGTTGCCACCCAAAATTTTTAACTATTTTTTTGGGAACTTTTGAAAAATTTATCTATGTCCGATTTTATTTCCAGGTTTTATTTCCGTTTTTGCAGCGATTGCCGATATGACGTTACTCACTCTAAAAAATTTTTTTGACATTTTTTGTCATTTTAATACCCTACCCTAAAAGGGCCATTATCTGCGTCCGATGTCACTTTTTATTCCTCCGTTAGTTTGGGGCGAGGTTGGTGTCAAACGACGCCCCTGGACGAGCTGATCACGAAAACACCCACCTTGAGCTCGAGATCATGAGTTTTTCGAGAGTTATGACTCATCAAAGTTACCTGAGGGCATGCAACGCTAATCACGATTCTGACGTCAGACAGGGGCGAGTGATAGCTCAAACGAAAGCTCTTGAAAAGTTAGGAATTTAGGAATTTTTAGATCCAAAATTTGAATATTTGAATTCGCGCCAAAACCGAAAAATGTGTTTTTAAGGGTTTTGACCGGGGGAAGTGATGTATTTTATGTTCCCAATCGATTTGTGACGCGATTCTGGACCACTTTGCTTTTACACTTTTTGATTTGGCGCATTTTTGAAAAAAAGCCACTTTTTGGCCAAAAAATGACATTTTTTTATGCAAGGTGCCTACGGGTCTGATTTTTTGCACCCTGGGGTTTTCGAATGCGCTGAGCACGAATCCGGGGTCAAAAAAATTCTCGGAGCCCGCGATTTCTCGCGTCCCGTCGAAATCTTAAGAGTTCTTGAGACTTAATCTTGCGCCGCAACAACGCCCTGTTTATCGAGGCCGCCGAAGGCGGCCGAGATCTTCACTAACCCAACCCAGTACTGATTCTCACGTCTGGGTCGTAGCGAGCGAAGCGAGCGGAGACCCAGCATGACTCACGCTATGTACAGGAGCGCTACGAATAAGTGTGGATTTGTGGGTTTGTGGGTCGTTTTGGGGTCAACATTAAGTAGGTAAATCACGCTTAGGAACAACCCAATCTGACCGCTGATGGCGGTGCGCGAAGCGATGAAGAACCCAAGCACACTCCCGCTTCCGAGTAAATTGTGGTGCGAAGCGCCACAATTTACAACTATTTTTCCATGTTGGTACCTTTATTCTATCTCTATGATTGTATAATTCTAACCCTAAATTTAAACTGGGAAATCAATTAAAAAATTAGCATAGAAAAGCTAAAAATTGAAAATTATTTTAGTTGAAACGCGACCCATCTAGAACGTATGTTCAGGACCTGAATTGTATCCGAAATATCGTTTATCGGAAAAATTCAAATCTTTGATAGTATTTGATACTCTGTGCCTCTCCGGTGCCCTCACCTTTTTGCGGAGATCACTCTTTTTCAAACTAACAGCATAATAACTAATAATACTATAACTAATAATAGCCATTATATAATGAATAATAATTACTTACTTCATACCAAGATTTGGCAGTCTGATATACTTTGACTTCGTTCACTGCATCGTGAAGTTTTTTTGACATATCCTTAAATTTGACAGTTACAACATCTTGAAGGTCCTGAATTGCCGGCAAAACATCCCTCTCTATGATCTCCTTGATTTCCGCAACATTCTTTTTTATTTCCTCAATGTTTCCCTTCATTATTTCAATATCCTGCTGAGTTTTTGCGCCCTGTTCCTTCAATGCATCCAGCTTCTTATCCGTAAGATTGTAATAATAATCCATGCAATTTATTGTCGCTTTCTCTGGTACATTTGGGTCTTCCTTATTTTCAACATGCTGAATATATACATTAAAAGTTTCGTTAAAGATCAGCTTTAATCAAACTTTGCAATTCAAATTGCAGATTTGGCAACAAAATTTTTTAGTGATATGTTTTAAAAATAATAAAGTGTTTTTTCATGACCCGAAAAAACAAACAAACAAACACTTTGAAAAACACGAAATGGATTTATTTCAAATAGTGTTATATACCTCCTCTGTAACCTCAATAAGCCCAGATAAAAAGGTAGTGAAGGGTTGAGCGTAACCGATTGAGAGAGCATCAATAGCATTTAAGGGAACCTTTCGTATAACAGTGCTCCATTTGACTGGGTCTGAAAAGAAATATGTTAAGATAGTTAATCTTGAAAAAAATTTTCGACCGACATTACTTGGAAATTCCACCAAAACAATATACAGTCGAACCCCTAATAACACCCCTCAAGGGATCGAACGAAATCGGGATGATTCGGGGGGGGGGGTCGTTATTCGGAGGTTTCTAATCAAAATTTGGTTAGATCGGCGTTAATCGGGGGTTTCTGAATGTTTAGGCAGTAAATTTGAATTTATTGGCGCGAATTTGAACTTTTTCACAAAATTTTGGTATTTTTTTGCCGAAAACCTGTAAAACTTTTGCCAAAACCCCAAAATTATTTGAAAAATTTCCGAAAATTTTTATAACTTTGTTAAAAATTTTGAAAAAGTGATAAAAATTTCGAAAATTTCTTCAAAATATTTGAATCGGCGTTATTCGGAAGTCCTTTCACAAGGCATGTTCCAAAAAAATCGGCGCTATTCAGGGGACGGCGTTATTCAAGGGGGCGTTATTCGGGGTGCGACCATGGTGGGGAAATTCGATAAATGCAAAGGAAGGCTTCATCGAAGCTTTATCGAAGTTTTCTAGTAAGCGCGAATCGCCGGCCACTATTTCCTGCTGTTTGCCAGCTGCGCGCATTCGTTGTTGTCTTTCCAACGAGGGAAACGAATGCGCGCAACTGGGGGAAAAAGCAGGAAATAGTGGCCGGCGATTTGCGCTTACTAGAAAAGTTCGATAAAGCTTCGATGAAGCCTTCCTTTGCATTTATCGAATTTCCCCACCATGGGTGCGACTATATTTGATTCCAGGCGCAATTTATCAATCATTTGCATCATTAACTCTCACTGGGGAGAAGACATGACTAAATCGTGTCTTTCTTTTTCTGTTCTAAAACTGTCAGTCTGCCCAGCAGACTGACACAGTAATACATCAGTAATACAGTCAAACATCAAGTATCAATAACGCTAAAATGCTGAGAACGCAAGACCATTAATGTTTTGGAGCACATATATAGAGAAATAGAGTTAGAGAATCAGAGATGTAAAGAAATAGAGGTTAGAAAAGCGGAAATATAGAGGAATTGAGAAATAGAGTTAAAGAAATAGAGTTGGAGAATCCGAGATATAAAGAAACTGGCTTTAGGGACTCCCTACGGGAGTCTGACTAAAATATGTATTTTGTCGTAAAACTATTCGTGTATCAACCGGGTATATCAGTATGCTCTCGCTTAAACCTAAACGGAAATTAAGCATTGAATAGAATGAACTCGCCGAAAAAACCGTTACGGACACGAAAATTGAGCACTGGTTACAACGCACTCCCAGAAAAACCGTTACGGACACGATTTCGCTCGTGAGAAAGCTGGTGATACCACCACCTGGTGAGAACCGATGCTAAATCTGACCTCAGATTCGGATTCCGCACCGTCGAAACCCGGGTGTAAAAAATCATCTCCGTATATGTTTTGGTTCGGAAAACTCAAAATTTGCCACTTTTGCACAAATGACCATTTTTTGAAAAAGAGAAAATTTTTAAAATTTTTTTGAAAAGCATACTCAGCACGTACGTACGAACATTTTAAGCTATCACATGCACCGAAAACAGGGGTCTAACGGTTAGGGTTCTAACCGTAAGGGGTCTAACGGTTAAGTCAGCACGTCAGAGGGCAGCAAGTCACAGGGCTAGCTTACTGGGAGGATAGAGGTTAGAGAAGCAGAGATATAGAGAAAAGAGTTACAGAAATATAGTTAGGGAATCAGAGGTATAGATAAATAGAGGTTAGAGAAGAGAGTGAGATTTTTGCCTAAAAACCACTTTCATGCATCGGGAACAGAGTTGCGCGCTTTGCGGATTGCTGTAATTGCGGCAATTTTGGCGTTGCGGATTTCGCCGATCGTTTGATGATGGTACAATACTCGAGTAGAAGTCATTTAGATAGGCATGGGTCCGGACATTAAGTGGTTTTGTGCACTTCAACAAAGCGTCGACGCCCTAGCCTGAATCTTTCCCAAATGGGATATCCAGCTGACATTGTTCCTCGGTAAAAATAGCGTTCTTTGTATGCCAAAAGAGATGCAGCAAATGCGAAATGTGAGACAAATCTTCACTTCTTTCATTGAATTTGAACTGAATTGGCGGTCCCGAAATCGGATGTATAATAATAAGCACATTTTGAAAGTGGGGTAGATTAATATTTTGCAATCTGAACATCGGCGATAGACTAAATTATTTTCAAATTTCCTATTATTATTTTCAAATTTCGCGCCATTTTGCGGCTTGTGTCTGACTTGGCAGTCTGGTTTCTTTTGAAATCGCCTAATAGTAAGTTCTACAGAGGATCCAAAACGTCAATTCCAGCAAGCTGCGCGATAAAAGAGTCAAAATCTGCTAGAGCAGAGAATTAGAATAGGTTTTAGGCTAAATAACCTTTATAAGGCCTGCGGCTTGCTTTTTGGCTAAACAAAACTTAGGTTTAGACTTAAGCTCTCGAACAACCCTTACATTAGGCTTAGGCTTAACCTTAAGCTAATTTCACATGCACTCACTACCAGAGAAAGACGTGCTGCAACTGGTCCTGCTGCAAGTGTGGAACCTCCCTTAGGCTTACTCATTAGGCTTAGGCTACATAGTTTTAGGCTTAGGCTCAACCCTGGCTACATATTTGGGCTGCGCAAGTAAGGTTGTCCCGGGGTGGGGGCGGAAGAATCACCGGGAAATATCTTTTTTAAATCTTCTTTTTTATTTTATTAATATATATCTTCTTTTTGTGTTGAGCCTACTAGGACATTTTGGAACGTTCTTGAATGTTCCAGAAGCTTAAAAATGCCAAATTTGATAACGGCCTTCAAATGTCCCGGCCAGAGTTGCACGCAATTGCGGATTGCGGAATTTTGGCGTTGCGGATTGCGGATTTTTTCTTTGCTTTTTCCTTTGTATCCAACATTTTTTCTAAATTTTTTTTCACTAGCGGCGCTATTTTATCCTGTATTTTTACAGCAATTTTAGATCCCGGTGCAATTTTAGATGACATTTTCTCCGGTAACAGTAATAATTTTATAGACTCAGGAACGTTCTTGAATGTTCCAGAAGCTTAAAAATGCCAAATTTGATAACGGCCTTCAAATGTCCCGGCCAGAGTTGCACGCAATTGCGGATTGCGGAATTTTGGCGTTGCGGATTGCGGATTCGTAATCCGCAATCTTTAAGCACCCCTAAGAATGCCCTCGGCCGTGCCCGATAGGGCTCGGCCGAGGAAAAAATTTTGAAATTTTGCCACGACATTGAAAAATTTCAAAGGAAATTTTCTCCAAGCCCACTAAATTTTTGAAAAATTTTCGCCTGCGGCGCTATTTTTTCTTTGCTTTTTCCTTTGTATCCAACATTTTTTCTAAATTTTTTTTCACTAGCGGCGCTATTTTATCCTGTATTTTTACAGCAATTTTAGATCCCGGCGCAATTTTAGATGACATTTTCTCCGGTAACAGTAATAATTTTATAGACTCAGGTAATACTAGTACTAGACATACGACCAAAGGCGAAAAATCCAAGAAAAAATAGCGCAGCAGGCGAAAATTTTGAAAAAAATGTGTGAGGTTAGAGAAAATTTCCTTCGAAAATTTTCAATGTTGAGGCAAAATTTTTAAAATTTTTTTCTCGGCCGCGCCCTGTTGGGCACGGCCGAGCATTATTCCACAAATTTTGTTTGATTTTTGTGCGAAAAAAACCAAATTTCTCAAAAATATTCGGCAATTTATTCGTAGAAAATATTGTTATAAAAATTTGTGAAGAAGGAAACGCAGACAAAATTTTTCAGAAATATTATGCAGTTTGCCAGTAAATTTTTCTAGCAGAGTTAATTTCTCAATGAAAATTGACTCTATTTTTCCAAATTTCTAAAAATTTTCGCCTGCGGCGTTATTTTTGCTTCTTCATCCATTGATTTTGAACTTTTCGCAATGATTTTGTAGTAATTTAATGCATTTAATTGAATAAAAATTGATCCTAAACTGTAAAATACCATAAAATGGCAAAATTTGGGAAAAAATTGAAAAAATGAGAAAAAATTGAAAAATTGCGGTTTGCGGATTGCGGCAAATTGCGGCAATTTTTCGATTACGGATTGCGGAATCCGCAATTTAAATTTTTTTGCGGATTGCGGATTGATAAATGCCGATTGCATGCAACTCTGGTCCCGGCCTTCAAATGTCCCAGCCTTCAAATTGCCGGCCTTCAAATATCACGTAACGTGAGATGCATCTTCACAAGCTTGTGTTTTGTGCTTGTGCACAAGCATAAGCTGGAACATTTTCGTGTTTCCGTAGTGGAAAACCCATATTGGGACCGGTTTTCGTCCCAAAAATTGTTTAAAACACAGTTCCGAATCACTTCAACAAGCAAATTATAAAACATACGAATTTATTGCGGCATTCCGCAAAACAAGGCGAGTCCTCCCATGTGCGATAGAAAGCCTCTTGGTCGCATGTCAAACGTAAGACAGTAAATTCAAAGCGTTTCATTCGATAATTCGGTAGATTCATCTGGCTCTTGATCATCATTTTGAAGAGATTATAAAATTTCCTGTTCGCCAGCAGATTTCTCCAGGTCATTATATGAAGAAAATAGCAAAATTTCGAATAGAATTACCTGGTTTAGCTTCATTGTTTACTGTGATTGAGAAAATAATTACTGGTGTAGACTTTGTAATGCGCTAATTTGAACGGTAAGCTGAAACGGGCGGGCATAAGATTATTCCAACAGGGGAAGGGATAAGAGATCTCAAATTTCAGCTGTTGGCGTTAGCTCTACTGAGATAAATCCTACATTCATTACAACCTAAGGATCAGATTCACCCAAAAAATGATCTCAAGAATCGTCCCTTGCAAAATCCCTAGGGACTGCCGTTGAGCCAAATAGGGGTAAACGAATCTGGCCCGCAATTTCGGCTTACCCTTAGCCTTGCACTTAAATATAAGCTTAAGGTAGGCTTAAGCTCGAGATCTCATATCTCCCCTAGTTGGTATGCATCCAATTTGAACCATACGCATAAAACTTTGCATGAATTTTATTTTGAAGATTACAATAACTAAATATTCATATTGAGTATGGAACATCACACTGACATCTTGGACATGATAGTCACGCGGACAACTGCCATCGGTTAATTGTTGGTCTAAAACGCAATGAAAAAGGATTATAAAAAGAACTGATCTTTGAGCTTTGAGAATTATTTAATCTTTTACAATTCTGTCGCTCATTGTTTGTTATGGCTCTCTACATATTGTGTAACTGCGTGCTGACTACCGCATATTCTGCTCCAGGGCAATTGTGCGCTGCCCGAGAACGAGGTTTAGAAGTGGGAATCAGCCGGGTTTTAGAGTCTTGATTACGAATTTGATGTCAGTTTTGCAGTTGGGTGTATTATAACTGTAGTTTTGGTACTCGTACAAAAATCATGGCTGAGTGATGCAATCGGTCAATAACTGTCTCCTACAATCCCTCTTCACAATTCTTTTTTAGGGCAAACTCGATTTCAAATTAGCGCCAAAACATAATTGCATGCCAAAGGGGGTTAAAAGGGGCCGCTGAAAATTTTTAATGAGGGGGATTACTCGACAGGGGTCTCCTCTAGAGATTGGTAAAAAAATTTGAGTGGGGCCTTATTAGAGTAAAATTTTCACAGTCAACACTTTTCCCTATTAGAGGAGACTCTGTTCAGCATCAGGAAAAGAGCCTTCTCTAATAGGGAAAAGAGTTGACTGTGAAAATTTTTACTCTAATAAGGCCCCACTAAAATATTTTTTACCAATCTCTAGAGGAGACCCCTACCGAGTAATCCCCCTCATTAAAAATTTTCAGCGTCCCCTTTTTTACCCTTTGGCATGCGATTATATTTTGGCGCTAATTTGAAATCGAGTTTGCCCTAAAAAAGAATTGTGAAGAGGGATTGTATGTTATGTTTTTAATAATTATTTTGTGGTATTCAAAATATATTGTTGATTCAATATTATTGATTCAAAGAAGTGCTTGTTGTTATTTAAAAAACGGTGACCTTATAACCAATTTTGCTAAAATTGCGAAACTCAAAGTGTAATACTTGACGGGAAAGCGTCGTTTCGGACAAAAAGAAGTATCAAAAATTTGCGTCAAATGAAAAATATTTGCGCCAAAAAAAAAACTAGCCCTTTGTTTTGAACCAATACTTAATATTTCTGCAAATAATTTTCATACCACAGACTTCCATAGCACTCAGACAGCTTCCGGATACCTAAAAACAATTAAAGGATTAGTCTTCTCAATTATTCTCATTCTCGGCAATTCTTTGCTGCTTTGCGATTGCCGCAACACAGGTAGAAGCCATTCTGATTATTGGAAAGGCTTTAGAAATAATGGCTTCCTCAGAGCTTATTAGTAAGTACGGTGATGAGTCAGCTTGCGTGTTTGGTGCCATTCGCCTGGATGGATTTGCGTGGCTACTAATTAGCGCGTTAATCTGAATTCGAAAACTAATGTCAGAATATTTCTTAAATTGTGAATCATACATTATGACGAACCATCACATTCAACACCCATCATAATCCCATAAAAAACGCAGAAATTCGAGAACGGGGTGGTGATGATTATGATCATTTCCCATATCTTGTTGGCTGAGAAAGTTACGTCTCACTGTTATTTTTCACTTTATTGTGAATATTATTCAGGAATGATGTCTTCTTAGTCAGCTGTCAGTGGAAAATATTTGAAAAACGTATGTTTTCAGGCCACTCTTGAAATAAAACATTTTAGATTGGATTAGAGATACAGTTTGTGGGATATGAAAGTGTATCCATACAAAAATTGCTCCCGCCCAAACAAACATAAACCCATCACCAGCGCAAACCTACACTAGCTTAAACCTAAAACCCACAGTTATCTGAGGCTAGATATTGACGTTCTCTCTGGAAGGTATGTAAATTTTCGCAAAGCGCAAGTTTTGGCTTCACCGTGACAATCCCTATTGTTATCAAAATAATTTCTTCACTCGTGAATATGTTTCGTTGCAATATGTGACAAAAATTGCTCCAACGAAGAAAAATTCCAATTTATTCATTCAAATGTGAAAAATGTATTCGAAAAATACAAATTTTCGATAATTTTAAAAGTGATATAACGAAAAAAAGTGTTCTGAAAAAAATGTTCGAAAAGCGAAAAGATTGCCCCCGCATGGGATTAATCCATGGACCTTTGGTTCGCTGTAAGTCGTTTACAAGACCAACGCTCTACCACTGAGCTACAAGGGCGCATGTCGTTTATTCCCTTCAACTCTGTCATCAATATAGCGCGAATGTCAAATTGGTTTACGTTTCTTAAAGTTAGCAAAATTTTAGGCAGTTGTGGACACTTCTGAATTTTTCGATCTTTAAAACAAAATTGAATTTGGTTACTGATTCAAAACTTCTGAAAAATTCATTGTTATTATCGTTAAACCCTTCAAAGTAAGAAGCATGAATCTTGACACATTTTCTTATATAGTCGAACCCCCGAATAACGCAGATTTATTTTTCGTGTTATCCTTAAACATAGCATCCCCTTTGTTTGCACGCTATTTCGTTTGTTAGAGAAAGTGTCTTTCAGACGCTTTATCATTGGAACCCCCCAATAACGCGGATTTTCACAAAGAACAAAAATACACAGACAATGTTCTTTATTTATATTTTGGTTAAAGTATGAAGAGAAAATTTATTTCCGCTTTTGAATTTTTAACGTTTTGCACATTTTTCATGGATGTAATTATAGCTCCTGAAGGTAATAACCCTTTCCTCTTTATGGACTTCGCCACTCATCTAACATTGCTTTAATAGCTCAATGGTAGAGCGTCAGTCTCGTAAACAGTAGGTCCACGGATTAATCCCTTGTTGAGGCAATCCATTTTTTGAAACGGAAATTAAATTTATTACGTGTAGCTTTGAAGAATTTTTGTTCCAAAAAATGCAATTTTTGGCCAAAAAGTGGCCATTTTTCATAAAAATGGGTCTTTGTAACCAAATTTAAAAGTATAAAAAGCAAACTTATCCATAATTGTCTCGGAGAGCGATTGAGGATATAAAAACCACGACATTATTTGAGAATATATTTACCGATTTGGCGTGAATTCGAACTTTGAATTTCAAATTTGACAATTTTCACGCATGTATCTCGATGAAACCTGTCGAATGACATCAGACACCTCAGGTTGTCTGGCTTGTCCCATACAATTGAAAAAAATGGCACTTTTATTAACTAGTATAATAGACGTTAGCAATACACCTATTTTCAATACCCTGAGTGAACCTCTCTATGAATACGCTTGCGGGGCGCCGTATTGGTGCTGATGTTTGCTGTCATTTAATTTCGAGCACAAGCATCTTAGAAATGCATCCTATCATTTCTAAGTTTATAATCTTCCGGATTTCGTTCCCTGTTCCTGTCACTTTTCTTCCATAGCGTAAACCATTTTTAAAAAAATTTTGGAATGAAAAACATTTGGAATGAAAAACATTTGGAATGAAACTTGCGAAGAAGTGATAATCCCGTTTTAAACTTTGGCGTGACAGGTGCCTTATACGGCGGTGTACTTTATATGGCCAAAATTAGCCGTTTATCCACAGTGGCAAATGCGAGACTTCCCAAAACAAAAAAATGGGAGTGTAAGCATTACCTGTGAAAAGTATGACGTCCATGGTCTTGACCATTTTGATTCTTTTACGATTTTCTTGGCATTTCTCTTCTCTCGACATCGTAACTCACGCAAGCGAGATTAAAGCACACGTTTAGGTGAAATTTTAGTACAAAGTCCCTTTAAGCGGTAAACAAAAGTTCTCACGAAAACAACTCATATTCTCGTGAATACAAGAACAAAGCTCCGTCAGCCTATTACTTTACTCACGTCACAAAACGCCGCATGGGGAAGCTCTATACCATTCCCGATAATAGAGCGGTTAGAAAAAAAACAACAAACAACATTGTTCTCTCGCGCTACCTCTAACTGTCCAGCCCAATAAAGAATGCCATCCTTTTACGGCAGCAGCTACGACAAATACTCATATATGGATGGGATCAAATGTCCTCTGCTCTGAGATAGGCCAACTCTGGGGGGCTTTAGGATGAAATGGATTCCCGCTAGCCCCTTTGGCCGAAATGAAATCTTTATGAGTGCGTATCCTGACGATAGTGGGCTTCGAGAGCGGCATTAGGGCATGTAAACCAGCCTTTCAATACTTTCTGTGTTACATTTTTCGTTTCAGTTTGTCATTCTTAGAGAGCTTGTTCCCTTTAAGATATTGAACGGATTGGTGGGATTTTGAGTATAAATCTTGAAGCGGAAGCTTTCGACATAGAATGTTGTAGAACATTCTAGAATCTTCTAGGCTCTTATAGAATAGTAGAGTACTTTATAATAGATACAGAACTTTCCAGGTTATTCTTGAAATTTTATAAAGTTTATAGAATTTTATGCAAAATTCAGAAGATAACATTTATTTTTAGATTAAAACGAAGATTTTTTACATACCGTAAAATTTACCCTCCATTGTACGCGCCCATCTAAAGTAAATCCTTCCCCGAAGAGGGGGGGATTAAAAGAAGGGCTTATTCAAGAGGAAATATGATAGGCAAAAAATTTTTACCTTGAAAATATTTCCAGCAAGATTTTGATTCAAGAAAATTACAAACTCTCTTACAATTACGGGGTCTATTAGAGAATTTAAAGTAACACTTGCTTTAGTCTGGAGAGCTGAGCATTATTCCTTCACAATTTTTCCTCCATTTGATCTTTGGTCATTAAGCATTGGTTACTCATATGCAACAATAAGCAAACAAAGTGTCTTTTATTTGTTTCATTTTTGTACCAATAAGAAGGGCACTTCCTTTTAAAATAGCAACTGAAACTGATACGAAGGATAATAGAGGGCAATAAAAAGGACAAAGGGCATTTTGCAACAATGACTCTTTGCACTCTACGCGCATCCCACTCAAAATGTTGCAATTGGACATAGTTTGCAGCAATTTCCGCTTACTAGAAGAGAGACTTTATTTATATAGTGTTAACTGGAATTAAACCAAACAGAGAGAAGTCGTGCAAAATTTGGCAAACTTTGCAAGTAAATATCAAATGAGATGTAGGCGGGCACGTGAGTCGCAAATGGATAGCTAGCGGGCACAAGCACAATGCCACTACTATTTAACGGTGTTATGATTTGTCATTTGCAGAGAATAATTCTTTATGCAATCCTCTGGTTTTGCTTTGTACAGTGTAGTTTCCACAGCGTTTCGGTAATCCTATTCTTATAAACCACCCCTTGAAAGTTTAAAGGCTGCTGACTTGTCTAAAAGTGTCGGAAAGCGAATTCGAAAAAGGTTTTGAACTAAACATTTTAGCGGTAATACTTTTTGGAACCTTTTTGACTGAAAGCGAGTATTTTTCTCTTTAATGTATCGCGGATTTAATTATGTATACAAAATAGAAGTAACTTGACATACTTTTTATTTAAAAAAATTCTTAAAACACAAAATCCTAAACCAAATTATCAGACGCTCTAATTAAATCTTTCCAAAGACTGTTTCATTTCAACAACATTACTCTTTAAAGTGCACATATCTTGCATTCCAATTCCAAAAATTCCTACACTGCCTGTTTAGATATACCGGAATGCGAAAAATTTATGTCCAATTCCCTCATAATCATCCCCTGGATAATCGAATAGCGCTCTTTAATTCATTACTTTACGCCTATTTTCTTGCCCAAGGAATCATCAGTCAAGTGCTTATTAAAAGTTTCCATTTCCTCATCCTCCGTTATTATTGACATGCGCAATGTGGGGTCCACACCGTGGAAAGGCTGGTATGAAACCTTATATATCACGAGTGCTCCTTTCAGGCTTCGGATTAAAATCCATAAGCCTCTCTCGGCTTTTCCTCACATCGCTATGACAAGCCCGACAGGAATCCCATCCCGCCGCCCATAACATGTCCATATAAGGGCGATGTAAGAGCGCACTAACGATGAGACAAAAAATTTATTCATTTCCCATTTACTATTCCATTTAATACTACCACAGCCTGGGGGCTTAGGCCACGCCGCCGGACATGGCGAGAGGATAGAAAAGGAAAAAACATGGTTCTTTTACGCCAACACCCTTCCTTGTCATGCCTGTAGGCGATGCGAGCTCCACAGCCTGTGGACTCGACAATGCCCGGGGCATTGGGCTGTGATGAGAGGCATCGCTCGGGGCTATTTGGATGAACCTGTTGGCTTTGGGTTTTGCGGCTGGGCTTGAGTGGTGTTTGTAGGCCTCTGGTGGAGGTTGTAGAGTTTGGCACTAGAGTCGAGAGTCTCGACGCGGCCCACGCGACCGCGCCGGGTGTTCCAATTATACTCTCGCAGCGAAATGATTAGCCCCCGCTTCCTGCTCTTAGCCTTCCTGGTCCGGTGCCGCACTTCGGTCAGGAAGAGGAGCGGCGCCGAAAGCCACAGGCAGCGCTCAGCGACATCCATTAAACATGTTGGGCGGGGGAGTCAAGAGCGGGAAACTTTGGTTGGCCTTCCAAAGGGCTCCCTTGCCGACAAGCCCTGAGGGCCTTTGTCGGTCCGAGTCGCGCATTTAATTCATCATTTTATTGGCTATTAATTACAAGTTATGCCGATTTGAGCGATGTGTGTGCGTTTTGGGAAATTGTTTGGGTGGGAAAGTGTTCGCTTAAATGAAACATTAATTGGATAATGGACAGTTGTGGGAACTGAAAACTGTTTCTTTTGATGTTTGCGTTTTGAGCTCGGTTAGAGAAGTTAGTTGAATAAACATTGTGGCTTGTTTTTGGAAAAGCTTTTACGAAAGGTACGTCAAAAAATTTTTTAGTTATCTGAAAAACTTTTTAGGAAAAGTGGAAATTTCTGATTATTCAGGATTATATTTGATTTTTTGAGACGATTTTCAAAGATTATCAAAATTCATACAAGAAAGTGAATTTTATTCTCATTTCCTTTACTGACATTAGTTTTGATTATGACTCATCGAATCGTGATTCATCATTGCACTTTTGAGTCATCGCCGCATCCATGGAATCTTCGTAATTGGCTCCAATATTGAACTTGTAAGGGCTCATCCATAAAATTCGTCGCCACGACGTCGGCATTGGGCAGCACTGCTCCGAGTCATCTTCTTTTTTCTATATCCTTTACATTGTATTTTGCTTTCTCTAACCCAGGTGGCATCCCACACTTTATGTCGTCACCACCGATTTCATGGATATTAGTTATTATTTCAACTTTCACTTTCATTTCCATTTTTTGCCCTTTTAAAAGCTTTTCATCTACCTGGACAGGTGAATGATGGGACTCGAAATGTCGCGCGACCATTGTCATTCTATGGAGCTTCCTCATCATATGAGCTCGTATATCCAAGCAAACATTTCCGGAAGGCTGCACTATCCTTCCCAATAACTGTTACTCCAATAATAGCCGTTTTTCTATTCCGGCAATTAAAACGGTCTGTGTTTTCGGACCACGTCGAGATCCGACACTGAGCACGTGAATTGAATTAAAACACAATTCCCGCAAACTCAATCTTCTTTGGCGCTAATTTAATTTTTTAGCCAGACCTCGTGTCAGAAATGCAAAACCTCAAACTCAGCCTTTGTCTACTCAAAATGTTTTAATTCTAACTTGTTGCTTTGTTATGACTTCCATATATGGCATAACGTTTTCGAGCTAATAAATTCTGTAGGAGAACTTCACAGTGAAGAAGGAGCCTGTGGCATTGATCGAGTTGAATGAAAGGTCGTCATGTTAATCCGTGGGCGTCGACACTCACCTTCCATTTGAGTTTATTGAATTTTTTTATGCGAACTTATTTTTAGGGTTTCTTTTTAGCTTTTTTGATTTAGGGCTTAACTTTTCGTCATTTTTGCTTTAATTTGTGATCGATTCTCGCCCTCGAACGCGTTGATTTGACTCCAGTCTGATTTGACCAGTCTCATTTCCGTTC
Source organism: Ditylenchus destructor (assembly GCA_022814885.1). Classification (NCBI taxonomy): domain Eukaryota; kingdom Metazoa; phylum Nematoda; class Chromadorea; order Rhabditida; family Anguinidae; genus Ditylenchus; species Ditylenchus destructor. Next base: position 169,130 of record JAKKPZ010000103.1, on the reverse strand, counting down.
ACAAATTTGAAGTCCCATGCGTTTTTTTTTGTTTTTAAATTATTTGTACTCGAAAGTGCATTCTTTTTATTACTTTGTCGATTTTGTCTTAATTAAAATTCCCAACTAACATTGCAATTGGTTACCTGTGAGAATTTACGGAAATCTCATCTTTTGAATGAAAACGTTTTAAAAGTACACTTGTTAGTGAAAAAAATTAAACAAATCCGTGATGGCTTTGAGCGGATTCCAATCTTTTTCTTTCAAATCCCGCTACTTTTTAATAGAAACTTTGGAATATTTTTTAGAAGCTTAGAAGTGTTCGATTTTCAGATTTAATTTCTTGTCTGCTCTCATCTCTTTTTTGCAACGTATGTTCCTCTCTTTGTCTGCCTGTCTACCGATCTTTCTCTAATAACAGCCGCCATTGCAAGCCAAATAAGAAAGATATTAATTAATAATTTCTGCGCATTTCTAATATTTTCCATAAATGTCACTCTTGATTAATATTCATAAAGAATCGTTTTTCACTCAAAACGAGCCAAAAATAAGCCAATTTTATTGCGTCCTCACCTCCACTCTGATTTATGGACGTATAAAACTCATTACTCCCGAAGATATGGCTCTAATGCGCATGCGCACGTGACGTGCGCATGTGCCATAATAATGTGACGTGCGGCACGTCCCATAATTCTGTCTTATTTAATTGCCGTTGGACAATTTATTTTTCTATTTTCACTTTCCGATCTCTGTTACTCAAAATTGGGTAACGGTTTTTTTAACAACTTGACATGTTTACGAGTGACATTTTTCAATTTTTGGTAAAAATATATATTTTAGAAATGAGGAATTTTTTGAATGTCGGATGAGAAAGAAAAAACCTTTCAACATATTTTCTTTCAGGAAAATAGTTTAATAATAAAATAGCATTACAAAATGACAAAACGTTCCGTTAAAAATCTGTTGATATCTTGCACTTTTACATTTTCGCCATTTAAAAACAAAATGCGCAGACTTACAGCACTGCTTGCGAAATATTTGTTGCATGTATTCGAAAAACTCACTTAAAAGGCAAAAAAAATGTATTTTTAAACTTTAAGCAATTTTCTCCCAAAATTGTCGCGAACTAATTCCCTGTCCTCCGCTTATTTTCCGGTCGCTTTGGTTCCCGAAATTAGCGATAGCGTTTCTAATTTGGCTGGACAATAATATTAAAAACAATAATCAATTTCGGTGTGATAAACACCATTGATTCCCTGTTATATTTTATGAGGTAAGGCAATGAAAGTGAAAGAATGGAAGGGAGAAAGGAGGCAGAGGCGTGTCATAAAATTGTCGCTCACCTCATAGCGGTAATTTCAAATGAATGTGCGAAAGCGTTACTTTGCGTTCGATTTTCGCATAAAATTTTGTGACGCTCTCGGCGCAGTTTCTCGTTTGATCTGAAGCTTAGTCGGAAATTATTATCGCCGGAAATTTACGCTTTTTCAGGATTTTATGGCTTCGAAAGGTGTGATGTAAATCAAAAGAGGAATTAATCTGAGGCACTCAATATGGAATCTGCGTGTGTCCCGTTTGCAATAGGGCAATTATGTTGCAATTTTTGGGACAGTGTTCACGATGCTCGTGAATCTGACATTGATGCCTCTATGTCAACTTTTTTGTCTGATTTCCTGTATTTTCTCATTCCTTTGAATTTTACAGAAAAATAAAATTACGGAAAAATAAAACAAATTTAGTTCAGATTGCAGCGATCAGTAAGGGAAAATGGTCTAAACAAGCCTCGTATTCCATAAGATTTTTTTTCTAAAGTTAAAAACGCCTCGGGATGTTGTCACCCCGAGGAGCTGATACCCGAGCTGATACCTGCTCGCGGTGACTGCTTGCACATGCCTAAGCCAAGCCGTCACACGTTTAGCGCTCCTCTTAAACCAGGGCTTCCATCGACTCGGCTCCAAAAATAAGAACATTTGCCTCAAAAACTAAGATTTCGGGGTCAAAAATAAGAACATTTTTATAATTTTTCAAACCATAGGGTCCCCCCTATGGTTTTTTAGCAAAAATTTTTTCCAAGTGCATTCTTAGGGATGCATTTTTTCAAATTTTTCAAATTCGCGCCGAAACTATAATGCCAATATTTTATTCTGCATGAATGAAAAAATAGCGCCGCAGGCGAAAATTTTTCAATTTTAGGCGATATTCATAAAAATTTGTACTATTTTTAAAAATACTTGGAGAAAAAATGGCATCCAAATAGCGCCGCAGGCGAAAATTTTTAGGAAAAGTTGCTTGTATTTCAAAAATTCCCATTTGGAAATGGATATTTCGTGAAAATAAGAACAAAATAAGAACATTGGCCAAAAATAAGAACAAATCTTACAAATAAGAACAAATGGAACCCCTGTCTTAAACCAATCCTAAACGTATGGTTCTCCTAAAGAAATTTTTCGGTCTGATCCTAAATTCCAGGAATACTGGACGTAAGTAAAACCAAGAACCAAGACAGATTAGACACCGCGATTCTCTGTTTGAAACCAAACAAAGACAGCTGCCTACAAATTTACAGCTTTTGTACTTTTTCAAAAGAAACTAAAACGTTTCTCCTCAGTAGATCGATTTGCCTTTTTTATTTCCTGTGTTGTCAAGATTCGACCCATACCTGCAGATTCTCGGACCTTATATCCACAGAAAATATTCTATCATAAAACCTCCCCTTCACGCCCATTCCCAAACGCTATTTCCCTGTAAATTTTGGCGATCGTTTGCATAAATTAGTGCGCGGCGTAATTGACTCAAGAGTCTCGATTAATTTCGTTTCGCACTTGCGCCGTAATCAAAGCCAGTGCTATTTTAGCTGCGCAAATCAGATTATTTCGCTGTCCCATTCCTGGATTTAATGCACCTCAATATTTCTCGGAATTAAAATGGGCAACAGCAAGAGCAAATTCACTGGCACCGACAAAAACGGGAATAGGAAGCCGAAGAAGGCGAGCAAAAAGTTGCCGGCTGAGGACTTGGACGAACTCGAGACCAAAACTTATTGTAAGTTTAATTCATTGAACCAAAGTTATTTAATCTTTATTTCACGGATTCTTTTAAGAAAAAATAGACACCAGAAAAATTTATTCGATATAATTTTTCGGGAATAGTCTTGAACTTTGCGGAAATTTGACGCGTTTTAGTCTCAGAATAAGATCCTATTTACAAAAATTTTTGTTCATTTTAGAAAACTATAATGTGTTTTAGCACGTTCTAGAATATAAGAGAATTTTTATGGATTGTGACAATTTTTGCAGAACTTTTCTCAATTTTCCAACAATTTTAAAAAGCAGTCAAATCATTGGAAAACTCAAAAAATTATGTTGAGTAATGTTTTCTCGGATTTTCCTTATGTTCTTTTCAAGCCATTTTTGAATAATTATTTGGATGGAAATTCAGTGATTGGAAGTAGGTTCTAGGATCTTCCGGCCTATTCTAAACCGATATGGAAAATAAATACTGAATTTTTAGAGAAAGTAAAACGATTACTTCGTAAATTTTTGCTCAAAATGAGAATTTTTACTCATATCTCAGACTATTGGATTTCTTTCTGGCTTTTTGAACACAAAATCAATACCCAAAATTTGACATTCATACCATTTTGGGCTTTGTTTTGGAGGATGAGGAAATAATCCGCTTATGACGTTCTTCTTCCTGAAAAGGACCCTCCGCATTTCTTTTTCAGAGCGCATAATTGAATTAGTGATTGAATGAATTCGATAATTTAGTTACGAGGAAGGAACTGCGGAAGTGGTACAAGGATTTCGTTCGGGACTGTCCCAGCGGGGAACTGAAGCTGGAAGAGTTCCAAAACATCTACAAACAGTTCTTCCCCAACGGCGACCCCTCAAAGTTCGCCAGCTTTGTGTTCAATGTGTTCGACGATAACAGAGTAAGGATTTGACTATCGATGACTATACAAATTTGAATTAGCTCAGGTAATAGGATTCGTCGCATTCTGACATAGACATAGGTCTCAATGCCAACTATTTACCAGGTAAATCTGGTAAATTATTGCGAAACAGTCAAAAATAAAATACCCAAAAATATCGATTTTTCCATCAAATTGTCTTAACAATTCTACCTGACAGGTGGACAGATATTTATACTTGACCTATTAAAAATATCGATCGAGAGTAAAGACGGTATTTGGAACTGGTAATCATTTCGGGGTCAGTCGACGGTGCCTTTCATCCTTGCCGAATTTTTCTTGACATCCATACAATCAATATTGATCGACATTTTCGCTACTTTTCTGTACTATCTGTTACTGTATATCCTTGGAAATCCGAACACAGTGAAGTTGTTTCCTATGAACTGACTTTTGTTTCTCCTGATCCTTAAATTTCTTTCTCCATGATTTTGTGTGGTTGGCAAAAGTTTTGTCTCAATTGAGTGCCATTTTTTCTCGAAAGTTTAATTTCTCATCACAAACAATGCTCGAAGGCGAAAATTATTTCACAAAAGAATGCAATAACATTTTTGTCACGCTAACATTCTCGCGTGTCGTGCAAAGTCTTGACATTTTTCGTTTTCATGTGAGAACACGAGACTTCCTTCAGCTTTGTTTGATTTGAAAGCTAAAAGTACACCACAATCTGGGGATTGAAAGCGATTATAAGCGTCTGATATGAGCTCGTCTCAAGTGCGGGAGGCCTTATAAGAGTGCACGCTCGCTAGACAAAGCAGCACTTCAAAGAATTGATGCCATCTATTAATATCTCCAAATCCGAGCGGTCTTTATTATTCTTGCAGCACAGGAAAATGATTGAGAGAAAAATGGTTTGCACTTTGACAGAAATGGTGCATTGTCTTTCAAAGTTGCGGCATTTTGAATGGTAATTTCGTTGAAGAAAACGGAGTGCGCAGTTGTAAAAGCAAATTCTTATTGGACAGGTGACGGATTTGCTTGGTATTATGTATGGCTATCAGGATTGCGGACCTAAATAACAATTTTTGGAACTACAAGATGGCAGCGAGAAGAGGAACCGGAAATCCTGATCCCGTGGTTTCAGTTTCCAATCCTGGCTTTTGACACTGAGGTTTTTATAAGTGTTCTCCTTTTAGAATTTATCTCTTGCCAATACTTTTTCATTAAATTTTAACTAATTTCCGGATGAATCCTTTGTAGTTCAAAACGTTTGTAGTCTAGTTTAAATTTAAACCGCTTTGATGATTCTAGAATTAGACTCAATTGCAATAGAACATCGAAAGAAGTAGAAATTTGTAGTGAATAGCTTAAAAGGTAATTCTCGTGATGCTGACGTCATTCTCGTGATGCTGACGAGCAACATAAGGTCATGCCATGAAATTTATTTAAAGGGTTCAAATGAACGAGATTGGTCCGGATCTCAAGAGTTTAATCTTGACATTGACGCAATGATCCCGGATTACTCTCTATTTAAGGACGTTATCCTTATTTGTAAGGACTTCGCTTTCTTTTCATTGCAAAAATGGCAAATTTTGGTGTATAATGTCGGATTTTGACAAAAAAAAGTTTGGAAAATTTGACCAGAAATTAAGTAAAAATCGCCCATTCGATAACTTTTTATGGAGTGTACTTTTCCAGGAACAACCTCTGGCCATCGACTATAGTGAATGTCAGACCGTTCGCTGAATATCAGTCTAGAATCGAAAATCTCGAACCCTCCTATAACTTTGATTGTGATATAACTGCTTGATTCTAAAAAGCAGAAGCAGTCTTCTCGCGATTTTGTTTTATGAGATACTGATGTTCCTAATTTTCAGGATGGCCACATATCCTTCAAAGAGTTCATTGCGGCACTTTCCATCACTTCAAGGGGTTCTCTAGACGAGAAACTGGATTGGGCATTCTCGCTCTACGACGTGGACAAGGATGGATTTATCACGAAAGAGGAAATGGCGAACATCGTCGACGCCATCTACAGGTCAGTTTTATAGTTTTATAGTCTTGACTGTAGCTTTGACTAACGGTTTTGCACTTTCAGTATGATCGGAAACATGCTCGAACTTCCGCGAGACGAAGACACACCTCAGAAGCGTGTTGAGAAAATATTCTCGAACATGGACCTAGTAAGTTGTTATATTCGGGAATCCAGGAATAAATTTCTTTGTAATGAGCTTCAAGAAACAGTAATAATTGAATAAGATAGAATAAGACTTATTCAGTCGACGTATAGGGCTAAAGTTTCTATGAGCAATCAAAAATGAAGTTCTTGTTAGGTATATATTTTTGATTGGTTTATTTGTCAGTAGCATTAATTTGCTGCAATTCATGCCCTGAAGTAAAACGCAACTTCTTGAAGAAGACTGTATAAATTGCCGAAAAACATTAAGTAAATATATTTGACCTTTTCTACATAATTATGTCTTTGAAACATTATTTCTTAAGGTGATATGCGAAGTAACGCATAATCTAAAAGTTAGGTTTAAATCTGAAATACATGTATTTTTCCGAAGCTATTTTTTCTTTGCCCTTTTACAAGGATGGCTCTTCGAAGCTAGAATACTTTCACTTTTCTTTGAATTTTCCAGGAACCCAAATAGATTTAATTAAGCTTTTTTACAAGACCACCTCCGAAAAGTTGCGAAGGAAGTAGTTTCAAGGAACTAAAGCAAATTAGACTTAATCTAACTGTGCTGTAGTTTAATTCTATTATGAATAACGGAAATTATAATAAAGTGCCTCAATTCTTTTTTAATTATAAACCATTTTCAGAACTTTGACGGAAAATTGACACGGGAAGAATTCAAGCAAGGGAGCAAAAATGATCCGTGGATCGTGCAGGTAATATTTCCTTGCTTTATTATTTTTCTTGTCATCGTTTTTGCTTTAACTCTAAAATTATTTAATGGCTTTAATTTCAAAATTGTTATTCTGACTTCAAGACTCAACGCATAAATTAATTCTATATAATATTCAGGCCCTGACTATGGAAATGAACTCGGAGGAAAGCAAAGTGGCTGCCTGAAGGCATGCAAAACTTGGCAACAAACCATATCCTGAGAATCGTATTGTGATGACCGTCCGTTTTTTTTGATAATCTCGTTTATTTTTGTAAACAATCAAATTTATTTTTCCTCATAAACGTCTTTTCTATTTGTAAGTTAAATAAAGTGGATCTTGAATGGATAAAATTCAGCGATGTTTGATGGGTACTCGACACCCGGGTCAAGATTTATAACACTCGTGCAAAAATTTAGAACAATTTAGAATGTCCAAAAGGGTATACCGGAATGTTTTTGGTAGTACAAAAATTGCATTCAAGTACAATATTACAGGAAAAGAACTAGGTCAGGGCTTAGAAAGTGGAAATCCATGCAACGCTCCAACGAAATTTGCCGATCAAAATTTAACACATTATTAAATTTGAGCGGTCATAGCTTTTCATTTTTCTTATGTCGTGACATCAAGAAGTCTGGACATCAAGATTTCCTGTGTATCACACAATTTTGGATTTTACATAGACAACCAAAGATTCGGAAAATTGCAAAAAACTTTGCAGTAAAAATTTATCTTTTATAAGCATTTTTTATTGTCTATAAATGAACTGTTTCTAATTTTTTCACATATTTCCGAAAGGCACACTTTTCAAGAGGTATCCTTAAACGCGATCCCAAGCGTTTTTCAGCTGCTTGAAATAAAGATCGCGCTCTTCTTCCAGTTTAAATATCATCTTTTTCCCGGTCGATGTTTTCATATTTTTTGATCTCTGCGAAGAAAGCTCTGGAACAGGTACGACCGATGAAGTAGAATGGTCAATGGTCGACGCAGGTGCCGACGAACTTGATATGGGCACAACCTTCGCTCTAATGTTGTGAATTGTCCTGAAGACAGTGATTAAGGTTAGGTTGAAATTAGGTTGATCAAATTAATCTATCAAGTCTTGCTACATGGAATTCCCTGGGAGGGCAATACTTTTTTTAATTTTCCGATTCGGTTTTCGCATAGTGATGGAAAATTTCTCGTTGTTTACTTGAAAAGCCTGTTTGGTGTTTGCCCACTATCCAAATGTAGCAAAATAATTTTTCCTTGGAAATTCTTCTGATAGGCTTATTTCATGGCAACGCTCTTAAGTATTAAAGTAAGGGCTAATCCCGTGGGTAACTATTTATCATACGCTCTCTTCCTAATGGGCAGAAATTTTCAGGTAGTACCAATAGTTTAACTCACCTCCAAAATATTTCGAGCCAAACGTGCGAAGCGTTGATTGAAACTGCGCAGAAAGCGAAATTCACAATGTTCATCGCTGCATCGGAGCCGATTTTGCATAATCTTTTTCCGTCGATGGAATTTACAAAATATATGGAGAAAAAGAACTAAAAACGAACGAATTTTAGCATTATTTTGCCAAAATTTTTCACGTTTTCACATGTGAAACGTAAGTTACGCGAGTGACGTAAAAGGGGCAACTTCCAGCGCTCCTCACCGTTTTGGGCAATCTTGGTATGAAATGATAGCCCTCGACCTGGGCGTTCCGAAAAACCAGGCCCGGCCGACGATATTTGCTTCTAGAAGCCCTGAGGTCATTTGGTACCTGCAACCCCCTTTATCCCCGGCGTACGCCGGTGGTTTTCGTACTCTTGTGCTATTACTAAAAAGAAAATGGTGGCAAGAATACGATTTATCCCCCTGAATGTTTTCCGTTTTAGATTTCGGTTAAATAGTTCCGGAGAAAAATGGGCTCTATAATTTGATATGTACAAAATCCCAAGTACCCTCGAAAAGTATTCAGGCATGGCAAAGTGAACTAGTTGGGGATTTACTTCTTGTTTCATAGGGAAATGAAGATATGGCCTATTTTACACTTTTATCTCAAGAAATTATCTTGAAATAGGGTAGACATTATTTTAAGACATTTAATTTTCTAAATGGATGTCTAATAGAGAAATGTTTTATTTATCGTTTACAGTGAGTTGTCTAGTAAATACAATGAATACAATGAGAAGGGTGTTACGAAAGAATGATTAAAAGACTTGATGGGACTAACCGTTTCGTCTCTGAATTCTAGACGGTTAGAAATAAGATAATACTATGTTAGTCGAGACTCATCAGTAGATCCTAACATAGATGCAAATGCAACACATTCTTAAGGGGTATGAAACGTATGATTGCCTAACAAAATGAGAAAATGAGGAGATTGTAAAATGTAAGTCATTAGAACTTTGGATTAGAGTATAATGCAAAGTTTTCGTGGCATGACATTTGAAATTTGAAATGTAAAAGCCTATGACTCCAAATATTTTTGATAATATAGTGAATCCTTTTATTAGGTGTTTCAAACATTCATATAGGTTTTGAGATGTCTTTTTGATATAATAAACATTTTGTCTTTGAAAATTTAATAGTAAATATTGGCTCTGCCGTCCGTTCCTTCGGGTGGATTTATCTCTCCAGGAGCTTGGATCCACTCGAGTGAGCTCGTTGGAAAGCTCTGATTTAGCCGAGTGAAGTACCGTAGGATAGCTCTCAGTCTGCTGGTGGGGAACTGTCAGGCAACCTCCAGATCCTTCCCCCGGTGTCAAAGTTAGTATGGACTTTCTTGTGAAGAGCACAGCTTAAGGTTCAACTTTTGTTTTTACCAGTCTTACCGATCTTATCACGAAATTGAGTTATGAGCAATTGTTCTAGAAATTCCACCTTGGTGGAAGACTTTTGAACAGCATTGTAAGCAAGGTAGTGGAAAAATAACTTGGCCAAGTTGCTGGGCTTGAAGAGTTTAAAAAGCGTGCACCCTGATCAGTACATTGTATTGAAAGTTTCATGCCCTGGAGTAGGGTTCGATCCCCCGCAGGGGGCGGGGAAGGGGAAAACGGGGAACGGCATCGGCGGGGATGGGGGATCCCCTTCCCCGGGGATCCAGAAAAATGCGGGGGAGGGATACGGGGAAATGGGCTTTTTTCAATTTTTTCGCATTTTTTGGCCATTTTTTTCAAATTTTTGCCCTTATTTGGCCATTTTTCGTGTTCTAGTTCGTGCTTTTGCACTTTTTGGTCATTTTGTCATGTTTTTGTTGATTTTTTAGAATTTTTTCATGTTTTTGTACTTCTTTGATAAATTTTTACTGTTTTTGTTCATTTTTTCCAGTTTTCGGCCATTTTTTCGTGTTTTTGGAGATTTTTCCAATTCTGGCCCACTCTCTTCCACATTTTTGGCTTTCGAATTATCGGGCATTATTTCAAATTTCTACTTACTTTTTAGCATTTTTTCAAGAAATTTTTGTATTTTTTAAACTTCGACGATTTTATATGTTCTAGGTATATTTTTTAGAGTGTCATGAATTTCTGGCATTTTTCTCTGATTTATTGAATTGACGAAAATTTTGAGCAATAGGACAAATTATGAAAAAATGAACAAAAATAGAGCCGAAGGCGTAAATTTTCAAAATTTGACACCATCAGAGCAAAATAACTCCTATTTATAAATAATTTACCGGCGCTATTTTATTGTATTTACATCAGGGTCGCGCCTAGTCGACAAAAAGATCAAAAATTTCGGTTTTTACGGCAACTTCCGGCGATTTTTGAGGTAATTTGAGAGGCAAAAAAGCGCTGCAGGCAAAATTTTTTGAAATAATTGGCTTTCTTTTTTAAAATGACTGTGAAAAATCAGGGTCTGGGGGCGACGGCCACCAGACGGTGAAGAAAATTTGAGTATTGGGGTCAACTTTCTTTCAAAAATTTGAATATTCGTCGAAAACTTCCCAAAATTTTCGCCGGCCGCTCCCTATCTGGCGCGACCGGCAGCATTCATAGGGGTGCTTGTCGGCTTCTCTGACCTATTCTTAGGGGTGCTTGTCATTTCCCCGTTTTCCCCGCTTTCAAAACGGGGATCCCGTTTTCCCCGTGGCAAACGGGGAAGCGGGGAAAACCGGGATCCCCGCGGGGGGATCGAACCCTACCCTGGAGGTATTCTCCAAATCCACGACACCCCTTAATGGTGCAAAAATTATTTTTCAGATTTTTTGCGTGAAAGTGTCTTATTATGTGTTTTAGACAGCGCTGATCACGAATTTGAAAGAATTTTTAGGGTCCCGACATTGGGTTAAAAGTTATGGGAACTGAGTATCCCCGTGGGCGGGAGTGGCGCGAGCTAGCGAAGGGGAATGTGTGTCTAAAGTAGTAAACAGCCTGCCTCCCTTTGTTAATCGTTAACATGTTTGCATAAACACCGCGTGGAGAGTGTAGGCAAGGGGGTATATTGATATGGTGATCGCGGAGTGCGGCAACGCTGAGGCGAAGAACATAGGAGCGGGAACGCGGGATCGGGCTGCCATGGAAACATTCCGATGAACATAACGGTCAGGGGGCATACTGATATGGGGCTTATCGGCACCGCAGCATTTGCGACAGCGAATCCGCTAGTATGATATAATATATAAATAGGATAATATATAATATAAAAATACAAAACATTGCCTCTCTGCAAACTGTCGGCTCTGCTAATTGTCCATCTACCATCAACATAGCAGCGACTGATTTTAGAGGTACAACGTACGGACTCTATTTCAGTCCAATTTGTTTGACGATAAATGGAAAAGTACGGACTGTCTCTGTCTGCGGGTATAGCTCGGTCTCATTTTAGAATTGGCTCTGAGTGTATGTACGTTGGAATCGTAACATGTCGACTGGACAAAAATATACACAAACAAATAACATCGGAAGAAGCATCTGTGACTGGCAAAGTTCCAATATCGATTGAATGATTGATTGTCTGGTCTCGATTTCTATGTTTGATGTAACAAAACAACTCCAATTGTCCTTACAATCATTTGGTTAATTATGAATTGTTTGCACAGTAGTTTAGCATTTACTGCTAATCATGACCCTGTAATCCATTCACATTGTGAATTGTCTTTATGTAATTTGGTTTTGCATTTATATCTTTGATATAATAGAGAAATGTTTTATTTATCGTTTACAGTGAGTTATCTAGTAAATACAATGAATACAATGAGAAGGGTGTTACGAAAGAATGATTAAAAGACTTGATTGGACTAACCGTTTCGTCTCTGAATCGTAGACGGTTAGAAATAAGATAATACTATGTTAGTCGAGACTCATCAGTAGATCCTAACATAGATGCAAATGCAACACATTCTTAAGGGGTATGAAACGTATGATTGCCTAACAAAATGAGAAAATGAGGAGATTGTAAAATGTAAGTCATTAGAACTTTGGATTAGAGTATAATGCAAAGTTTTCGTGGCATGACATTTGAAATTTGAAATGTAAAAGCCTATGACTCCAAATATTTTTGATAATATAGTGAATCCTTTTATTAGGTGTTTCAAACATTCATATAGGTTTTGAGATGTCTTTTTGATAGCATAAACATTTTGTCTTTGAAAATTTTGCCCCGAATCTATGAAGACCTGTCCGTAGACTCGAATTACGGACTAAACGTGGTTTTCACATTTAGAGTCGAAATACAAAAATATTATGGAATATTTTTCAGGGCGATTATTTTCGATGACTTGCCAGTCGAGGTAATATAATTTTACTTACCACAACAAAGCCGCCTAATCCAAGCGATCCAACTCTGATGGAACGGCGCATAAGCACACCTGATTTGATATTCTCCGCCAATTGAAATCTTTCACTTAAAGTGCAGGTGCTTCCCTCAGTGGTTGAGAAATTATAACGGCGCTGATTCACATTGTCAATGAATACAATTCCCTGAAATTAGCTTTGTAGAATGCAATTATGAATATGGATTTTATGAGTTAATATCAGAATTTCCAGGAGAAAAAGCTTTTCGATCTCAGAAACTCTGTTAGATCTAAGCTAATCTTTTATATCGTGATAACCTCTGTGTTATCAAGTTAACTTCTCAAGATAACTTCTTGGTTATCAAAGGCTATCATTGCACAATCAGTGCCGCAGTTTGGGCATTTTTGAACCTCGGGTACTTTTTCCAAGTGCATTCTTAGGGGTGCTTTTTTTCATATTTAACCATAATGTCAATAAATTATATGGAAAAATTCGCGCAAAAAAAGCGCCGCAGGCAAAATTTTTTGAAAAAATTGGCTTTTCTCTTAAAAATTGACTAAAATTTATCATTGAAATAAATTATAACATTTAATTTGTTTAATATTCATTGAAAATACCACAAATTTTTGGCCCAAAATTTTGAAAAAACAGTGAGACATACTTCAAAGATAAGGAAAAAAATAGCGCCGCAGGCGAAAATTTTTTGAAATATTAAGCTTGTTTGCCAAAAATTGCCACCAATTAATTTTCCTTTGGTCCCCCTTTTGATTTTTTCTCCCTTCCAAAAGCTGACCCCCGGGTAATTACCCTATTTACCCCTATGAAACTGCGGCACTGTGCACAATCCTAGCTCAGTGTAAATTCCTTACTAAATAATTCGTCAAGGAAGTATTGACTAAGGTTATGCCTAGATAGAAATGTCAATGACGTCATTCCTTGTAGCACATTGTATAATTCCTTTTTATAGAAATTGTCGCATATTTGGAATTCTAGGAAGGAAAGTAAAAATGTTGGACTCGAAATCAATGTACAAAACGCTATGCTTTTTGAATACCGCTAGATCCCAGCAGCAGGTGAAACACAGTGTTCACAGGAATCTGAGAAATTTATAACGCAGTTGGCATATTTGGTCTTATGTTTAAGTTATGTGTCCAAATTCTCAATAAAATCACATATTCACATGTCTATAAAAAGTTGGGCACGATAGAGAAACAACTTTCAAGTTAATAAGAGCTTACAAAATATAACATTGGGCCTGTCGCTGCTCCTGCTCCTGCTATAATCCACATATTGATCATATCTAAAGACAATAACGTTATTTCAACAGATAAAATTGCACAAACATTGATATCCAAGCTTGGAATTAGTTTAATTAAAATAATCCACATTTCCCGAAAAATTTGGGAAAACTCCTGTACGGTTTTAGATAAAATCGAAAAGGAGCAATATTTTAAAGATTTTCCCCGAGGTAACCCATTTCAGTCTCCTGGCATTTTGGCAAAGGATTAAATGAGGTGACAAGTGACTAGAAAACCGTTCAAGTGATTTTTCTCATAATTTTTCCCATCTAACTGATCGCATCTGCGATATTGCATAAATAAAATTTACCGTTGTACATAAAATAAGTAAGCAATACTGATCCGCCGATTGGCCATACAAATGCAGCAACTGTCCACAGAGAAAAATTATTTTTCTCATAATTACTCAGGCACATCGTTGCTATTGCTCTGGAATGAAAAATGCATAATTCTACTTCTTGTTAATAAAATATCATAACGGGATGGCTCTCTACACATTATGTACCTGCCTATTGTGCATTTCACAATTTTAAATTACCTTTCTCCAACAATTAGCGGAGTTAGCGCTGGGAATAAGAATGTCGAGAAAAGTCTCCCAACTTCAACACATAACATTGTCCTGTTCAGTATCAACGGTCCTTGGAAGCCTGAAAGATTGATCAATATTGGATCAGAAAAATTGCTTTCCATGGTTCTGTTTTTATATGTTTCAGTTTCAAATTAGCGATTCAGAACGGCATCATGCAAAGTTTCATTGATAACAGGGCTGTTCATTAAGCAAAAATATTTTTTTGTTTGATCATACATCAAAAGTCGAATTTTCTCATTTTTGGAAAACTGCCAATCGTCATTGTAGGTCCAACAACTGAAGGCCAATAGTTGATGATTCATAGATATGACCATCGTATTATTATCAACGGTGACACGTTCGCTATGATTTTTTAAGGGGTCCCGTAAAGTAAAAAAATACCGAAAAATTTTGTGAAAATAGTTCTAGAGCAAAATTGTTTTCTTGAAGGCTTAAAATTATAAACCGGATTATTTCAGGGACATTAACTCGAGAAAAATCTTACACTCCGCTCGTGGGCATTGAAAATCGGCATAAGCCAAAATTAGTCGAGTTAGGCTCAGGAGCAGGAAGCCGCCGAAAACAGCGTTGATTAAGGCGACAAAGTTGGGATGAAATTGAGGAGCACACGCAATTATGTAAAGGAGCAAGATGGCAAATGCTGAGTCGAGTAGGATGAGTAAAAAGTTGAATATTTGGAAGTATTTGAATATGATGTCGACAGCGTTGAAAGGTACGACCGTGATGTTCAGGTGGTCCATTTATGCCGCATTTAAAAACAAAATATGGAATGTCATTTCGGGCCTAAACATCAATATGTGAGACCTTTTTAGGCTTTTTGTAGTCGACGTGTTGAAGATTATTTAATGCCTGACTCCGAAAATGGAGCTAGTTTTGTTCTGACGCGATTTCTGTACGAAATTTTCGTACAGAATGCTTAAAAACCACTTTCCGTTTATATTGACCAGATTAACACGTTTCTTCTTAATCCGTTGAACTGAACAAGTACAGAACACATTGGGGAGGATCAGAAAAACTCTGGCCAAGACAATTGCTAACTTTGAGGTATGCGTTTTAAGGGCTATTTTGTCGAGAAAAAATATCTCAAATGTCAATTTCCGTCGAAAAAATAAATATTCTTAAAAAGCGTTTCCCAAACTTCTTTTGAATAGTTTGGCAGCAACAGAAAAAAAATTTCTTGCTTTTCCAATATTGAACCCTATTTCGAAATTTTGGGCGCAAGAAGTGAGCGCGAAACCTCTATGAGCGAAGTTCATATAAGGTTATCATAATCATACTTACTCTAAGCCTGATTAAGAAAAAAGTTACAGGGCGAAAAATCCGTGCATAAACGTACTCTTAAGTGGCAGGGCTCCTTAAAACACAGAATCGCAACAAACGCATGGCCAAAGGAAGAAAGTCCTCTTGGCGTAATTGTGTTACAAGATTACTGGAAACGGTGTTCAGCTGAGGAGGAAAAGGTGGAAAACCAGGTGTTTCGGAAAAAGTTGGCTTGTATTTAGTCTCCGATTCATAAATTATTTACGATTTTCTTACGATATTATATCACTAATATGATTTTACTTTCTCTTCGTGACTACTGATTAAATTAGAGCTTGAGAGGCCAGGTTCATATTTCGGGAATGTTTCACGGCGTCTAGTGACATTGTCAAAGTAAATGTCTAAAATAGGGCATAATAAGTTTCTGCTTAGTTTTAGGTCTCAGTTGGCGGCAAAAAAAGGAATGTTCTTTGATTTATTATTGTTTTTGTGTTGTTTTTTTTTCAAAATTTCTGTGCTAAATCTAGTAAACTTACAGTTTCGTAAGAACAAAATAGCTTTGGGTGAATCTTGGGAAAGAGGTCTTCGGTAAGGTTCCCGAAAACTGAAAATGTGCAAAGCTATAGGGTTTGTCCGGGGCAGGGATATCCGTGATTCTTCGAAAATAAAAATAATTTTTCTGCTCAATAAATTGGCTCTCTTTGATATCGGCACAAATTTTTTGTTTGCCAAAGGCACTTTTTATATATGAAAATTATGTTTAGTATAAGTTATTTCTAAAAGACACTAAAATTTTGCGGTGACACGCCAGAAGGAAGTTGTACCCGAAATTAATATACAACCTAAAAATTGTACAGAGCGAACAAAACCAGAAGTTATTTGTATTTAGAATTATATGATTTTTGGTCCCTTATTGATATAACATTTGGATATTGCCAGATCAAGGATCAAAATTTGTCATGTTAGGGTTTGCTCTCTTTAAACATTTAACTGTCTTGTTCGGAGTTTGTATCGCACCAAATTAACATCTGGATAAATAAATAAATCTCGCGAGTTTAAATGAGCATACAAAATGAGTCTATTTTTGTCACTATTTGCGATAATATACAGAAAATGAAATCATCGAAAATATGGTAACTTTTTCTTACGTCTAGCTAAGAGTATGAAATAAGAAAAGTCGTGTGTATGGAATTATATTTTCGAATAATATGGTTAAAAATCGATTTTCCTAGGAATTCGCATTTTCAATTGCGTAAAAACGCGCCGCCGAATCGAGCCGCCTGCGCATTTTTCAAATCGAATTTTTAAAATCCACGTAATTTGAAAATCTAATTCCAAATTTCCGTTTATTGCCTGTGTACTTATGAGGAAAAACGCAATCAATTTGGAATCAACCACTAAAAGGTTTAACATCTTTATCGCAGGCATGCTTGAGGGTGCGAATACAGATGTCTTTCGGTTTTTTTTTCCTTTTTTGATTATGCGAAAGCTTGAGGGCCAATGGTCGAGATTTTCACGGAATACCATTATATCCTACAAAATTACAATTTAAAATACCGTATTTTCTCTAATTGAGCCCCTCCTAGAGAAAGAGAAATAGCGTGTAAAAGTGAGCGGTTAGAGAAAAATTTTGCCCGAATTTGGGGGATTGAAATAATTAATACTTAATCAGAGAAAATACGGTACGTTACCTTTGTATAGAAAAACAATTAACACCTTGGCTACTTCCCTGATGAGACGAAAAAACGATGAACGAAGCAATTTCTCGTGCCAAGAACGCAATTATTGCAAAACATATTTTTGACCAAAGAGCGTAAAGAAGCATTCTGAGCTGGAATTCCTGCCACAAATATACTTAGAGTGTTTTATGTATAGGAAGCCTTCTCTTAACAATTTCGACAGTCTTATAAGTTGTTCGTTGTCTTTATCTTCTCTGCCTTTGACTGGGTATTCATGGCTGACGAGAATATGTAATGCTAGTGTCACAATAGAGATCGGACCTTAAGAAACCAGCGCCGGTTTCGGTTTAATGCCTATACAAATGAAATTAATCAGCGGACTTGTCTATGTGTGCATCGCTGCAGACATAGCAGAATAATAATCCAGTATACTTTCAATGTATCGCTTTTCCATTGCACCGAAACCTATTTCGTTATCATCCTCAAACGGTCTAGAAAAATCGCCTGAGCATCAAATGAGTATTTCGAAAGAAAATTATAGAATAATAATAATCCGTCTGTCTACCCGCTTAATAGAGACCAGACACATCGAAATCAGCGAACGTATGTGCAACCGATCTAATCATAGCTCTGGTTCTGAGAAGGTTCTCCAAACCCATCTGAGATGAGTCGTCTCTATTTCTGTTGTATAGTAAACAAATTCTCATTCACCAACTTCGTAATGATAACCATACCGATTTCAGCCGATGAATACGCGTTTTATTCTTACTTTATACGAACCGATTTCTGTACATAAATGAATTAAGAGAATAGGGCGAAGATATATATATCGCGAGGTATCTCGAAGTGAGGATTCGCTCGGAAACTGAGCAATTTGAACATTAACTGATATGTTTGTTGTAGATATAGAAACTGAGTAATGGCTCATGCGATAGCTCGCATAGGAACCGGCTTTGCTTAAAAATTCTCCGCAAATATTTGAAGCAGAGTGATTTTTCCAGAATTCTTCCGTAAAAGAATATTTTGTTAACATTTAATATAACAGAGGGTCAAAAAATTGACAAAAAATTTATCTTTCCCGAAACTGCTAATAAAATCGCCCTCCTACCCGGAAATTTGTTAGTATTGCGTCAAAACTAGTCCTTTTGGACTATTATTATTATTGATTCCCATATTTCTTCCAACTGAAAATGGACTTCTGTGAGTTAGTTGGACTACGTATGATAGAATTCAGAAAAGCTAAGTCATTTCATTTGAAAGAAAATATGCCAGCTTGCTTCAATCTAATTTCAGTTGCTCAAAATTTATTTAAGTCTTTTCTCTGTCATATTTTATATGGTTCCTATTCAAATTTCGTCATGAGCTGTGTGTTGAACACGTCTAATGGGTAGTGCTCCGCGATTAGGCTGCAATAGTACTAGACTACACCGACCGCTGTCTACTCACACAACAGCTTGACTGTGTGCTATCTACTACTGGCCAGACACATCGAAATTCAGCGAACGTATGTGCAGCCGAACCCTTATCAGATCTGCTTCAAGCCATACACCCGTATGAGATGGATCGTCTTTATTTTCGTTGTGTAGTAATCAAATTCTAATTTACCGACTTTCTTGTGTTGAAATCACGTTTTTATTTAACGATTTTATAATGACAAAAATCGATTTCATTGATTGAATGTGCGTTTAATCTAAGTCTATCTAGCATAGCTCATGCGATAGCTCTCGAGTTATCGCGGTGCAGAATCATGTTTCGAAGTTTAAAATATGAATTCCTACCAAAGTTAAGAAATGCATTTTCATATTGCGGTTTCATATCTCGCGCATCTAGCTTCAACCAAAAGTGAATACCGTAAACTCTTTAATTTTACCACGCTCTGATTTTATCCCCTTAATTTCGCACCTTCTTTGACCTTTCGAATAACGCCCCTCCGAATAACGCCGCCCTCCCAATAACGCCGATTTTTTTTGAAACATGCCATATAAATGACCCTCTGAATAACGCCAATTCAAATATTTTGAATAAATTTTTGAAATTTTTTATCACTTTTACAAAATTCTTAATAAACTTAAAAAATTTTTCAGATTTTCGGAAGTATTTTTGGCGCTTTTTGCCAAAAGTTTTACAAAATTCGGTAAAAAGCACCAAAATTTTGTGAAAAAGTTCAAATTCGCCCCAATAAATTCAAATATACTGCCAAAAATTCAAAAACCCCCGATTAACTCCGATCTAACCAAATTTTGGTTAAAAACCTCCGAATAACGCCGCCCTCCCAATAACGCCGATTTCGTCCGGTTCCGAGAGGCGCGTTATTTGGAGGTTCGACTGTATTTATACTTTTATTGTAACTTTTCGCTATAAATATTTCTGACCTCTGAATGATACAAAATGGCATTTCACCACACTCTTGACTGGTTTTCACGGATATGCCCTGATTAGCTGAAAGTGGAAATATTATTGCATTTCTAGCTGTCTGCGACCTTGGAGTGTTGGGACCAGTACAGCCTACCTTTCGTGGACTTTTTCCTCTAAGGGATCAATGATCTGAACTTACAAGGAACACTCACCGGGAGTCGCGCGAGTTTCAAAAACGGCTCAATAGGGATTGTAGTACTCGATGAGGGGAGTCGAACGGTACCAGACTTTTTTCCCGATGCACCTTGAAAAAAAGTTCACAAATACCTGAAAATGGCCATTTTTGGCTAAAAATGATCATTTTTGGCCAAAAAATGGCATATTTTGAGGTGATACAAAAAACTAATTGCAGATTCGTGATCAGCGCATCGAATCGCGCGACTCCCGGTGAGTGTTCCTTGTTAGAATAATTTATCAGAAATCTTTAAATAATGCTAAGTTCAACATGCTAAGCCCTGGGTTGTTGTGTGTGATTGACAGCTTAAATTTGCAAAAAATCCTATTATATTTCAGAATTCCGAACATCGCTACAATGGACAACGGAACGATGGTGGAAGCGTTCAAATACCTGAATTATTCTCAGCTAGCAAAGAAAAGTCTTGTCTCAAAGAGATTTCGCAACCTGATTCAAACGCACAGACACCAGTTGGCTCTTCTTTATGTTAAATGGATTTCAATGGTATGAATTTTATTAATGTTTTTATTAATACAAATGAAATCTGAAATGGGATATCATAAAGCTCAAGAATGCCAAATCGACTATTTTTAAGACTGTTTTTATTTCAACATCTTTGCTCCGGAAAAGCGAAGGTTCCAAAAGGTTTGAAATTATAGATCTCACTGTAACCAAACATAATGCAGTCGACACTCGTTTTTTTTCGTTATTTCCTTCTACGTTTCTGCCAATTTTTTGAAATTTTGGTTCATTTCTTTCAGCATTCTTCCCAAATTGAACCTGCTACAATCAAAATCTTCGGCATAAAGATTTCTTCTGAAGCATATAACGAATGGGTCATTCGCAATAATTATTCGAAACAAGCTCCACTTGAAGTTCAAATTGCCGGTACGCAAAGCACACAAAATATTCCAAACGGTTATTGGCTTATTGCGCATGCTTATTACAATGGTAAGATGTTTTTGTCATATATATGTTATCATAGGAAAATTATAAGTGGAAATCTTGAATTCAAAGTGTAATTCAATGGAAAAATCCATATCGTCTTGGTAAGACCAGAAAACTAAGATCAAATTTCGACAAGACGGTTATTCTTGCACCTTATTCAGTCTTAAAGGTCAAACTTGAGGACTATCTCTGCCGTTTGGGAGTGTTATATTCGGTATTACTTGACTGAGTGGAGTTGATTAGCACCGGTTTCGGGACAATTCCAAGCAGGGCACATTCGAAGCATACCTTTTTTTGCACTAAGTTTTCGAAATTTCCTCAATCTCAAGTTATGGATTCAGCTCTTTAATTGGTCTCTTAAACCAAAGATTGTTCGCTGCTACGGAATTGGGCAGTCCCTAAATACTAAGCAGCAGCATTATGTAGTAGTATGCCGCGCTCAAATGAGAATAATTGTTCGCCAATAATCGCCACCTTCTGTCGTCAGATCCAGGCGAGTGATAGCTCATTTGAATGCCCTGAGGCTGTCTGAGATCGAAAATTCAAATTTCGAATTCGTGCCAAAATCCAAAAACGTGTTTTTAAGGGTTTTGGCCATACAAAGCGATGTTTTTTTATGTTCCCAACCGATTCGCAAGGCAATTTTGGAGCACTTTGTTTTTTACACTTTTGGATTTGGCCCAATTTTGAAAATTTTATGGAAAAAGCCACTTTTCCACAAAAGATGACATTTTTGAAACCAAAGCATCTACGGGGTTGATTTTTTGGTTTGATTTCTTCTCACGAGGTCAAGACTTTACCGGGCGGGATGTTACTTACGGGTAACTCTACCGCGGCGTAGGCCGCGTCGCTTCCCCAGTCACATGGATTCAGTCATGTCTAGCTGTCCAATTACAAAAACGTGATCAGGTTAAGCTATCACTAAACAACAGAGGTTTCCAGAAAAATGTTAGCAGAAAATTTTTGGTTTGTATACTCCAGGCCAAAATTTACTTCTCTTCTGAAATTTCGTTAAAATTAGAAAGTTCAATTACAAATATTCAACTCGTCTTTAACTTGGTAAAATTAAAAAATTATGCAAACTTTTTCTCATAGTGGGATGGGTTCGTTTATTTGAGGACAGACACTGAACTTAAACTTTTCCTGAGGTAATATATGAACGATTCTCTGTCGAAAATAATCAATTTGTCCTATTTCAGATCCAAACCGTTGTATCTCGACTAGCGTATTCTATGCACATGTAAACCTCAGTCATGAGAATTGGCCATTATTTCAACATTTTGTCCGTCTCGTCACAGATCCGTTCATATACATTGACAGCGCGCAATTGGCTTATCAAAATGATATCTTGAACTTGTTGTCCGAAACAATTAACTCAGATCGCGACCGTCTACAATGTAAAGAGCTCTACTTTGATCTGAATGCCGACAGTCATTCATTCAAAAATTTCAATGCCAACATTCAGAAATTCATCACATGGGCAAAAGATAGCGTGCGCTGTAATCAATTTTCTCTTCACTGCAAAGCTGATTTCAATCACGATGAAGCGTTCTTCGATTTGTTTCTAACTGGAGCGCATTGTACACGATCAATCAAAATCGTTTATGTTGGCCGTTCTACGGTCCTGGTCAATTTTGTGCAGGTAATTAACTTTTTCGAATTCCGCGAATTTTGGCAGTTATATATAGCCAGTAGAAAAAAAAATAAAAAAAATTCGTAGCCACGGTACCCCCATAATTTTTTACCCCAAATTCGGATTCAACGACACCAAAAACTCGCGGGAACAAAAAATCAGCATGGGAAAGGCCCAATTCCTTAGAAAAATAATTTTTTAAAACTTTGTACTCTGGGGATACCCCGTATACAGACTCAGCGACACCAAAAACCCAATGGGCAAAAAATTAGCTTCGGCAACGCAGGACTGGTTGGGAAAAAATTTTTCGCCATTCGTCTTGTCTCATTCAGACGAGCATTTTAACTAACACACACTCCGAACGGAGCGCGTTAACGAAGGCGTTTGCCCAAAAATGGCTAAAAAGTGCTGTTTTTAGCTACTTTTGGACATACACTAGCAATATAGACAAAATATAGACACTTTTAGCTATATTTTAGACTAATTTTTAGACAAATAGTTTTTACACCCTATTTTGGTACCCCATTTTTGCACCCTATTTAAATACCCATTTTGGATAACTCTGATGTCTTTTGTAGCATTATAAATTTAATTAACTGTATGATTAACTGTATAATGAAATCATCATGTAATAGTCTTAAGTTCAGAATATTACTTTATATATTTTAAGCCCATACAAAATTTCATCCAGTCCGAACAATGCAAAGTTACAATTGCCACATTTAAGTTTGTGTATATTTTAGAAGTTCATGGATCTCAAGACCTGCGATGAATGCCAGCTTGTTGAGGCCATTGAGGGCAGTTTCAGGACCCAAGCTTTGGAAATGTTGAAGCAAAAATTTGCCGTCTTTATCGTTAATGAAGAAAGACGTCATAACACACACATCTTTGAGTTGGTCAATAACAATATCGGAAAGAAATTGCAGCTCACTACTGTAAAGAGAAGTGACCTTTGGTCAAGCGTTTCGATTAAAATTATCAATTTGTAATCCTTTTATTCTTTATGCTTGGAATACATCTCCGAGAAAGGAATTTATGTTCTATCCGTGTATTGATTGTTGAATAAAATTTTTTGAAAAAGGTTAAATATGAATTTTCTAATCATATACGAAATTATGCGGATATTGTCAGTACGTTTTATTTTGTGGATTCGATATTCCCCTTAATGGAAACGAAGGACATTTTGGGGAAAAGACACTAGCAGGCTGGAGTGTAGAAAAGACAGCTCCGCAGAGAATAAAAGCCTGCTAATGGGCTTTTCTCTGTGTTAAATTTTTGACTGCTAATGGATTAGCCTGCTAGTGTCCACCCCAGCCTGATGGCACGTGAAACTATTTCACGTGCCATCAGGCCCTAAATCGACTCCTAACGCCTTAGGCGAACAACCCAACCCCTTAGGCGAGCAACCCAACCCATCGGACTTAGGATTAGGCCCCCGTTAGGCGAACAGGCCCTTAGGCTGCTGTTTAGGCTTAGGCTTAGCCTGCTAATGTCCCCGGTTTTTTGACTGCTAATGTCCCTATTTTGGCGCAATTTTTGCGCGTCTCTGCCTTTTTGAGGCGAGAGAGTGTAGTGAGGGGGAAAAGGGAACCTCCCATTTTGACTGCTAGTGTATTCTACTCGGACATTTTAAGCAAAATGACCCTTTTCTCCCGCTTTTCGAGGTTCCCGGATCCCAGACTCGGGGATACCGCCCCGCCCCCGAAATCTACCAGGCTGAGTCGATTGGCGCCAAAATTTTTCACATGTTTTTACGTGAAACGTGAGTTACGTGATCACGTGAAGTGCAACTACTCGCGGAAGTAAGGAAACGGCCCCAGATTTTGCCTATATATAGTAAATCGACCTCGCTGATTCCGAATACGGCATCAGAATTTTCCGTGGAACCTTCTAGAATGTTCTAAAAGCTTTAGGAAAGAGGCAGTTAGGCCTCAGTAATTCCCAAAAATTGTCATTTTTGCAAAAAGTGGTCATTTTTGAGTTTTACGACCCAACTATGCGGCTAATATTTTGCACCCGGGGTTTTCAATAGTGTTGAATCCGAATCTGGCGTCAGATTCGGCATTTGTTCCCACGAGGTCGTGTTTCAAATGTTAGAGTGAATATTCCAATGAGTAGATGGAATTCAAATTAGGTGGAACACAATTTCGAAAAATTGAAAATTTGAATTCGCTCCAAAACTGAAAAAGTGCTTTAGTCCATTTGATAAGTGAAAGTGATATTTTTGTGATTCTGTGTAGGCAATTTATCTTTATGTGAAATCCCGTTCTGTGAAATCCCATGCACCATTCTAAGTGTCACTTAAATTCACATTTCCCGAATCACAATCCTTTATAACGCGTTAATTTAGAAAACCATAAATTACCGGGTGAATTCATTTGATAATGTGCCGATTTCTGATGCCTGAATACGATCTTCGAAATGTGATGTGAGTGTAGTAGATTTTATCGTCAAAATAAAACTTTAATGCGGGATAATGACGTCTGTATATAAGAATGTTCTCACCATGGGAGCCCAATTTTTATTAAAAACTGTCTCACAAATGGAATTTTACAATGTGAATTTAAATGTAATTCAATATTCGTTTAAAATAAACATTTTTCGTCATTAAAACTATGGCATGGCTGTTCTGGGTCTCGACTGTGCCGTACTAAAGAACAAATGATTTGTACTTTTATCTCCTATGGTGTTCACACCACTTTGCGTAAAAAGGAATCCGTCGGGTCGTCGTTTGCCCCACAGGGTTAGAACTCGTCTTCGGATCGACCTGAAAGTGAACAGTTGAAAATTGTTTCAAGAAATAAGGAAAATATTTCGATGTCTATTGCTTTGGAAAATATTTTGGAAATAAAATGGTGTAGTTTTGTAATTTTTTGTGTTTTTGACTTACGAGTTCATTGAAAGGTAGAGCAGGGGATTGGTGCCGTTATAAAGGATCCAGTGATAATTTACTGCGGCGATGCTGTAGGGACTTTCGGGAAGGATTGCAAACTGTAAGTGCCAGACGAGAAGTAATGAAGCGCACATGAGAAAGTGGACCAGAGATTGAAGCAAGAGACGAAGTTCGACTGGAGACAGGAATTTGTATGAGGGTTGGAAAGTTTGATTGCCGGTAACTTTGCGTGTCTCGTGCCTCTGAAGAGTAATTGTTCAAGGATGAAGACTATTATATGCAATATCCAAGCCATTTTTACCGAAAATATAATTTTTCGCCAAAAATGACCATTCACAATAAAAATTGTCTTACTATGGATTCGATAAATTATTTCTAGAAGTTACTTTTTCTTACAAGAAAACTCATTATTTTCACAACAAACCATTTTCTTGATCAAAAATTCAATTTCTTAGACATAGAGCAATAGTCGGAATATCCTGACAAACAAAATATCCATATTTCGGATAAAAATATATTTGATTGTTGAAAACTCGGATTTTTTCCAAAACTTGCCGTTTTAGAGAACAAACTTTTTCTCTTTATTATTAAATTCATTTCAATTTATGATTCATGAGATGACTCACATTAATGACCAGAACGACCAGCACCACCAAATAAATTACGAAGGTGCCGCCGAGCATCGGAATTGTCGTCATTTCATCCACAAATTGCACTTTTTCAGTCCAAACTAGTGTCTCATCATAGTTCCAGGCATAGTCCCGGAAAGCAATTCCGCAGTATGGGGTCATATAAGTGCAAAGGAATCCAAATCCCCACAGACATGAGAGAAAAATGAGCGAGTTGAAAAGGATTCCTTCAGTGCTAGGCTCTAGTCCCTGCCTCTTGAAGACCATGAGCCGATTCAAAGCGAGAATGAATCCAAATGGCAGCAATGTGATGCAAATGGAATTTGAAATACCGCCGAGAATCTGAAACACAATTTAGCAGTTAGAAAGCATTCATATTTTTATGGCTTAAGAGTGGCTTAATAATGGCTTAAGATGTCTTTAAAGGGCATGAATTTTGCAAATTGTCACCTTCTCAGCCAAGGCGCTGAATGATGTGTTAAAAATTGTAATGAAACCGCCATAAACATGGATAAGTAGCTGTGTGCTGTCTGCGATCTAAAGTTGAATTATGATACGTCGTTCCATGCTAAATTAAACTCACGGAAATGGCCGTCATTATTCTATAGCAAATATTGCATCGATAGTCCTTGTATTTTAGAAATACCTAAATTTTCTCATACCTTATTTTCCGAACACTCCGAATAAAAAAAACTCACAATCAGAATGGATATTTGAAGGATCAAAAATATCATCGCAAGGATAACGTACGCCACACCGATGGTGAGCCTTTCAGCGATCGGAGCTCCGGTTCTTGTCCACACGATTTCTTCGGTGTTCTGCTCGAGATCCATTACGGACATTTTAGAATTTTTAAATATCGCGCGAAGATATCTAAATTGTTTGATTAAATGATAAGCATATATGATTAGCAATCAAGTTATCCAGATGCGCAAGGCTATTGTCTAAAGCTATTCTCTATGACTAATGCAAAGCAGAGAAATGACTCGGGGCCAGACTGGTCCAATTAGCACAGTCACTGGCATGGAAACAACGAACTTTTATTTGGTTTCATTTTTTTAAAAGACCGCATTTTTCGCCTGTTTTCTTTGTAAAACTTTTTCAACAGTAAATTTTTGTAGGACTTGTTGATAGGGAACAAGGAATGATTTTGCAACAAGATCGAAATGATCCTCCAAAAATGGAAAATTTTACGGAAATTGCATTTCCTTTAGAGGCCATATCCGATTTTTTTCGCTATCTTTCCAATTTTTCTGAAAGCTATTAGATAAAGCATGTCCCATAAAATAAAACGTTAACGAATTACGTCTAAAATGCCCTAAAATGTGTTTTACGAAAATGCAGGATAAAAATTCATTGTTTTAATGCAATTTGTAATTAGGGTAGCATATTATCAAAACACGTTAGAAGGAAAGTTGGCAGATAAGCTAGGGTCACAATCAGGGGTGATTCTGATGTGTGGCGAAATTCCATCACACATCAGATATTTCGCTATTGTGACCCTAGCAATAACGAAATTTCTCTATAGCTGGCGGCAATAATCTCGAAAGCCGAGTAATGCGTTAAACTTGTGAGCAGCTGAAAATGATTGTTATCAACAATTCTTTGTTCCCGGGAGGCAGGTAAGTAATTAGGCGTAAATACACCGGATTCAGTATTCATCTGGGACCAAGACTGAAGTGCCTGGTGGTGACGTCTCTCATACCAAGCAAAAATGAAAATCACAGGAATTTGAGGCCTATGCGTAATTGGTTTTGGGAATTTCGATTTTGATTTCGCCAGCCGAATTGAGGTGGACAATCGGGAAATTTAATTGGGTACCATTGGGGGTATAGATAGGTTCTCAGATTGTAATCCACAATTTGTCTGCGACTCAAAATTTTGCACAAAATTTGAGAAGCGTAAAATTTATAAAAACGCAGTTTTCTGCCAATAATGGCTTAGAGTCTAGACGATTGCAATTTGACGCATCGGGATTTGACATTAGAAATTTTGCACAACTGCGACATCAAAATCAGTATATATCACAATCATTTTAATCCAAAAGGCATACAGAACGTTAATGAAAATAGCTTGCCCAAAATTTTGTACTCACAGACAGAGAAAAATAAGCACTGGTGAAAATAGCTTGCCCAAAATTCGGGACATACAAATTTTTGTCTAAAAAAATTTTGTCTATATTTTGGTCTAAATTTTTGCAGAAGCATACTCAGCTCGTCCATACGAACATTTTAAGCTATCACTTGCCCAGAAATCAGTTGTGCAAGGGGTCTAACGGCCAGGTTCGCACGCACACACGGAGTAACAGGGCTAGCTTACTGGGAGGATGAGAGGAGACAATATTTGTGTCTGATTTTTCCTAGGACTCCCCCGTATTCCTCATGAGTCATCTGTATTATTTTATTCAAAAATGTGGTAAAGAACCTGGGATACCGGTTAGAAAGGGATACATCGACTTTTCTATCTCCTAAAAAAGCTAGCCTACTAGATTAATTTCTTAAAAATAACTAATCTAGCGGCTTATATTTGTGCTCTGCCGGAAATGAGACCAAAAATTTTTATCATAACTTGGTTTGGACTTAATTTACAAATAACAAAATAAGCACAGAGCCTTATTTTACCAGGAATCTAGGTAATTGATAATTGAGACTCAATCAACCGGTGTCGTATACCAACGCTGACACAACTTTATAACTGTAATGAAAGTCATTCTGTCTGATGTCTAATATACTTTGGATTTTCAATCAAATTTGAGTTTGGTTTTTGAAAGAACGATTTCCGAGAAATATGTGAGTACGAGGGCACAAATCTTCCGGGCATAAAACCCAAGGGAAGAATGATCTCTCGGTCTCTTAATGAAAAAATGTGCCTGTTGATTAGTTCCAGGTAATAAACACTCAAAGTGTTTATTATTATAGGTGAATTCCAGGGAATTCCACAGAAAAGACAAATGGAGTTATGAGGTCGAAAAAGTCACTGTTTCTGCGAATTGCTCTCGCAACACCACATGTCACATTGTAATTTGTTTATCGTTCCTCATAGTTTCACTCAATGTTTTACATTAACCGTTTTGATGTATACTGAAGAGCACCTCAAAAATGTTCGACATTTTTTAAACTTACATGAAATAAAAGTATCGGACCTGATAAAAAATTGAATCGAAAATGAGTGATATATTTTTCAACACGTCACATGATTTTTGAGCCTAGCTAATCTTTGCTTTTTTACCAGCTCTCCTTCTCTTCAATTGTAGAGCAAAATATTGGAAAAAAAATTTAAAAAATGGGAGAAATTCTGTGAAAAGTTACATATGTAAAAATTGTGTTGGGGAAAGTGAACAGTGATTTTATCAATACTGCTGGGAAGCTTTCTGAAGAGTTGATTCTTTCCTCTGAAATAAATTTCAGGTGTGTTAATGGGATATAATAGAAATATTAACCGAATAATTAAGCACCTGGGCAATAAACTCTCAACCAAGCGGAGCAATACAAGTAAACTTCAAGAATCGCCGTCTTTTGCTCGCCAATTTTGATACATTGCGGTAACAATGGCTATCAAAAATATGTCTGGAGTTTGTTGTCACCATTCCTATGGTATTTCCGGCGTGTTTATTGTTTCAATAGAGACTGAGCTCTAAATTTCTCAGGACCTTTCTCTTAAATTAAATTAAACGCAAATTTAAATGTTTATTTCTCACACTCTCACAAAATATTTGATTAATTTCACCTTCAAAGATGTATATTCGGCATTCTTTGTAGACAATTTGCCGTTTGGAGCTGATGACGTCTTCTAACACAAACATAATTGAAACACTTTTGAAGAGAATTACCCACAAGGTAACTTACCATAAAGTAATTTAGGATTGTGCAATGATAACCTTTGATAACCCTGAAATGTCCGGTTATCATGATAACCTTGGGTTATCATGATAACCGTAAGATTATCATGCATATAAATTGCTTAAAATACTTACACATTGACAAACAAATTGCACATTTGAAATCTACAGGAAAAACTGACATAAGGACGTCTACATCAGATTTTAGGTATCTTAGGTAAAAATGAGGTAAAATAGCATTTTTAGATCTGGCACATTTCTCTATTGGGTGTGGGGTCGACACAGGCCCGTAGCCAGGGGGGGTTAGGGGGGTTGCAACCCCCCCCCCCGAAATTCGGAAGCTAAAAAAAATCAATAGGGTATGGTTTTAAAAATTTTCGAGAAATTTTTGAAAAATGCACCCCTAAGAATGCGTTTTTTTCACTTCTCCACCCCTCTGAAATCTCAACCCCCGCAAATTTTTTTCTGGCTACGGGCCTGGGTCGACAGAGAAAGAGAGATATGAAGCGAGGGATCTGGCGAGCAACCCAAGGCCAGTCGATTCTGGCGAGATCCCTCGCTTCATATCTTTCTTTCTCTGTCGGCCCCACACCCAATCAAGCAATCGGCCCAGGGGCCTAGGGCACTAAAGTAAAAAGTGCAAACTTTGCATGAAAAAGTGAAAAGTCCTCTAAGCGAAAATGTCTAGCTCTTCTTCATTGCGTTGTGCGTCTTTATCTGTCTCTGCTTGCCTACTTCACTTCAAAGAGGCAGAGAGAGCGAAAGAGGCGAAGAGACTTTGCAATCGAGTGAAAATTTGCAAATTTGAAATCTTCGACTTATAAAGCGTAAAATCCAAGCAAAAAAAATTCCGAAAAATGTGTCGGAATCCTCATGAAAAGTTGAATCTAGATATCATGTCACATTTATAGCCATCATATCCAAAAATTAGATTAATTTTATAGAATTGATAAATGCAATTTTGAAGACTGAACGCTCGGTCGACACTTTTTCGTAAAATAAAAGAAGAGAGACTTTGGTTATTTCCCACTGCATATGCATTGGAAAATGCATATCAATTCGGTGCTAGTGTGCGGCGTTCCTCTGCGTCTCTCTCTTTGAAGTGAAGTAGGCAACCAGAGACAGATAAAGACGCACAATGCAATGGAGAAGAGCTAGACATTTTCGCTTAGAGGACTTTTCACTTTTTCATGCAAAGTTTGCACTTTTCACTTTAGTGCCCTAGGCCCCAGATCTAAAAATGCTATTTTACCTCATTTTTACCTAAGATACCTAATGGTGTAATTACTTAGTAATTACACAACGTCATACCCTCAGGTAACATCCTCGAAGGTTCGTCAAAACATTTCTCTCATGTTGTTATTCTTCGCTGTTTTTAAGTATTTTGAAGTTGTTTCATTTTCACATTTTTAGAGATTTCTTTTCAATTACACCTCAGGCGATGTTCTTGTTCCTGGAGTATCTCTTGGTAGTTGTCAAAAATATGAGTGGACTCTCAGAAGGTGGCAAAATACATTTTTCCGCTTCCCTCATTTACTTCCTCTGCTTCATTTCTGAAATTTATGCCACCTTGTTGACAAACTTGCCTCTTACCTGCGGTAAACACACCTCCGCATAGTTTAAATCCTTCCTTCTTATTCCCCCGAAGGGTCCAGGCCGAAGCTCGCCTTTACCTCCAAAAATGGTTACTCAGCCAACCACCGACCATTCCAACCGCCTCCGCACTTTCATTTTTGACTGACGAAATTAAAACCATTTCTTCCCACCCGCGTTGTTGTTACCTGTTCAATTCGAAACACCTTTTCACACGGAGGCGCGTCTCCAAACAGAAAAAAACCAAAGGGGCAGAAAAAAGAAGAAAGCGAAAAATATTTGGAGTGCGCATCTTCTTCTTCTTGCCTCTTCTCTTTGATTTTTGATTTGAATTCTACTCAAGGGAGAATACTTTCTTCGTCGCCTGCGTTTCACCTGTGCACTTTTCTCACCTATGGCGATTTTTTCGACGCCTGCGGTCTTTCGCCTGCCTCCAGCGCGGTCTTCTTTGTTCCACTTCCTTGGAATGGTTTGAGGCATCTTCTTGCCGACTGGCTCCGAGCTCTGGCTGAAGAGAACCTGAATGTTCAACCGATGTTCGATGGGTGTTTCCCTGTTTTTTATAAGAAGAGCGCAGGCAGCCAAAGTAGTAAGCAACTGCAACAACCCAACCATTCAAGGCTCGCAATCAAACCCCCGACGGCTGAACTTTCGTCATTCGCACTTTATATTTTAACTAATGGCTTTACTCACGTCAATTTGCGCTCGTCTAGCGGTTGTCTTTGTCTTAGCAGCCGTTGCGGCGTCGGCGAAAAAAGAGCACGGTTGGTTTATGTCATTGCAGAAATTGTAGCGGTAAAAATTATTCTATTGCAAAAACGTGGTGATTTTTGTTATACACATGTTTTCTGAATGCTCCAATTTTTACTGAAAAAATTAGATTTTTCATTCAAAAATTGATTATTTTTATGAATTTAATAAAAATTCGATAATTTAAGGAGAAATTCCTAGTTTTTAAGGTTCCATAAAGATAGTTCCAAAAGTTGGTTCCACTCGCTATTCCCAAAAAATGGCTTGTTCTAAACATATGGTTAGGATCTGAAGTTTTGACGTGTAGAAAATAGTATTGAAATTCTCGCTAGGTAATTTAAAAAGTATTTACCAATGAATTTTTGCATTTGCGCTGAGAATGACACAAATTTACATGCATGAACATAATCTATGTGAAAATATTTTGACGATTTCTAAGACTTTTGCAGGAAATTTCAGTTGTTTTGACACACCTTCGCGTTTTCTTTCTCACCTGCAATTATTTTTCATCATTTTAAACAGACTTTTTTGCGCGTTCTTTCGTCTGTAATTTTTTACAGTTTTCATTTCACCAATCACATTTTTGATAAAATATCAGGAGTTAGAGGGAAACTTTTTTGCATGGCCAGGAGAATTATTTCCTGTTTTCAGTGATCATTGATCAATGCTCCTTATAAGTTTGGTCAGCTTTTACGATATCAAATTTTGTTTCAACCATTTCTTGCAATGTTGGCCATTTATCTTTTGAAGTCTTGTGTGTTCACAAAATTTCGTCCTTTAGAGAGAAATTTTCGACTACAAAGACTTGAGGCTTCCCCTTTGAAGATGACAATTACTTGCACTCTTAAAACAAAATTACTCCATGTTGAGGTGTCAAACTATACACAACTCTGATTTACGTATTGCGCCGCGAAGGTCAAATACCAGTCTCGTTGGTTCTGTACTTTAACAACAGAATGTTTTTGTTTTAAGATCAGAGATAAAAAATGTCTTTAATTTTCGACTGCAAAAAGTTGAAGCTCCCCTTTGAAGATGACCTTGAGGACTTACCTGTACTCTTAAAACAAAATTACCCCATGTTGAGGTGGCAAACTATACACAAATTTTGACTTACCGTATTCCCTGTAATTACTACCCCGGGGTAATAATTTTTCAAACGAGCTCCAGGGGGGGGGTAATAATTAGAGGGGGAAATAATTTCAGGGGGTAGCAATTAGAGGGAATACGGTACGTATTGTGCCGCAAGGTGAACAGAACAGAATATTTTTGTCATTTAGATGAGAGATAAAAAATGGCTTTAATTTTGAGTTTTGAATATGGGCTCTATAACAAGAATAAAACCTCGCATGTCGATTACTTCCTGTCAGAATAAAAGTCTTAAATCTTATTTTTTATTACCCAATTAGGGATACCTATATTAGGGGTATTTGTTAGCAGAAAAATCAAACTTTTGTATATTTAAGAGACATTTTTGACTAAAAATTGCTTTTTTGTAAAATGTGTGGAATTGAATATGGAATTAATCGGTTGCCATCACCTAGATACATCAGCCAACAAATTCATAGCAAGTTTATATCTCACGCACTTTAGGCAGAATCGCAGACTCAGAACTGCTAGCGGAAAGATTACTCATACGCAGAAGCTTGGACGAAGACGAAGCGGAGCAAAGCGAAAACACCACACAGGTGGCTGACTCCCCACCTGGCATAAATCCAAATGATCGCGTAAAACTTGAGCCAAAATGCCAAGAGCCGAAAGAGACCGGAAATGGCACCCAAAATTGTGAGTTCGCTACGTTAAGCCGCAAATTGCATAGTTGACATTCTTGAAATTCCTTTGCAGTGATACGATTCTTCTTTGACAGCGACAATTCCTCATGTCAAAAGTTTGTTTACACCGGTGACGGAGGAAACGAGAACAACTTTCCAACTGAGTTGGAATGTCTTGAAGCTTGCTATATTGGTTTGTCAGTGTGATTTTTATAGTTGACATAAAGATAACATTTCTCCTCCTGGAAAATGCAATGTCATGGAAAACGATACCAAATTTTTTTCAACCTTTTCTTGCAACGTTGGTCATTTATCTTTTGAAGCTTTGTTTGTTCAAAAAATTATGTCCTTTGGAGAGAAAATTTTCTACTGCAACTCTGCCGTGCAAAAGGTTGAAGATGATAATTACCTGTACTCTTAAACAAAATTAGCCCATTTTGAGGTGGCAAACTATACACAAATTTTGACTTACGTATTGCGCCGCCAAGGTCAAAAACCAATTCTTTGATAAATTTGAGTCCTATTCTTTTCTGTGAGTACAGAATATTTTTGTCATTTAGATCAGAGACATAAAAATGGCATTAATTTTGAGATTTGAACGCGGACTCTGAAACAAGAATAAAACACCGCATCTCGATTACTTCCTGGCAGGATATAGATAAAAGAGAAAGGTACCTGAAAAAAACGAAATGTCTTGGAAACATTTCCCTCTCATATGAAAACCAATTTATTTCTATAAGACAGCGAAGGTAGCTTTCATTGAGTTACACTTCGGCAAGTCTTGATATTTATTATCAAAATACAGTTTCTTGTCGAAATTTTTGGTTAAAAACCTTTTTACCCTAATGGGGCCTCTTTCTTTTTTCGAACCCATAGAGTGCCTGCAGGAGAGCTTCTATTGTGTCCAAAGTGATTTTAGGATATTCCAAAATATTTACAGAATGTTCCAGAAGTTAGGACCGAAAATCTTAGAATGTTTTAGGGGACTCAAAAACGTTTCAACCAAAACGGAACTATTTTCTTAAATTCCTTTGCACCCGTAACTATTCCGATCATTAATTTAATTACTCACCTGAACTTTAACTTATCACATTGGCCTTGACCTATCTCGTTCCCCAAAGTGTTTTAAATATAACTTTTGATGAGAGGTTCTTCCACATTATTACAGTATCTCTTAATCTTGTCAGGTTTTAGATGTGCATGAAGGCGAGCCCGTTGCCGAGGAAGACGTTATTCTAATCGGGCGCTCCACTGACTCTATGCTGGCTGCAGACGGTAAATGCTTGTTGCCAAAGGAAAATGGCAACTGTACAGGTATGCAAACAAAGAACTAAAGATTTATAGAATCAACCCTCTTTTGTCTTGGACCCTGAGGCCATTTCTTGGGGTGAATGCTATAAACGAGGGTTGCCGAGATAAGAAGATTATGATTAATAGGAATATTACAAGCAAATTTACGAAAAAATAAATAATAATCCAAGCCTTGAAATAAGTAGAATGAATATAAAAACCTCCGATTTTGATACCTTTAGCATAGGTTCTTGATATCTTAATTTGAAGTACGGGCACTATTTTTCACCCTTGGTCGTGTGGAAATGCTAAAATAGAATATTCATGGCTTCAGCCAAAGAAAATACGAAATATCCGCTTTCAATGGAAACACAGAAAAAGTTATTTTAGAAGAAACCCAAAGCTACTACTTTTCACCTGACTGGCAGTCATGCTTGGCATTCAAATACTCCGGCTGCGGAGGAAACGCTAATAGATTTGCATCGAGAATTGAGTGTGAGCAGAGCTGCCTTGTAGGTATGTGACTTTCATTGATATAATCAGATACGTAGATAGAAAAATTTTCCGGATTAACAAAAGTTTTATGGAGACCCAAGAAAAATTTGGTAGGAATTTCTTTCTTTCTTTCTTTCTTTCTTAGGAATGTTTGTCCAATTTTTCTTTCACGTTCCCGACTTTCTGTGGGATAGATAAATTACGCTTGGTTATGGGATTAGATGTAACTTTCAAGACCATTTTTTCTAATTCCCAAATTTCAGCCGATGGAAGCGTGTGCAAAGGCCCACAGGGACCAACGCCACCTTTGACTCAAGGCACCAGCTGTTCGGATACAAAATGCCCTGAAGGCTATGTGTGTGCTATGGGATTCCGGCAACCAGAGTGTTGTAATGCAAATCAGCACGGTAAGTCACCTTACGGTATTTTGGATACCAGATTTTTGGGATGTGCTGTAAATCCTCTAATGTGAGCAAAGAGTGGACAGAAACATGTAACCCATATCTAATTTCCATACAATCTATATGTCGCAGTAAAATTACGCATATGCTTAACCTTATTCGGTCGTTTTCTGGTCAAAGACAGGGTTTTCGGGCCAATTTTGGTGCATTTGCAGCGATATTTCCTGAGCGCATATATCGCAGAGGTCGTCACCAATCTCAGAAATTCCTTCGAATCTGGATTCAGCATGGCCAACAACCGTTTGCTATTCGTGGGGATATTCCCGGCCTTTGGGAGTGATTTCTAAGCATGAGCTTGGACCCAAGCTTAAAGATCAAGCCAGGGACACCAGCTCGCAAGCTGGGACCGCGCGGATCATTCTTCCCGTGGCCGAAAACACAGTTTGCACCATTTCTGGGTCGGTTTTAAGGGCTTAGAATCGGTGTGACCCAAGGAACCATCTAGATATTTCAAAATTTTGTTCTTAAGTATTCACTTTTCAGAAGCAGTTGAGTCGGCGTACTCATCGCATTGCTTAGACGGCTCGCAAGCTGGCGGTCACTTTGGTTGCGAATACTTTGTTGCAACTTTTGCTACCTCCTGCGACGATTTGATTTGCATGTCCAACGAGCAATGTCAACACAAAGAGGGCGGCTTTGCGAAGTGCTGTCGAAAAGAAGTCAGAGGACCAAAGACCAATCCACATAAGAATGACGTGAAGCAAGGACTGCCTCTGGCGGAATAACGCAGCGGTGGAATCAAACGTGTGAATTATTAGAATAGCGGCCCAGATATGACGCGTTTTACTATGCTTTACGTAATTATATATCAACTGAAACATAAATAAAAACAAAAGTTTAAACTAACCCAAAAACAGACACAAATTTGATCAAGAATTTGATCAAGAATTCTTGATTTTGTTCACAAAACACTTTCAAATAAAGGTAAATCGAGGAATAAAAGAAACGGTATTTGTATCAAACTGTTCAATTGTGACAAATATTAGATTGCGTAAAGATTTTGTCATTCAAAAATTTGAAAAAGTGAAATTTGATTTTGAAACGAAATCAATTTTTAATTCTAGAAGTTACCTCTAAAAATGTCAATCATGGAGTAGAATCCAAATTTGATGTCATTTTTGCTCCCGGATATGGAGTCGTGATAAGGCTTTTATGACCAGGCCAGGTATATGGCACTACAAGCCTGAACAATCTAACGGTCATGATGATTACAAAAATGTTGTGCAACCGACAATCGTGCCACAGGACTACTGCGCAGCCGTCCTAAATTTATGTTTCAATTGGCTATTTTTTGCCTCCGGGGTTCCGTATCGGTTCCTAATTCCGTAATACAGTCGTCCCTCTCTAATCCGGCAGTTTTTCTTTCGTTTCACTAGGGTGTGCCGGATTAGAGAGGGTGCATTCTATTTCATAGGCGTGATTACGCTGTCTGCGCGCACTATTTCCTTTTGTCTGCCAAAAGAAGGCGAGGTAGACAAAGTAATGCGTTGTTCCCTCGCCTCTGAAACTAACAATAGCCATTACCAACTAGCCATTTTGCTAGTTGGTAATAGCGTGATTAGTTTCAGAGGCGAGTGTTGACGATCCACTTTTCTAGACACAAAGAAAACGAATGAATAACACAATGGCCAAAACTGGATAGAAGGGAACTTTCAGTTTGGGGTGAAAAGGCAGAAAATAGTGTGATGCAGACAGTGTAATTACGCCGATGAAATAGAATGCACCCTCTCTAATCCGGCGCACCCTAGTGAAACGAAAGAAAAACTGCCGGATTAGAGAGGGACGACTGTATATGTTTCTCATCTTCTGCCATTTCTCTGCAAATGTCGGCAGAATATCAGAAACTGATACCACAATGTTCCCAATGCCAAAACTGACTTCAAGTTCGAAATCAGGTCCTCAAAAACCCACAGAGGCATAAAATTTCAACCGTTAACCACTTAAAATGTCATTTTTGGATAGCTGCGCAATTGGGCTGTGGCACAATTGCCCGCTGAACAATATATTGTGAACCGCCAAAATCCCCACAGCGTATTACCGTGCATCTGGTGCTAAAAAACATAAACCTTGGATTCTAAATAATAAAACTAACGAATCACTAATAATAATGGTCCTAATGATGATTCTAACCAAAAATTTAATTTTTCGGCTGATAATCCTGTGCCCGCTTGCAAAACTTTTAGCAGCAGTGTAAATTCTATTTTTAAATGAGAGTTAAAAATAGCTGAAAATGTTCAAAAAGCTTTTGTTATACCCAAAATCACACTCTGTCATTTTTTGCCAAGCAGACATTTTCCGTGGCAAAACCACGGTAAGCGACGTCTTGTCGTATTTACAAATACTTGAACGTTTGATTAGTCAATCCAATCCAACTGTACAATATTTTTATTAATAATGAGTGGCAGGGCAATATAAATAAAAGGAGGGCGAGATGCACTTCCCCATTCCGAGACTGTTTCTTCAGAGCCTCTCCCCGTTGTACCGAACAACTCACTTGTGTGTGATCAGACAGGAATTTGGTCGCCCTTGAGAGTGACTCCCTCAACGGGACCCAAGGGACTCAACCCTGGATCTTCCTGAGTCGTCTTTGGACTCTTCCGGATTTTCATCTTTTGGACTCAGCACATACACATATAAAGGGTAGTGTTTGTTTACTTGGCCCCTTATTGGCCTCTCCAGGAGCGGTTAACGCTCCAATTGCTGCCGCTCTTAATGAGTTATTGTTAATGGCCGATGTTGGACACAAAAAACGAGTATCCATTGAGAGTCAACTCATCCCCGTCTAATTTATTAATCCCAGCTCAGCTTCATAGATCCCAGCTTATCTCAGCTTTTAATCCGAGATGAGATTTGTCCAGAGTTTTATAATCATGCCAAATAGAAGGACGAAAGGTGGAAGTATTTTGAAACTGAAGTCGCCTTTACTGCCAATTATGGTATTGTGCTATATGAGCGGTGCATTGAAAGCAGACTCGAGCGAGGCAACCGCTACCACGGCGTGGGTTCCAGTGCCGTGCGATGGTGGCATATGCCCGCATACAATTGTGAATCCGGGTTTTTCAGGAACAAGTAAGATATTATTTTTAAAGCTTTAGGACTGATCCAGGAATTTTGTTAGCTGGAAAACGGGTCGGTCATACCCCGAGAACGAGGCAGTGGTACTAAAAAGTTTCGAACTGCAAAAAGCTTGGAGTTTAAAAAATTTTTAAGATCCACAGAGCAGATGTGAGGTTTGAAGGGCCCTGACAAGCCGCAGCTACAGCAGAAAACGTAATTTGAATGGGCGCAGAAAAATGCGCATGTTCTGAACTTGGAGAACATGCTTACTATGCTGGCATATTGCCAATTTTGTCCATGGAATTTAAAATTACGTGTTCTGCTGTAACTGTGACTTCGTAGTGTTGTTTAAAGAGAACTTAAAGTTGGTCCATCGCTCTGGTAATGTACTCAAATTTCAGCAGCAACGCCAGCTCCCACCATTCAGGCGACAGCTGCTGCTACGTCGGATGACATTACTCTGGATCCAAGTTATTCAGAGATAGGTAATAATCCGTTTTCGATTTCAAAATTCCAAAATAGTCAACATCTCTTTCTATTCATCACCTCTCTTTGAGCAGTCATTGGTTTTCGCCAGCGGCATAATGTGAAGTGCATATTTATGGGTGTTCAAGATCGAACACCCAATACGTAACTACGCCACTAATTTAAACCCTTTCGATCCCGAAAATTATGCTTAGCGATACAGTTACAATTTAGCACTTTAGGCAAGTATGTCGTCAAAACAATGTCGACATAAAACCATCCGAGAAATTAATTTGACATGAAATTTACCGTATCAAACTAATATTTCAGCCGCGACAGAAGCCCCAACAGCTCAACCTACTGCCAATTCAGCTTCGGATCACGCAACTTTGGCTCCGGTTTCTGCAGATACAGGCATGGGTGAACTAATACTGTCTGAATATTTATTAAACTGCTTCTTTTTGGATGTTTTGCTCTATTTTTAATGTTTTTATGCTAATTTTAAATCTAAAATATATACAAAATTGGTACTCTTTCGAGTTGGGACACCAATTTTTGGCATTTTTCCGGGATTTTAGAAATATAGTTTTAGACTAAAAGTGTAAGAAACAGCGAATTTGACCAAGATTCTCTAAAAATGGCCCAATTGAGAATGTAACAAAAATTTTTCTTTTCTGTCAATAACTTTCCCTGACTTTTAGCCACAACACTGCCATCTCCAATCGAATCCACAACGACTCCAGTCTTGGAACTACCACCGTTATTGGCAGACAAATTAGGAGACAAATCAATCTCCACTCGAGCCGCTGGAGACGAAACCTTGCCCGATCCTAGCAAACCTGCCGACCCATCTCTTCATACTATCAGTCTACCGCATCCAGGCTACAGGCCTCTGATTGGGGTCACCACTCCGTCACCTACGAGCAAGTCGGGCGAGGAGGCGGCCACACAAAAGAGCTCATCAACGATCATGGGAATGGGAGAGGAGGGAAATGTGCCGCAGGCGGATGCCACACAGGAGTCAGCTGGGAACAAAAGTAAGGAAGAGTCCGAGGAGAAAACTAGGAGTAAAGAAATGAATAAAGAAGCTTCTGCGCAGAAAGCAGAAGTTGAAAAGACGAAAGAGCCTGAGCAGAGTGAAGGGTCAGAAAGAGCTAAGGAAG
This sequence comes from Ditylenchus destructor, assembly GCA_022814885.1. NCBI lineage: Eukaryota > Metazoa > Nematoda > Chromadorea > Rhabditida > Anguinidae > Ditylenchus > Ditylenchus destructor. Next base: position 128,238 of record JAKKPZ010000103.1, on the reverse strand, counting down.
GATCCGAGCAGAAAGAAGATGCCGAAAAGACCAAAGAAGAGACAGCAGAGAAAAAGAGCGAAGATGAATCTAAAACGGAAGAAGGAATAAATGAAGAAAAGTCAGACGAGAAGCAAATGGATCAAGAGGTGGAAGAGAAAAAGAGCGAAGAGAAGTCATCAGCGAAAAAGAGTGAAGAAGAGTCGGAGAAAGAGAAAACCAAAGAGAAGGAGGAAGAGAAAAAATCTGAGGAGGAAGAGAAGAAAGTTGAAGAAGAGCCAATGAATGATGAGGCGGAAGAGAAAAAGAGCGAAGAAAAGACGGAAGAAGAGAAAGCAGAAGATGACCCGGAGAAAGAAAAGACCAAAGAAGAAGAGGAAGAAAAAAAGTCAGAAGAGAAGGCCGAGGAAGAAAAGAAAGGCGATGAAGAGGCGGAAGAGAAAGAGAGCGAAGAGAAGAAAGCGGAAGAAGAATCGGAGAAAGAAAAAACTAAGGAGGAGGAGGAAGAAGAGAAAAAGAGTAAAGAAGAAGAGGAAGAGAAGAAGGAAGAAGAAGAGAAGGAGGATTCGGAAGCAAAGAAGAGCGAAGAAGAGCCCCCAGCGGAAGAAGAGGAAGCCAAAGGTAAATGCGAGAAGATTAGGAATGAATTTCACACTTTATCCCGAAATGACGTCAGCCAGGTAAGGGAAGAGAATCCTTACTGGGCGAAAAAGTCCTTGGTTCCTAAACAAAAACCGTGACGTCATATCGGGATGAAACCTAAGAATAATGAGGAAGGAGTGTGAGAGAGAGAGAAATAAAGAAAAAATTTTAAGATACGTGGAAAGATGCCTTTTCTGACTTTATGTGTGACCTCGCTAGTAAAGCGACATAGTAAAGCTAAGATGGCAATGTTAAATGAACTTTAGAAGAGTATGAATGGAAATTAAAAGTCAAGAGGTAAATCACAATAAATCTTAGTCACACACTCAGCACACACGTCAAATTCTTGCACAGCACTCTCAAAATTAGCACTCCTTTTATGTTAAAGTTTAATTTTCATATAAAAAATTCCTGATATATTTGACACCTTAATTAATTGTGGTTAAGTTCCGCAGTTACTTAACGTCAAATTGCGGAAATATTAAACCATCGGTTTATTCGCAAAGGACAAATGTTTTAAAGAAGCCATTAGTAATTCAGACATAATATTAGAAAAAAGAGCTAGTTATCAGAAAAGTCGCTTCTGTTACTTTGTTGCAACCAAAAATATCGCACACCTTAGTTCACTTTAAGTTCAATGATATTCCTGGATGCCCATTTCTTATTTTATGACACTTTGTTTTAGCCGAATCCAGCGCGGCTGCTGAAGAAACCACCGAAGCCCCGAAGGAAGAAGAAGGCGAAACGACAGAGGCGCCCAAAGAAGAAGAAACAAATGAAGCGCTCCAAAAGGCAAGAAAAAAAGACAAAAACTGAAGAAAAAACCCCGACTAGAGGCGGAGGCTGAAACTGCAGGGGGAGAAGGTAGTTGCCACTCCCGACTTGAGAGCAGTAGGTGAAAAGAATCTGCTTTAAAGAAAGGAAAAAAGTTAAAGATCAAGAATGGGGGGACTTTCCCCAATTGATCCCTGTGGATTTTTTAAATTTGGGGTGAATTTTTGGTATAACCCCAGAGTTCTATTAAAATTTTTATGCCCCCTAAGGTTTAGTTTTTAAAAATTTTTTAATAATTGGCAAATTAGACCAACGAAATTCCTCTTGGGCAAAAAATTGACTTCTTCTGAGAACCTCGGGCGGAGGAACCATAAAACCAAACGAGTTTAGATCGCGGACAAAATTCAGACCACCACCGAGTCAGAGTCCTCTTCCGCATCATCGTCAGAAGAGGTGGAGCCGCTGCCTCCGATTGTTGCGGACACACCGGAGGGCGAGGAAGCTGTGATGAACGCATTGAAGGACGCGGTCGAGTCTCACAAAATTCTGCTGCAGAATGTCACCATTGTCATGCCAAACTTCAATCCTGACCCGCACGAGTTCTTTGACAGTTTGTTGAGAGGAGGCCTTATAAGGCCTGCTCCCTTGCCTCAAGGTAAATTTGGATTTGATGGAAATCATTTCATTCAAAATGCCCTTATTTGGGAAACGAAGGAAAATTTGTGGATAAATGTTTTTGAGGAACGTTCGCTTTTTAGAGTATTTTTATTTTCATAAGTTTGGCACTATTTAGTGTAAAAACATCCCTAAAAAATTTTTAGAAGAAACTTCCTAATTTTTTGTAAATTTTCTTCAAAAAGGCCATTTTACAGTTAAAAATTATCGTTCTTAAAATGAACCAAATATCTGAATTCCCTGTCAGAAAGCGCCTTCAATAAAACGAACTTTTGTTTTTACCAGAAAAGTTCGACCAAAATTTGACTTGCCCTTTTATGCATAAAACGGCAGTTTTTATACGAAAAGTGTCAATTTTGACTGTTACCATCTGACCTTTCTGAAACATTTCCAGTGCCTGCCTTGCCACCGAAATCTTTCACAGTAACGAATCTCCTCCCTGGAAGTGATCCTAGACGGCCTCAGTACAATCCACCAAACTATGGTGGATCACCGGTCGTAAATCCAGGATTTGTTGGCCCGTGTAAGTTTTACAAACACTAAATTTTCTATGCGCTAAATACAATTCGAATATTTTAAAAAATTACTTTTAGTGGTTCCACAGGTTCCTACTCCACCAAAAGATGCTTTGATAGACGTAGAGATCTTGAACAGCCGGATGAAACTCAATAAAAACCTGAAGGTATGAATTTGGATATGTTTGTGGTGCGCGGAAATTTTTATAAGCAACTTTACCAAAAACAGACGGTTGAAGCCAAGACTGAATCAGAAATTTCAAAGTACATTTCTTTTGCAAAACGCAATTTTCCAAGTGTTATTTCCAAAAACTTATTCCATTTCTTAGGTCTTGGATGCCAGTTATGAACCCGAAGGCAATGCAGTGGACCCAACAATATTCCAGGATTTATACTATGGAAAATGGGATAAATTGATTAAGGAGAAGGTAAGACGATTGAATTATTTCACCTTTATATTCGCCTTAATATTTGTCAACAGCCTAGATGGGCACCTGAGTTGCCTAAGGCAAAATTAGGGTAGGAAAGTGCATCAAATTTGAATAGTATTACATTCTTCCTAGCATCTTCAAGAATAATTTTGGTACCAAATTAAGATTTCAATTTTCGATAATCGTAATGGGAAGCTTTTCATTTCAAAATATTCTTTTCCTTCAACTACAGGAGTTTCCTGAAACGTGGACCTCTATTTATTGAAGTAATGAGTAAATTGGTTTAGAAAGGCCTGCAATACGAACGCTCTCACATTCCTGGTGCCATTCACTTCAATTTAAACGTTGCCACGTATCCGTCGTGGTGAGTGATTCGATTTTATTTTATAGTCTGAATAGTAGCTTGCTAAGAATTATAAATACTAAAAATCCCATTTTAAGTATCTTTGAGAGACTAACCATCATTTTAATCATTTAATGCTAACCTATGTTTTCAGAGTTAAGGCAAAAATCCGCTTTCAAGTTAGAGTGTGTTTGAGTAAAATTTTCATCCTAAAAAGTTTCATTCCTGAAACAGTAATGGCAAACTTACGCAAAATTTGAATGATGATTGTTGGCTGAACGGCTGCATTGTAATTATATGCAAAGTATAATTTATTAACTAAAATTAACTTAAACATTTAACATATAAACTTTTTCACGTTAAGGAATGAAAGGCAAGCCCTCTATCCAGCCGATCTCTTTCAAGAATACGTCCGACGTCTTGGCATCAATAAAAACGATGAAATCGTTGTCTACTCCCGAGGAACTCTGGTATGTTCGCGTTTGACAACTTGAACCGTTATAGTGTCGTAGAATGTTTAACAAAGTACATTCCGGAAATAGTTTGGCCCTATATGAGTATACGCGTCTCCCGGAAAAAAATCAATAGGGGGGACCCTATTGATTTTTTTTGCAAAATTTTTCCGAAAATGATTTTTTAAACCATAGGGTCCCCCTATGGTTTTTTGGCAAAAAATTCTCAATTTGCAAAAAAAATCAATAGGGTCCCCCTATTGATTTGGGAGACGCGTATACTCATATAGGGCCAATAGTTTTGCTACAAAATGGCATTTTTACTGTGATAGCTTAAATACAAATCGAAAACAGAGATGAACATTTTGTTGAAAAGCAAAAGTCAGCTTGAAGCCCAGTAGAATTTAAATCTATGGTCATTCAAAATCAAGAGATCAAAGATAAAAATTAATGATACCAAAGAGTCTAAGTCAAAATCTTGGCCAGGAAGTAGTCAAATCATATCTTGCTTGGATATGCTTCTATATTCCAACAATCAATATAATTGTTGAAAGTCCGTAATTGTCCATATGTTTTAGGGTGGAATGCTTCATGCGGCAAGAGTGTGGGCTCTTTTCAGGGTAACCGTTATCTTGCCTATAAGCCGGCCAGATGACAAGTCATTTATAAAACCATTTTCCAGATATACGGTCACGAACGGATCCGTGTTTTGAATGGTGGATTAGAAGCCTGGAGACGAGCCGACTTGCCAACTGACAACGAAAAACCGGAAGTTGAGGTAAACTAATATTTACATTTTCATGATTCGTATTATGATTCACATAAGTTGTTGGATACATTTTAGCACGGAAAGTGGGTGGCGGTTCTGAATACCAAGCTGCTGATAACATTCGAGGAATTGACGACCACACAAGCAGACGGATATTGCATCTTCAGTCGGCTGTATTGGGTATGATTCATGCTCAAATTTTGAATTCCTAAAAAAACTAATTTCAGTACAACTTCCTGGATGCACGACCGAGGAATGAGTTCTTTGGCTTCAATGGAAATCGGCTCTTTGGTAAGTCAGAAGCTTCCTATAGTTTTAATGGTGGACTCTTAGAACCATACTATGGTTTAAAATGAATCCAAGAGGAGCTTTTGCTTTTCTAATAGTCACTTTATTCATTTCAGGACCACAGCGATCTCGCGTGTCTGGCTCCAAACCTTTTCCAGCCGACGAGCTCATTCGCAGCGACGGATTCTTTGCTACAAATTCCGAGATTTTGCAAAGTTTGTGTTTTTATAGTATATACGGTCCATATATTGATAATGATGATTTTTAGTACAAATTTCGTATATTTTCACAAAAACAATAATATTATAATAAAAAAGGCTTCCCTAAGTCATCTAAAATCCCAGCTTTTGTGAATGTGATCTTCGACCTCTTAACTTTAAATGACCGTAATAATTGTCCCTCCCCCATAGAAAGTTGTAGCCGACCCAAACGGACTTTTCACCTGGGGTATTGAATTCATGCTAAGGGGCTCCCATTCGGTGAGAAAACATGCCCGGAAAAAAAAATTTTTAAAATTCGCATATTGAACCCCCTGTTTTTACCCCCTCAAAGTCGAGGCCACGCCCCTTTTTTCCTGTATGGTGCCACAATTGTTTAGAAATATCCAGCAAGCGCCCAGAGCCGTGTGATAGCTCAATCGCTTCCTCTCAATGTGCCTGGGTAGGGAAAATTGAAAAATTTTCGAGATTTAACGACGGAAATCGAAGTTATGACCCCTCAGGGCATTTGTCGAGATTGGGCGTTCCTGACCACCCCCAGAGGCGAGTGAGGTGTCAAACGTTAGCTCTCGGTGAGACAAAACGAATGGCACAAGAATTTTTGAGATCGGACCACACACCATGGAGATATTTGCCCTGGGGGCATATCTCGGGATTTTCGGTTCCTAACCATCTCCAGAGGCGAGTGAGGTGTCAAATGATAGCTCTCGGCGAGTCAAAGCGAATGGCACAGAAATTTCGGACATAGGACCACACACGTCGAAGTTTTTTGGCCTGAGGGCATTTAGCTTAAAATGGCTTATATAAGCCATTTTGAGCGTGCGTTGGAGAACGTATTATACCCTGTAAAATCTATACCGTTTTCTAGACGGCCGAAGGCCGAGTTCTTTTCGCGTAGCGAATACCAAAACTGTTATTCATATTCACCCAATTAAAATTTATTGACCAACGAATTCAATCTAAACCACGAATATAGACTCCCGACAGCTAGCCGAGCTCTGCTCGGCTAGTTTTTTAACCAAAAAGTTTATCCCAGAAAAAATTTAGTCTAATCCAAAATTTGTCTTAAGATCCTAAAATGAAACATTTAGAATTGCAAAATACCGGATTCGTACAATCTCGGCAGACGATCGTAGCAGGCAACACGGCCGATGAAGCATCCGTTGTAATCTTGGCATTGAAACTCATCGGAGAGGAGAGGGCTCGTTTATATAACGTAAGTTCAAAACAAGTTTGTTAGAAATAGTTTCGGCTTTTTTAGTTTTTAATTTTTATACTTTGTTTATTGAATATTTCAACTTTTAGGGCGGGATAGAAGAACTCCGTCGACGAGCTCCGCAGTTCATATCTGTGCGATGATTAATGAACTTGTATTTTATTTGTTTTAGGAATATTGCATTGCAAATAAATAAAATATAACATATTTGAATAATGTAAATATTATATTTTCAATAAAGATATATGACGTTTTATTTTCCAAAAATTTAAAACAAAAGATATAAAACTTCATATCCATTTTATCAAAGGATTTACTACAATTAATTCCCCGAATAATTAAAGCATATGGCATTGGATTGATCAAGGAAGGCAGACAGACCTGTCCGCGCGCTCAGCTGCGCACCTGCCTGCTTGAGCATCTTTTTGTCTCTTTGACGGACAGACGTAATTTTCCAATGGTTTAAGATTTCCAGAAAATAGAGCACTATATTTTAAAGAAAAGCAGTTAGACGGTTGCGCTCAATCAATGCGCAGTTTGGACGGTGTCGTGCTTGTGTTACCAGACAGACTACTTTTTTCCAACTCCGTACAAGCAAATAAAATTTAATTAAGACAATTTCCGAATCTTCGATTTAATAACTTTTCGATTTCCTCAATTGAATAGAATAAAATTTTGCAATTACAAAAAATCGAATGAAAAGAGTAGTGATTGAACAAAGGAACTAAAGAACACAATAATTTCATTTATTTATTGCTAAATTTTTTGTTGTATCCTTCCCCTAGTATTTCAGTACTGAGGCGGCTTTTGAACGGTTACCCCCTTGCGCAACTACTTTCGGGACGTGTGATAGCTCATTAGAGCTGTGGAGTTGGGTTTTTAAAAAATTTTGCTGCGCCGATGTTTCTATCGAGAGTTATGGCCAATTTTTGACAAAAGCAGGGTTTTTGGGCATTTTTTCGGTTTCGCCCATATTAAGCATTCCCGACGCTAATTTCTTGCACGCGGGGGTTTTCGGGGTCGCTGAATCCGATTCCGGGGTCAAAAAAATTCCCGGGGTACGAAAAAAATTTTTGCAAAAAATTTTTTTCAAAATTTTTTTTATTTCAAATAAAATTTTTTATTTTAAAAACCCTTCGTGGGCCGAAGGCCCACGGCTGGTAAGACTATTCATTGTCTGGGCACCCTCTAGTTAACTTATGTTTTAGGCTATATTTATTTTTTATGTGACAGACACCGCTTCTCAGTTTTCCAGAAGTTATGTCCTTTGGATATGGACGATGAAACAATTTATTCTGTTAGAAATATCCAATTCGATATTTCTTACGATATTTTATATATATTTCATATTAACTCATATTTTATCATAACAACATCTTTCTCTAAATATTTGGATGTGTTATATAAGCTTTGTTATGTTCCACATAGGTAGGAGTTCTTTACGATCTAGAGACTTGTATGCTGGGGTTGTTGTGTGAGAATACAGATGACGTCTTTTGAAAGCGAGACCATAACAGTTTTGTCAATTCCGACCTAACAGCACTGCTCATAGCGACGAGCATCCACGGCTGAGCAAATACGTGCAGATCCTCAGCGAATGCTGCGATATTGTTCAAAGTACGGACCGTTTGCGTGCCCATGTCCTGTTTGGTGACTCCGTAGATGAAAAACAGCATCTGAAATTTTAATAAACTGAACATCATAATTATATCACACTTCAAAAATTCCACAAATTTCTTGAGAAGCGAAGAATAACTAATTTTAAGTGCAAATTAGCAATTTTAAATATTTTACTTGTTTAACCTCGAATTATTTCCATTTAACTAAAATGTATACCTGACAAACGAGGCCCACGATATTGGTCACAAACATAGTAAATGTGATGAAACAAAGTTTCATCTCGGCTTCTTGGTTGACTCCTCCAACTATGTTTCCATGTGATTCATGCTTCTGCCGATGTTTCCATAAATAATATACAATGCTTATATTCATGGCCATATTAAATGGGAAAAACAATCCTATGACTGCGATACTGTAGGCGCTTTGTCGTACCTAGATCAGAGGAATAACACACACTTAAATAAACAAGATAATTATGTAGTATAATGGCCAGAAATAGTTCAATGTAGTTTTATTTATAAGGCATTTACAAGCCAATTCTTGTATGCAATGGTTAATGTTTCTAGTAAATGCTTGTGCTTGTGCACAAGCACATTTAGGACATACGAAAATTTTCTAAAATTTTATCTGTTTACTTTTTTGATTTCCAGAGCAAAAAGATTCATAGATTTAATGTCAAATTTCTAACCAGAAGATCTCAGAAAAGTTTTTCCGACTAAACATCCGCTATTGTAAACAAGTGTTAAACAAGAAGGAAAACCAGCGGCATTCGCCGCTGTTTCGGGCCAACTCCCGGATTTTCGGAAGCCATAAATCCCGGAAGAAGCAATCTAACAGTATTACTTGGTGGATATTATTTGATGAAAGTACACCACAACTCTAATAATAGTACATACTTCGACATCTAAGCTATACGATACCAACAAATAGTAATTTTGTTCGTTGGTCGGAAGCTGCAAATATGCGCCGTGTACAAAGATGGGAATATTCAATGCAATCGAGACAATGAAGCCCAAAATTACGAATATAGGTAAAATATACAGCCAAAACTAAAAAAGAACGTCATAGAATTACATTTGATTTGAAAACCTTACCTTGTTGTGTTTTCTAGCCATTAGTCGGATTACGGTAAAGCGATTTAAGGTCAACAAGAAATGACCCAATCTTGCAGGAATTAGCAGCATATAGTTCAGAAAGAACCAAAAAGTAAGAAACGGACCATTCAATGGTAGGGATTGATACAAGCCAAAGAAAATTGGAGCAGCGCTCGCCCGATTTTTGAAATAACCGCAAATGAGCCAAATACATTCCTGAATTGATTTAAAGTGGAATGCAAGCTTTATCAATCATGTCATAAAAGTAACCTACTATAATTCCTGTGATTGCAAACAAAATATAAAACGGGCTACGGAATTTCCGCAGCAATATATAAAATAGCAAAAAGCTCAATAGAAAAGATGGGAACGCGTAGATTAAAGGCAAAAGAGCAGACAAATTTTCCGGGTCTGTAATACTCATTTCAACTCAGAAGTGCAACTCCGTATTTGTTTTGCATATCGTCACAGCAATGATTGTATTATTCTGAGAGTTCTATGTATCACTTGCATAATCTCATTTACCTATTTGAAAATTCGGGTATAATTACATTACCCGAAGAGCGTATAATAACATCAGGAAACGGGTGTGTAATGAGATTATCACCTGCCCAAATCCCATATACGCACTTTGTTAGTACCTATCGCCAAGTTAGATCATCAAGAACATAAGCCCATGTAATTCGGAGAAAGAATCCGACGGAGGAATTTATAGACGAAATATAGTTTGTGTCAACATTTGTAATGCGGATCGGCGAATCCGTACCCGAAATTGAATTCGGAGGTATTTCTGGTTCTTAATCAAAGAATGGTTGGAGAAAAGACTTTCCGTTATACATAATTCTTATGCTCCATATGGTTTGACATCATAATTATGTAATGTAGTTTCAATTCTAGGAAAATATGTACTAGATCATTGTTGGAAATGTTTACGAAACCTAAAAATTATCGAAAGTACACCGTTCGCCAACTCGACAGGTGTTCCTCAAAGCCAGCGATTTATTTTCTTAAAACAAAGATACATTTTTGGGCAAAACGACATTGAAGTGCAGGAATTAACTGTCAATCATAGGCAAACCGTAGAAAAAAAATGTCATTCGTAGCTTTGCATTGAACCTGAGCGTAACGTATGTTTTTTAAGCCAATTTTATGACGTTAGGATGTATGGTTGAATTTGAATCTCAGGAATGTGTTACCTCAGTATAATAAAACCGAAATATAATTTTTTGACTAAATCTATGCGTTAACAAATTTGAACAATATTATTTGCTTTTTATCGCTGCATTAGTCAAATAAAAATCAATAAAATACAAGATCCAAAAAAATTTAAAGAATTTACACCACGATACGATTTTGAAATTTTGTTTTCAGTAAATTATTCAGCATTTTTATGTTTACAGAGAATCTTCTTACCTAGTATAATCATATCCTATACTAGTATTTCGCTGCTGTCGCGTGTCGGTCTACAATTTTTTGGAAGTCCTTGTGCTTAAGCACAAGCACAAGGTCCATTCTTAGGGGTGCTTATTTTTAAAATGTACCTATTTAGGGTAATTCTCTGCGGGGAATCTGAATTTGATGTCTAAATTTGGCTATGGGTAAAAACAGTCCCGCTAAAACAGTCCCGGTAAAAACAGTCCCGGTAATAACAGTCCCGGTAAAAACAGTACCAAACCAATTTAATAGCCAAAATGACCGCCTGGTTGTTATTTTTACCGTTGAATGCTATTTTTACAGTTTTTGCGTTGATTTAAGTATATTTTGTCAAACAAATTTATTGACAAATAATGATTAGAAAACGTAAATAACAAACATGAAATCAACTAAAATTTATTGCTCTTCCTCCTGACTTTCATCGTTTCCCTCATTTTCCGGATTGTTATCCGCTGCAGGTGTATAGAACTTTGCCAAGTGAAACTGAAGGGTGCGAAGAAAAGGCAGTCGTTGGCGGTTTTCCTGTTCAACTTCTACATAATTAGTCACGAGCTTCGAAATTTGTCTATGCATTATTATCTGCTTGTTCGCTCGAGGATTACGCAAGGGATCTGCTGGATTTGCCGCATGTCTAAAATATAACGATCAAAATTAACTGATCAAAATTTCAAAAATAATTCACCACTAGCGAAGTGGGGCCGCTTCGCGGCCCTCACTTCGCTAGGAAGCGGTTAGCGTGCACAGCGGGAGATTGGGTTCGTCATCGCTTCGCGCACCGCCATCAGTATGCCCTCGTATGTATCAGCGGTCAGATTGGGTTGTTTGTATTTGTCTGGATTTGTCCCAAAAAATACTCAGCTCGTCTGTACGAACACCCTGAAAATGCCTTCCCCAAAAAAGGGGGACAAAACCTGACACACGCAAACAGACAACCCTGAAAATGCCTTCCCCAAAAAAGGGGGACAAAACCTGACACACGCAAACAGACAACCCTGAAAATGCCTTCCCCAAAAAAGGGGGACAAAACCTGACACACGCAAACAGACAACCCTGAAAATGCCTTCCCCAAAAAAGGGGGACAAAACCTGACACACGCAAACAGACAACCCTGAAAATGCCTTCCCCAAAAAAGGGGGACAAAACCTGACACACGCAAACAGACAACCCTGAAAATGCCTTCCCCAAAAAAGGGGGACAAAACCTGACACACGCAAACAGACAACCCTGAAAATGCCTTCCCCAAAAAAGGGGGACAAAACCTGACACACGCAAACAGACAACCCTGAAAATGCCTTCCCCAAAAAAGGGGGACAAAACCTGACACACGCAAACAGACAACCCTGAAAATCCCTTTCCCCCAAAAAAAGGGGGACAAAACCTGACACACGCAAACAGACAACCCTGAAAATGCCTTCCCCAAAAAAGGGGGACAAAACCTGACACACGCAAACAGACAACCCTGAAAATGCCTTCCCCAAAAAAGGGGGACAAAACCTGACACACGCAAACAGACAACCCTGAAAATGCCTTCCCCAAAAAAGGGGGACAAAACCTGACACACGCAAACAGACAACCCTGAAAATGCCTTCCCCAAAAAAGGGGGACAAAACCTGACACACGCAAACAGACAACCCTGAAAATGCCTTCCCCAAAAAAGGGGGACAAAACCTGACACACGCAAACAGACAACCCTGAAAATGCCTTCCCCAAAAAAGGGGGACAAAACCTGACACACGCAAACAGACAACCCTGAAAATGCCTTCCCCAAAAAAGGGGGACAAAACCTGACACACGCAAACAGACAACCCTGAAAATGCCTTCCCCAAAAAAGGGGGACAAAACCTGACACACGCAAACAGACAACCCTGAAAATGCCTTCCCCAAAAAAGGGGGACAAAACCTGACACACGCAAACAGACAACCCTGAAAATGCCTTCCCCAAAAAAGGGGGACAAAACCTGACACACGCAAACAGACAACCCTGAAAATGCCTTCCCCAAAAAAGGGGGACAAAACCTGACACACGCAAACAGACAACCCTGAAAATGCCTTCCCCAAAAAAGGGGGACAAAACCTGACACACGCAAACAGACAACCCTGAAAATGCCTTCCCCAAAAAAGGGGGACAAAACCTGACACACGCAAACAGACAAGCCTGAAAATGCCTTCCAAGAATTTTTGTCTAAAAATTTTGTCTAAATTTAGTCTACATTTTGTCTAAAATTTTGCTAAAAACATACTCAGCTCGTCTATACGAACATTTTAAGCTATCACTTGGCCAGATATAGCCACTGGAAGGGGTCTAACGGCCGTGTGATGGACGGACGCACTCACAGGGCTAGCTTACTGGGGGGATACGTCTTTATTATAAAATTTGAATAAAATTTCGTCAGTATATTTTTCAAAAATCTTACCTCAACGCTAACTGCCAAGTAGTGTGCTCTTCCTCTTTTAGCTTGATAATGAAGTGGCTCAGGTTCAGATTTCGTTTCGAAAATTTCTTATTGAACACTCTGTGCCATCCCTCTATAGCATTGTTAGTGCGAGCTTGATTATCGAGAACCGAGTTGAAGCAATTCCAAAATTCTATCGGGAAAAGAGGAGAGAGCGTATTTCGACCAACAACACGGCGAATGTAAGTGTTCTCAACATATTTCATGTGGCCTAAAATTAAGTTATCTTGCTTCACTATCTTACTTCACAAAAAAATGTTTATCGTAGATTATTATTTTATTGTCCCAGCCCTAATTTACTAATAGAGTAACTTACCTCTGAGTGCTGTAGCTTTTTCTACCGGGATCGCATGTTCGGCAATTTTGGCTTCGATCGCTGTAACAATTTCTTCAAAACCGCGCAGTACTTCATTCACGGGAAGAAACGCCAATGCTGTAAAGGCTCTAGATAGTGGGTGCGAAACGTGTACTCCCGGGTTTGGACTCATCAGTAGAGACCCGGGAGTTTAATCGTAATAGAGTTATGGATTTCGGAGAAAAGAAAACACAAAAAGAGAAAAAGGTCCAAAAAAGGAATCCTATTCAAGAAACCATTCTAAGTTAATTGTCAATGTTTATAACCAATTAAAAAGTAAAGGCATATTTACCTAAGAACCATTTAGCGAAACATGAAAAATCCAGTTTTTAAGCATAAAAAGATCCATAAAAGTAAGCAAATTAAACTCACAAAAGATGCGCGGCGATTAGTATTCAGCGCAATGTCGTTTACTTCGGTATTATCCACTACTTCCATCGGCTGTTCCACGTTGCCGTGCACTGCGGAGCTTCGAGTCGGATCCACGACGGTCGCGCTTTGAGCTGGTTCAATGCTTTCCATGGCTATAACAAAGTTTCGAGTTCTAAACTCAGTTTGTGTAATAATATTCAAAGTAAGCAATAATGAGTTAAACACGTGGAGAATATACAGGCAAAATTACGGTAAAGAATCGGAATTTTCGAAATGAAGGTGCAAAAGTTAACTAATGGATTTATTGTTCAATTAAATATTGTGGGACATAGAAGTTGCACAAAATTGAAGCAGTAAATTACGAAATTGATTTGTGAGTGGAATAGTGAGGCGAGTGTTGTGAAATCTAATCACGCGTTGAAGAGATTTCATCAATTGATTTAGCTTGCTTAGAGTTCCTTGTGGGACGGTTAAGTTTTGAAATTGGTTCGAAAGGAATGTTTGTTTTAAGTGAGTTTTGACTGAATCTAGAGAACCAAACCCATAAAGCACATAACATACAGCATTTTAAACATAATACAAGTAAACATTCGAAGGCAAACAGCATTCATTCTAGAAACTCATTTCTTTTATCTGTGATTCAACGCAGCAAATCAACGCAAAAACTGTAAAAATAGCATTCAATGGTAAAAATAACAACTAGGCGATCATTTTGGCTATTAAATTAGGTTGGTACTGTTTTTACCGGGACTGTTTTTACCGGGACTGTTATTACCGGCACTGTTTTTACCGGGACTGTTTACCGGGACTGTTTTAGCGGGACTGTTTTTACCCATAGCTCTAAATTTACCTAAATTTGGGTAAAATTTATCTAAAATGGACCACAATTTTTGCCCGTCTGAACAAATTTTCCGGCAAGTCGATTCTATCCAGTGCTTATTTTTCACAGGTTGGGAACGCGAAGCCCGCGGCTGGGGCGCGCAAAGCGCGCGGGGAGGGGAGCGCGAAGCGCGCGTGCATAAAACTAAGTACGAGCGCCGAAGGCACTCCCCCATGGCTAGTTTTCGCGTAATTTTAGGCCGAAACTGCATAAAAATTTCCACAAGAATAATAGGATGGTTATAGTTCATGAACGCATGGTATATAAACGCGAATATGCAACCAGTCTGAGAAAAACATTAGCATTCTTATGGAAAAATTATTCGAGTGAAAAAAATCGTAAAAACGTAATTTTACGAATATTAAGAAAAAAGATCAAATATCGTCGATCGATTCTCTCTTTTTTTCTCATTTCTCCCTAATCAAACAGTTATAAAAAGCACTAGTCTGTATTACTTTTACCACACACACACATCATAACATATTCCTCTAACAGGAAATTATTTTTAATCCGCGAAAGTTATCTTAAAAATTATCAGAGTGATCTTTGGTCTTTTAACTGATAGCTCTGTCGCATTGGACATTACATTCTCTCTTTGCGGGACTTTCAGCACATTCCAGAAGAGATTATCATTTTACCTGAAAACAGCATTGACGAGAAATATAATTTTTTCATTAATTATTTCAAAAATTTGATACTTCGTGAAGAAGCGATTTCAGCAAAATTTGCCTCAAAAAAAGAAAAATGTTTCGGAATTTGTTGTCTCCAGATATCCTCCATATACTAAGTCTAATTTCTTTTTTCGTTATTAGTGCCAAACAAAATAAGTCACTTTTAATAAGAAGAAAATTGAAAATTGAATTAAGAACAGACTCACTAATTTTAAAATAGTTTTACACAAAATTAGTGAGTCTGTTCTTAATTCTATTTTCAATTTGCTTCCTCTCAAAAGTGGCTTGTTTTGTTTGGCGCTAATATTAACAAAGGAGTTCGAGACAAGGATGGATGATAAATTTGGATTTGATACCTTTAATCAAAGGTATCACGGCTTTACACTGGTAGTTTTATTCACAACACATAGTTTACTATTCCAATACCAAAGCGCAGATGGCTCGTCCGTGAGTGTCGGCTCTTAACTTCAGGCAGTTTTTTTCTTATGAGCACGAACATTTCGTGCTCATATCGCAATGGGGTGTCATTGTGCGTATTATCGAACATCATCGCAAATTATTATTGCTACCGAAACTTTCTGTTTTGGTGCTACCATTCCAATTTGCAAATTTCTTTTGATAATTTTTCTTCCAAATGCAATAACCATTAAACAATTCCCTTCTTTTTCTTCCATTCAATCATTCTCCTGACTCTATTGTGTTCGTCAATTAAATTGTTATCGACCACCATAAAAGGATTCTTCCCGAAAACGATTGCCCCCGAGGAATGCTTATCAGTGAAAGCTGAAGCAAAGCGGCGCGGTAGCAGCTCCTATCACACATCGGCGAAACGCCGCATTGGCCTTTTTGCTTGAATGGAAAAGGGTCTTGGGTTGAAAAGGGGTGAGCGACACGCTTTCGTCAAAGGTGAGGCCTTCTCGTCGACCAAAGAGCTCACCTTTCATCCTTCCTCCGTCACTTTGACATTTTAACAGTACGTGCATTTATAGTTTAATAATTTAGATTGTGATCGAGTCATAAATTTTGTCCAGTTTAAAAATTGTATTTTGTGAAAATTTGGAAATCGACCACGTGTTTGTTTTACGTCATATATTAGCTCATATGGAAAGCATATGGTCTTTTCTGATCATTTCGAAAATACCTTTCCAATTCCGTTGCTTTTGCTATTTATAGAGAAATTATTTTCAGTAATCATAATATCCTATTGGTTATCTTCGTACAAATACACTTTGGGGGTGTCATTAGGGGGTATCCTTTCTAGAGCGTTCTAGAACATTCTAGAAAATTCTGTTTGTGCAGAATTGTTTGGCCAATGATATGGAACAGTTCTGCACAAACAGAATGTTCTAAAATTTGCTAAACATCAAACAAGTGTTTCCCGCCAAAAAGTTGTGGCATTGTGCCCTTTTATCCTAAAACTCATACCCTAAGGGTTGTTCGGGAGCTTAAGCATAAGATTAAGTCCCTTAGGCCCCATGTTGTTCGGCGCCCCAAGCCTAAGGCTTCAGTATGCCTTTATAAGGGTTGTTCGGAAGCTTAAGCCTAAGATTAAGTCCCTTAGGGCACCAGGTTGTTTGAAGCCCCAAGCCTAAATCCTTGTTTGACGCCTTTTAAGGATTGTTACAGCCTTTGGCGTTCGAAAAAATTCAAACCATACCCCCAAAGTGTTATTACCCGTTATCTTCTCGTAGTTCCATCGTTTTTGTAATTGAGAATCGGTACTATAGGAATTTAATATATACAGTCTACCGCTCGTTAGTTCGATACCAATTGGACCAAGATTTAAGTGTAGGATAAAAGGATGCTAGGCTGTAACCCAAAAACGATTTTTGAGAACTTCTATAAAACGCCTACTTAGTGATTTTTTCGTTTTTTTCATGGCTCCGTGCCATTTCTCACCGAAAACGTACTTTTTTGCCCAATGATTGTTGTGAGAAAAACGCATTTTCATCGTCTTAGAATTAGTCACCTTGGTGATAAAAAACATTGCTAAAGGTGAATCTTTGACGATTTTTAAGTCATAATTTTCGCTCATCTTCCAGAAAAGTAAAAGAACAAAAAGTCGCCACAAAAGGTTTTTCGTCACTGTTCTTTTGGCATATAATTCTTTTGTTTTTACTTTCACTTGTGCCGTTCCCAATGAATCATCTATAATTCGGAAGGTCAAAGCTAGACTAAAAGGAAATGCTTCTTGTTAAAATGTGACCACAACAAAGCGCTGGTGACACACAAAGGCGTTCTTTGCCTTCAGGAGGTTTTAAAAACAAACTTGACAGCGATACTTACCAGGATATTTTCACTGTTATATGTATTTTAACCGGTAATCACTCGGCGCACAAATTTTAGAACCATTTGAAAACCTCTGATTTTTTTTAATGTAAAACAAAAACTGGGGGCCACCAATTGGGAAATAACGACTCTAACCTTAAGCTTAGGCACTTGGCATATATTCGAGATCTGGATTCACCCAGTTCTGCTGTCATGTTCAGAATTTATAGTTTTTATAGCCAGTAGGTACCCATTTATAAAATTTATCCAAAATTTTACGCCAAATCCTTAGCAGAAGCAGAAGAATATAGAACCCATTTTTCTCGAATTAAGCAACTTTAATTAATCCCTGTTGCTCTCCGAGTCGTCCAGTAATGACCTTTTTATTTTCTATCAGTTTTCAAATCTTTGTTTCCACATGCTGATGCTCAGCAGTGTCAGCATGTTTAATAAATAACATTTGCCTTTTAGCCGAGCTTTGGTTTCCCAAATGAAAGATGATTCATTGTAAGCGGCGAGAAGTGAAAGTTGAATGAGCTCATAGGCCAAAGAAACAATTGCGAAAAACTTTTTGAGGCTGTTCTTTGGCCATTATTTACTTATTTTTTCTCATGTTCGCCAAAATCAGATATGCTGATCATTTCGTCACTCAATTTCCCTCTATTATTTGAGTGCATTTTGATACAAAATTTCACCGCGGTAGCGAATTTTTCCATTGTTTTGACTTAACTCCACGTTAATTCCCTTACTCACAAGCCCTTTTAATGATAAGGCCGACCGAGGTCGGTCCAATTTGGACGGTCCAAAGAAATTGTCCTCCTTATTGGATGTTTGTAACGTGGCAAACAAAAGATTAGAGTGATAATGGAATTCCGAAATACGGAAGCATTTTTGAAGTAATACGAGAGAAATAATCGTGTCATATGCCTAACGGAATGACTTTCGGCATGCGGCCCACCCACTTTGACTAATCTGATTGGAGTGCTACTGGAGATTTGTCTGATGATTCTTCGTTTTTTCACGTATAAATATAACAAGAGACTTTTCTTTGCCACAAATTCATGGCTTCTTAGTCCTAAATGAATGCGTGTTTCCCGCTAAATTTGAACAATAATTTTGGCTATTACCTGTTATTAGCGATAACAAACAACAGCGGCTTTCTTCAACAGGCTCACTTCAAAGGCGGCAGTGAAGAGTTTAAATGAATGCGTCTCTCCATTCGAATATTCTAGAAGGAAAAGACACTTGTTCCCATACTACGCATAATGCACATTCAAATTGCCGCCACATTATTTTGAATGCCGCCTTTGAAGTGAGCCGTTGAAGAAAGCCGCTGTTGTTTGTTATCGCTAAAATTGTCGTAGAAGTACAGCTCTCCGAATCAGGATACCCACATGTTAAGCCAAATTTGAGCCAAAAGCGGCCAAAGTTGGCTAAAAAGACTAGGCTATGTTCACAGACATTCTAGGATCCAAGTATTGGCATCTAGAATCTAAATTCTCACGACCCGATTGAATCGTTACCGTTATTCATTTCAGCTCCACTCCGGGGCCAGCAGCGGCAGCTGGCAATGATAAACAGGACAAATGCGCGTTTCGCAGATACGGCGCTCAGGATATTTCTGTCACTATTTATTATCGCCCAAATTACCTCAGTCTTTTGTAATGCTTTGAATGGTAAAGAACAGTCAGCACAAGCGTTAGTCAAATGGAAGCCGCCGAGGCATAGCAAACACATTTTCGCGACAATCGATGCGTCTCATATGTGCGATGAGTCACAGAACGTGAAAAATGCGTAAGTTAAATTTTTTCATATTACCATTTTTATCAAATATGTAATTTTATGTTAAAATTTTGGTACTTATTTAGTCCCCCCCATTCGATGGGGGGGGGGGGAACTAAATAAAATTGGCTTAAAAGCTAAGGAAAATATTTAGTTCCCCCCATCGAATGGGGGGAACTAAATAAGTACCAAAATTTTTGCTTATTGTGGAATTTTGGGCAGGATTTTTGATATTGGAAAGATTCCAGCTAAAACTCGCTGGAAATTCGAATTGCTTGTTTGAACTTATTAATTCTGGGGTTTTGTAAATTTTTTGCTATTAATCTTTGGAATCTTATTCCTCTATCTGTGCTTCTGAAACAATTTGCACTTTAAAGACAGAAACATTTTGATTGGATTTTTCCCATTCCACACTTTCCAAATTTTCTCTTAAAACTTTCATAACTTTGAACATAAATTGCCAGGTACCTCTTTCCATATGTATCTCTTCCGTACCTGGTTAGAAAATTGTCATTTTTTGCTTTTCCAAAAGTTTCTGAAAACCTTATCATTTTTATGTTTTTACATTTTTTATTTACTCTCAGTCTCTTTTCGGTACTTTTACCTGCCAAGTACATCTTTATCAGCAATGTGATTTGAGTCATTAAGCCTGTCATCCTTCAGCTGTCACGCGATCCCAAGACAATAAAATTCGGAGAATGCGCAAAACAAACTCATAAAATATTCGGAACGCCGTCATTAGAAAGATGACGGAAAAGAAACGGCTCCCTTTTATCAGTTTGTGATCTGATAAAGATTTGCATGTTTCAAGGAACTCATAAAATTTAATTGCATTGCACCGCGTGTTTAATTTCAAAGGCTTTTGAAGGGAAAGACGTAAATCGCTGAGCAAAAGTATGGACAAAAAACAAAAATAATAATAATGAAAAACGATCAATGAATAATAAGTTTTATTGCAGATACATTTATTGCTATGGAAGGATATTGCACGCAGGTCAGTCCATAAAGTTTCATTTGAAAAGGGCATCTAAATTATAGTGAAAGTGCAGCAAAAACTGACGAAGAAAAATGAAACAGTTGATCAGATGAAGAAATTTCACTGGAGAAAAATCAAAAATGAAAGGAAAATAGAAATATTTTCAAAGTAATCAAAGGATAGCGCGATTTGATATTAGTGATGCAATAATGATTTACTGTAAATTCTTAACTTTTGAGATTATTACTCACTCGTTTCTTGACTAGTTTAACTCTAATCGCGCGGTGCTATCCTTTGATTACCTTGACCATACAATCACGCAGAATTGAAAAAGACCACGTTTAAATTGGCGGCTTTGGCGCGGTTGCGCCAAACCACATCTGGAACATTTTAGAAGGGTGAATAATGGCTTAATCGAAAGCTCAGAGCCTCAGCATTAATATGAGCCATTACTTTTCTAGAATGTTCTAGAAGTGGATTGGCGCAACCGCACCAAAGCCGCCAATTCAAACGTGTCTTTTTTAATCCAGCGTGATTGTAAGGTCAAAGTAACCAAAGGATACCTCGCGATTAGATCAATTTGATATGTAGTGACGCAATAGTGATTTAAACTGTATATTGTAAATTCTTAACTTTTAAGAATATTAACTCACTCGTTTCTCGCCTATATTAACTTAAAAGAGAAAAGTAAAAGAAAATCCATGCAATCTAACAATTATTTTCAGTCAACTACCATGCCCTATACAAGGACTCGAAAGACTTCGTGGATATGCCTTTGCAGGACTTGCCAAGTATGACAATACCCCCTATGAACACTTTATCACCAGAGCCCGTTTAGATAACACTCAAGCGGAATTCGACAAGCAATTCCCCGAAAGCATTCCGATTGAGCAGATCAAAAAAGAGGAACTTCAGGAATTTATCAACAAGCACTTTTTGGCACCTGGCAGCGAGTTGGAAGCATGTAAGCCGGATGGATGGCAGGAGTTCCCGGACAAGATTATGGCGTAAGTTTTTATATCTTTTATTTCTTCCTCTCAGGTATTTAGGCGATAGGCTTTGAGGAACTGTTAATATGAAAGGAAAACTTTTTTGCCAGTACAGTTTTGAAATGTGCATTTTGGTTCAAAATAAAGCGTCTCTACTCATATTTTTATTCAAGAAAATCGTCATCAACTGTTCTGATTTAGTATCCAAGATCCACACATGAGAGATTGGGCGCTTGCTCTGAACACCATATGGAAGACTTTATGCAGAAGGGTAATTTTTTCTTTTTAATCATATTGCAGACTATTTATTGTCTATTTTAACAAAACATCTGACAGAAAGCGACGTTTGAAATTGTTATTTTAGCGCCAAAGACTTCTATTTTTTATTTGCTACAATTATCATCTAATTTATAAGATTTTTAAATGTGGTATTTAAATCACGAGTATAAGCAAACAATAATCATCGAAATTACACATAGAAATAGTACACAGTTATGTCTTCAGATGATTTCAACAATCGCGAACAAGAAGGAGCAATATTCGCTCATTTACATGCCTCACCAATTCATTGCTCCAGGAGGTCGATTTCGGGAGTTCTACTATTGGGACGCTTATTGGATTATAAAAGGTAAGTCAAAGTGTCATAAATGGGGCTTACAGTGCAGCGTCCAACGACGGCGGGTTTTTCTTTTCACCGTGGAATAAGAGTAGATACAAGTGACAAGAGGATTAGACACATGATTTGACTTCTATGCCTAAGTAACGGGGAACGGAATAGCTGAAGCCTTAACCTAATCAGATGCCCTTGTAAAGCGTTGTATTTCTAAAACGAATGTCTAACTCTCTCGTCTGTTAATTGTAATCGCCCTGAGAGAATGCGTCTACTTTTCCTCCACAGCGAAAACGACAAACCAGTCGCGACTCGAGCTGGCTTGTAAGTCTACTTTGTGACAAAACATCAGCCGAAGCTGTTTTTACAAAGTGTTTTACCCGTTCTTATTTTAAGGACTCATGGCTTCTCACATGTTCGATATGGCTAAGCAAATGATGAGGAATTTGGCTCTAATGGTCGATAAGTGAGTACTTTTGGATATTCGAAACACGCGCTAATCCATACTTTTTGGGAACTACAATTTTTGCTACATTTATACCAAACTTATGCAGAATCAGTATCGAAATGACTATTTTTTATCACTAGTCAAAACTTTATTAAAAGATGGAAAAGTGTAACAGTTTACCTTTTACAAGTGAATTTCGGTGCTTCGCGCCGAAATTCACTTGGAGCGTGCACAGCGTCAGATTGAGTTCGTCATCGCTTCGCGCACCGCCATCAGCGGTCAGATTGGGTTGTTCGGGAGTAGAGCAGCATGAGACTATTTCGGGCCTTCGGCCCTCAAGCAGCTGTTGTTCGGGAGTAAGGGTTGTTCGGGAGCTTAAGCCTAATCATATCTTTCGTGGGGGTCCATACCCCCAGTGGCTTGTCAGTGAGACTCGCGGCCTTCGGCCGCTCGAACTGAGTTTGAAAAGTCGAAAAAAATGTTTGAAAAAAATTTTCAGAAAAAATTTTTTTCGTACCCCGGGGGTACCCCGATAATTTTTTTGACCCCGGAATCGGATTCAGCACCCCAAAAAACCCCCGGGTGCAAAAAAAGTGTGTAAAACGCCTCAGGGCATAACTCGAAAATTTCGGTCGGTGCAGCAACTTTTTTTTCGGGATTCGGTATTAGCTCGGTCAGAGCTACAAA
The DNA here is from genome assembly GCA_022814885.1 of Ditylenchus destructor. Lineage (NCBI taxonomy): Eukaryota > Metazoa > Nematoda > Chromadorea > Rhabditida > Anguinidae > Ditylenchus > Ditylenchus destructor. The sequence continues at coordinate 105,297 of JAKKPZ010000103.1, read as the reverse complement.
ATGAGCTATCACACACCCCCGTAACGCGCGCACAAATTTTGGGGGACTTTCTATCGTTACAGAGAAATCATTTCGTTTACTATATAGGATCATTTCATAAAGGTCGTTCTTAGGCTGCAAAGTTATTTTAAACCAAAAATGCATTTTTCAATGCACTAAAGTTCTCTATCAATAAATTCTCCCAGCGATAGAGAGAGGTTTACAGCGTTTCGAAAGATTCCATTTCAATGCCCTTATTATAAACTTTTCTAATCCTTTTTTTCAGTTTCGGATTTATTCCAAATGGTGGCAGAATCTATTACCTGCGGCGCTCGCAGCCTCCTCTTCTCTCTCCCATGGTCTACGAATACTACGAAAGTAATCACACTATCAGACACGACGACGATTTCCTTCGCGAAATGCTACCGACTCTTGAGAAAGAGCTCACGTTTTGGGACGACCACCGAACGGTGACTTATATGGACCCGGAGACTAAGCTACCGTATACAGCCTACCGGTATTGCGCAGACAGCAATGTGCCGAGACCGGAGAGTTTCAAAGAGGACATGGCTGCATCGGCGGGCATGCACGAAGCGGATCAAGCTTTCTTCTACAAGGTCAGTTGAAACATTTCCAGCTGCACTTTTAAGTTTAAGCTTAGCCATATTGAATCATAAATTATCGAGTGGCATACCGTAAGTTCTCTAATTTAAACCGCGATGTTAAATTGCTCAACCACATGGGGGTTGAATTAGAAAATATACAGTACTTTAGGGGTTTGACCATAAATTATACGGGAACCTAGCCGATATTGAATATATCAGCTCGTTATCCATTCTAAGATCATAGATCTCTAAATTTGGGTACTGTAATCGATGCTTTTTATATGCTAAGGTTGAGCTTGAATCACAAAAGATATACCCCGAGATCAATCTTCGACCTAGTTTGGAAATAAAAGTTGGATAAAAGTTTGGAAAAATTTCAAATACCTCAAATGTGCTTTAAAAAACTATCTAGATTTTTTTGCTTTTTTTCGACGAGAAAAACTTTATTTCTATTATTTTTCACCGGACTTAATTTTTTGCTTTTATTGATACTATTGGCTCCGGGCTAGTCGTTGATGCATGCCATATTTAGAGCATGGCCAGCGCGGCGGAATCTGGATGGGATTTCAGCAGTCGATGGTTCCGAGAGAGCAACAATTTATCCACAATCGAGACTGTCGACATTTTGCCGGTGGACCTGAACGCTTTCATGTGCTGGAATTTCAACGTACTCTCGGATCTGTTTTCCACAATAGGTATGAAGTTTCGTAATTGCACGGATAGATTGACAGATTTGAAATTTAGCTAAAAATTCGGAAAACCAAACTGTCAGAGCGGACTATCGTAAAAAGTCGAGATTTTATCAGGATCGGAGGTTGAAGATGATGGAAATGATGGACGATTTGTTTTACAACAGGTATGCGTTGGATTTTATGGGCTAGTTCGAGATCAGGACCATTTTCGTCTAGAACTTTTGTTGCAAAAAAGTTTTAGACAAAATTGGTTTGAAATTTTTGGACAATAAAGAACAAATTTTACCGGTGATCCCAAATTTGGGATGGCAAGCTTGCAGCTGCTGTTATCTGATAATCATCTGATTCTTGTACACCCTACTTTTTATCAATATCTATTTACAATTTTGAAAATAAAATAATTAGTTAAAAATCATCGAGAAATGTAAAAGTTCTGAAGTTTAAATGTGATATTTCAGTACCACCGGTGCTTGGCACGACGTGAACATGAGAACAGGACTTCACAACACAAACTTTTATCCTTCCATCGCGATTCCATTGTTCACAAATTGTTACAATGATTTAGACCAGGAGAAATCTGAACGTCTCTTTCAACTGATGAAGGTATATTTTTGAGAGTCTAATAGCTGCCAAAATCCCCATTCATCCAGCTTTTTACTCACGTTTTGTATTGATTAAAAACACGTTTTTCTTTGCTCTTTGACGCAAGCTTCAACATCAGTTTTTGGTAAAAAATATGTCCCTAGCCGTTTTTCGTATCGGGTTTTCCTTTTTTTATTCTATAACTTATTGCATCAAAAACTAAAAAAGATAAAAAAATGCAAAATCCTTAAAGTTGTACTATTAACTATTTCAACATCAACTTAAATATGTGCACTATAACAGCAATTCATTAAGCTATCACACACTATTGATCCAGTTGTATTTAGAACTTGGGCCTGTTCCAGTTTCCCGGCGGAATTCCTACCAGTTTGGTTGCCAACGGACAGCAATGGGACTTTCCCAACGGGTGGAGTCCTCTCAATCACATGATTATTGAGGGGCTAAGGAAGTCGGAGAACCCTTTGATGCAGGAAGAAGTGAGTTTGCGACAATTTTTATTTCAGTGTAATATTTTTACGAATCCTTTTCGTAGGGTTTCCGCTTGGCTGAAAAGTGGGTCTATGCCAACTACAAAGTCTACAAACACACCAAGCATATGTGGGAGAAGGTGAGATATTGAATAGTTTCACGGCAAAAATTAGTTTTAATTTTCAGTATAACGTGAATGGAGACAGCAAAAATCCAGGTAGCGGTGGAGAATATGAAGTTCAGGTAAACTTTTTCGTTTCGCAAATAATTTGGTGAATGATGGCTGACGCCTACCTCCGGTCTCATACCTCGCTTCTAAGAACATTTTTGAAGTTTTGGCGTATAATATTGGGAAATATTATAGGACGGTTTTGGATGGAGTAACGGTGTGATTTTGGACTTGCTCGTCAACTATTACGACCGCTTCTCTTGGATCGAGCCGCCGGATGAAAAGACTGAGACGGTACAGCCCGACACAACTGTCTCGCCCGACTCAAGCAATGCTCTAAGGCCTTCGAAATTAAGTTATTGGTCATTGATCACTCTCACTCTTATGAATTTGTTGATTGTATTCTGCTGCCGCTGCGGTATTGTCTTATAAAAAATGTGGAATAAATATGTATTATAGTTTTTGTGTATGCAAATAGCTAGCTGTTTTGCAAGCTGAATTGCAATTTGCAGGGTAGCTAAATTTTTGGAGCGCTGCGTTCAAAACGTGTCTAACAAATAATGACGTTAGAGCTTTGGTTTTGAGAACCGTTACTTTACCTTAGCCAAGCCATAACTGTCCATTTATCTCTCTTAACCATAACGGTTCATTCTAACTGTTACGTTATTAGAAATCCTTTATAGAGATCCTTAATAAATATTTTATCGGGGAATTAAGCTTACGTGTAATAGCCATTCATATTTTTGACATTTCATCTTTGCACTTGATCCATTTGTATTCACTTCGTTTAACTGAGCTCAATACTACCGAACTCATCAATCCAATAAATTCAGGATGATTAAAAAATAATGTGAAATGTTCGAATAACTGAATGTTTATTTACCACAAAATTTAGAAATAGCAAAAATTAAAAAATCACAATTTCATGGAAATGGCTCAAGTGATTTTGGTTTTGATGCAGCACCAGATGGATATTGAGCTCGGAATGTGAATTGCTTAGAACGCTCCGGCCTCCTTCAATGCCTTCTCGAGAGTACCGTTGGCCTTGGCTGCGGCAGTGTCGTCTCCTCCGCCGAAGAATTTGCCTCCGATGAACACACGCGGTACGGAGCGGCCGCCGGTTAGATCCTGGAAGATTAATTTGTTTAGGCCATAAATGTTTTCAGACAGAAATTATCAGCCATGTTTTCGTATTTTTTGGGAAGAATCGGAGAATTGCCTGAGGGGATTCGAATATATAAAAATATGGTAAAGTCATGGCAATTTAAATTTAAGTATTTCAATTACCTTTGCACAAAATATTTAAGAATTTAAAATTTCTTGCGAACGGGATTCCTTTTTTCTTTGTCTTTCACCTATTTCTTCGCTTTTGGTACAGCATACTAGTTTGGCAAAAATTACTACAGCTGAACTTGAAATACTAGTAACTCTGCCCGAAAATGCATGAACTGCCCGTAAAAAAGGCTGCAGAATTTTGGAATTCGAAGTCCTGGATTTTTTTGACGGAAAGACCGCATTTTTAAAATTATCGTTTCGGCTTGATACCGAAAAAGACTGAAATTTCAATTATTTGGTTGGGTTCATTTGGTTTGAACTAGTCTCCTAGCTGAAGTGCAAATTACTGGACAATCACACATCAAACCTTAACCATAACATGAATATGCAGCAGAGACATATCTTTTCCCAGATTTGACTAATTTTTATTGCGGATCTTAATGTTTGGATCGCAATTGTGAAAAGTTTAGCCGAAAAACTAATTTACCCTGGACAATAAAATATGTTATACAATAAAAAATGTTACCTTCATGTAATCCTGAATGGCGTCCATGTCTTTGCGTCCATCGATCTCAACCCATTCCAACACATCTGCCGGCAAGTTGAACGGCGCTAGCGCGGCTTTGGCTTTGTGGCAAAAGGGGCAGTAGCTTTTCGAGATGCCGACGACCTTAAATAATTCTGAGTTACAGGAATAGTAAACGAAAGCACCTATGTGACTCGGCCAACCCTGCAAATTTCTTCTTCTGAAAAGCTCGTTTGCAGACAGCTCTTTTTAATTATATTTTGTAATAAAATGATTTTGTTCTATGGTCCGTAAGAAAGTCAAAAGAAAAATTCGTAAAATATGCAAATTTGAATCAAATTTAGCCAGAACTGGACCAAATTTCTTTTATACCCTACATGAAATTTATAACTTCAGAATTTATTTCTGATCTGAATGAAATAGAAGTTTAGGGAATTCAAAAATGTTCACTAGAGTTTTTACAGGTAAAGTTTGTACTTTTCAAATTGAAACATTACTGATTTTCAGAGCTTTCTCAAAAATGTTTGACGATTTTTCTCGGTTATGTCTCTAAAAACCCACCTTTATATTTTCCTATTTTTTCAGTTTTCAAATTCTATAAACATTCTATACAAATCTATTGACATACCTTTTTGGTCTTGATCAGATTGTCCACGAAGTCCTTGACAGTACTCATTTTGCGGATTTGCAGGATAACTCTAGACATTAACTTTGATTAAATTAATATGCTCGCACACAAATCTAAAATATTTTGCTGAACCAAAGACAGCGCAAACAAAGAAGAAATCTCAGACAATAATAAAATTTTATTAAAATTGTTCACAATGAAAGAAATTGGAATAGACGAAATTCGGATAATTGCACGTCGAAAGCTCTAGAATCATTAAAATAGTATTACCATTGGATAATTTAAAGTACGAAATGATATCAGAATGCCAAAATAGTATACATTTCAAATAAAATATTTTTTCTTTTGATCTTCGGTGCAAATTCAGTTTAAAAATATTTAAAGATTGGTTATACAAATTTGCACCAAAGCTTAGAACATTGATCTTCAAACGCTGTACAAATTTTTAATAGTATTTCGACTCAGACAAGGCCCTTCTGAAGGACACGCCCACAGGGAAGTCGACGTGAGTGCTCTCTTTGATTCTTCCACGCTCCACCACAATGCTCACGAAATCGTCGACAACGGTGTTGAAAATGCTCAGCTCGAATTTCGGTGTCCGACCAAAGACCCATTCTTTGCTGTCAAGATTCCTGAAATTCTCGTGCAATCCAGGATACAGGCGCTTGTCGTCCTCAGAATGGGTCCATTCGACAGTTTGGCAGTCGTCGAATTTGGATTTGAAGCAGTACATGACGATGTCCTGGATTTCGGAGACTGTGATTCCGGATACGAGTTGGCTAAGATTTCCCACTAATCGCGCTCTTTGGCTCGGAGTTGCATTCGTGTGGATTTTGTCCTGAAAAAAATTCGTTGAATAATTTATAGAGGAATTTCTGAACTTGTCTATAGAAAGTTACATTTTATAAATGAATGAAATGCTATTTTGTTACATTTTGGCCGTAAATTGGCTTTTAGCTTAAGCTTGATCTTAAGGTTAATAAATTGGATCAAATGCATATAAGGCTCTGGGGGTTTAGGTTCAGCAAGATAAACGAAAAGATTTATAGGTTAAGCTTAGTTTTCAATTTGATCCAACCCCGCATAGTCTCAGTTGACATGTAAGCCTTCAGATAAATTTGAGTTAGCGATTATTTATTTGTGGAACAAATCTAAGCTACTTTTTGAGTCTACTCTGAGTTTCATATTAGCTATGAAATGAGTAAATGTCCAAAAGTGATATCAAGTCGAAAGTAGTTAAAACGGACTTTTCCTACTTCCATATTCTATAACGATATCGCCGAGATATACAGTCTACCCCCGTTTATCCGGACGGTTTTGGCCGGAACGGATTTTTTTCATACAAATTTCCCTCATTTATCCGGATTTCCCCCGTTTATCCGGACTGAATTGGGAAAATTTAGGACAAAAGGGTCCCCCCTATTGATTTGAAAATTTTGCTGTTTTCGGCCGATTTTTCGCCAAAAATGCCGAATTTTCGGTCAAAAATTTGAATTTTTTCCTTAAATTTGTTCGGTTTTCAGCCCGCTTTTTATAAAATTGTCAAAAATTTTTCAAAAATATTAAAAATTTTTGAAAACATTTCAAATTCGCGCCAAAAATTTCAAATTTTTAACAGTTCCCTCGTTTATCCGGACTAAATTGGCCTGAACGGGTTTTTCCATACAATTTCCCTCGTTTATCCGGTCCCTCACTTATCCGGACCCCCGTTTATCCGGACAGAATCGGCCGGTCCCTATCTGTCAGGATAAACGGGGGTAGACTGTATATCCAAAACTATTTTTAAGCTAAAAAATTATCATTATCAGAAAAAAGGAAAAAACATAGTATGAATCTCATACCGTATACAATGTCATCTATGCTATCACCTTTCTGATCTAATGAACACTTATGGTTCATGTCTGAAAAGTATAGTCCGACTGGATCTACGCCAGCCCCAAGTAAACAGGTCACAAAAAGGGCGGCAATTTGAATGGGTATTTTTTGGTTAAAACCCAAATTCGGTGAAATTTGGCCCGTGTGATATGCTGAGAGGAGGTCAAATAAGGGCTAGTGTGCGGCACACCGAAAAGACAACGCAAAGGTTAGAGCGCAGAGAATGTGTTCCTCTGTAAAGCAATGGGAAATAACCGGGCAGACACAGACATTCTCTGCGCTCTAACCTTTGCGGTGTCTTTTCGGTGTGCCGCACACTAGCCCTTATTTGACCTCCTCTCAGCATATCACACGGGCCAAATTTCACCGAATTTGGGTTTTAACCAAAAAATACCCATTCAAATTGCCGCCCTTTTAAAGTGACTGCGGCGCACATTCAGTCGGACTATACTTTTCAGACATGAACCATAACGACCGAAATTTAACTCAAAAGATCAAACATCAATTTTGGGATTGATGATAAAATATAATTGGTCGATATGACTGTGTGGAACTCTATCACCTTTTTGGTCACTTAACATAAAACAGCGCTGAGCTTAAGATCAAAATAAATTTTCGGGATGGGTACGGGACATTTGCACCACGGGGCTATAACTTATTATCCATGAAGCCATTTTTTATACTGTTTTCGAAAAACGGTGTATTCTGAGCTGGAAGGAACATCTGGTAAAAAATTAAATTTTTTTAAATGACATTTTTTACTTAAAAAGTCAATTTTTTTAATGCCAAAAATCAACTTTTTAAGTAAAAAATGTCATTTTTTCAAAAAAATTTTAATTTTTTTTCCAGATGTTCCTTCCAGCTCAGAATACACCGTTTTTCGAAAACTGCATAAAAAATGGCTTCATGGATAATAAGTTATAGCCCCGCGGTGCAAATGTCCCGCGGTGCAAATGTCCGTGTCCGTTCGGGATGCTGAGGCTTCACTATAATCCCTACTCTCTATTACTCCCTACCTATATCCTTAGGCTATTGCATGCCAATATTAAGAAGTCCTACATTATGACACAAAAATTGACATACCCTAAACTTCGAATGCAAAGCCGCGTGCAATAGCTCCAAATCCACATTAACCAGGATTGTGAGATGATGATAGGCTCTTCCGTCTGAGATCCTTGCGGCGGTGCCTGAGATTTTGGCTCCACTCGGCTGCAAAACAAGACTATCGTTTTTAGTGGGTTCAAGTGAGATTCCAAGTTCGGAGTTGAGACATGCGGCTAGCCAGCTGAGATTCCTGTGTCGGTTATGCCGTTTTTGGGAGGTGAGAAGAGACACGTTCAAGTTGCCTGCAATTGACAGATACATTTGAGTATTCATATTTTTCACGTTTCTAATTTTTTGTAGTGAAAGGTCTGCTTAAGTATCTTCCAAATTGTATTTACAATGGTATATTTGAGTCACAATTATGCTTAATCTTAAGTCAGAGCTCAGAACATAGGTAAGACTTAAAATTTTAAGTTACTCAGTAGCTCATGCTTAAGCTTGGCAAGTTAAGCTCCGGCTTAAATAAGCCCAGGTCTAGTAAACTTAGCCATGCCTACCAACTCAAGCTGGGCAGTTAAATATAAGTATAAATTCAACTAATGATTAATGCATTATTTGGATTATAAGTCAGTCTAAGCTTAACCTATAGTGCATGCTCAAGCCTGAGCCTTGGTGTAAGACACTTAAATGTAAAACTAAGATTGAGTCTAGTGCTAAAGCTTAAGCCTACATTTTTGGAACAAACCTAAGACAGTGGAAATATAAGTTATATTTTAAAGTTATTAGTCCCAGCTCATACTTACATTTAAGGGTAAGCTTAATGGCTCAAGGGAAAGTTTGCTATAAATGAAGCAAAAATTGGTGATCAAATTCTATAAAGAAAATAGTCAAACCTAAGTCATGGTAAACGGTCCCACCGCCGCTATGCCGCCTGGCCAATTTTATGGAATTTTCGTCGCAATATTTGAGATCCGCCTCGAGCCATGGATTCTGATGACGGCCGATCACCACAGACGGAGAAGTGCTATAAAATTATCATTAGACAGAGAACAGTGAACAATAAAAGAAAAAATTTTTTATAATCGACTTACTTTTACAGAAATTTATTGAATTTTTATGAGGAAAGATGTTTTACATCCGATTGGATTTAAATAAGTTTTTATGAGAAAATTTGCATAACGGGTCTTAAATTTTGAGTCCTTTGCCAAAAGAATCGCTTTATTTCCAAAATGCGTCATTTTTGTTCAAAGAACCAAATAATACATCACAAAAAACTTTCATGGCAAGAAATAATGATTTTAAGTCGTTTTGATTTTCCAAAAGCAAAAATTGCCTCGAGCAAGGATGAAAAATATAGCTCCTACTGCAGAAGGTCAGTTCAAAATAACTTAGAGGGCCGGAACTTGGGGACAGACCGAGTAAACAATTCTGCCTCAAAATCAATATACCCTAAAAATTAAGCCAAAACCTCGAATAGAATTGCTGTCATCGAAATCCAAACAAATCGATATAGCGAAGCAAAAGTTAGAATGGGAGGAATTCTTCAAACCAAAAGAATATAAATATTCCCTCTAACTTGTTTGGTCTCGTCCCACAATTTCCTTTCCATTCCAAAGCAAATCACGTTTCCTTTCAGACAACAAAATTATTATTCGACTAGCTGCGGGGCGGCTCCGCCGCCGCAGCTAGCTTAAAGATTATAATATTAAAAATCATGTTCTTATGCATTTTTCTTAGCCATAAGTAATGCACATTTTCATTGAACATACTTTTAAGGGGCACTAAAAGGATACCTTGCTTAAAAATGGTATTCTCCTGTGATTGAAATAATTCATCTTAAAAGCATATTAAAATTATGCTTAAGCATAATATGCATTAAAAACTGTTACACGCCATGAACATGGTTAGTTTCAACCAAAACGATGCGGCTTCGCCGCACCGTGTTGGTTGAAACATTTGGGCGCGGCTTCGCCGCGCCCGTGTCTTACATTCCGTGCCATGACATACATGCTTACATTATCATGACTGGATTATCATGCTTACATTCGCGTAGTATGCTTACATAAGGAAGCTTACAGTAGCAGAGCTGGCGAGCTCACTTTTTTAATGATTCATCATGCTTGCATTCTCATATTTACATTCTCATGCATACGTTCACATGCTTACGTTTACATGCTTACAGAAGCAAGCTTAGAGTAGCAGAGCTTGCGAGCACTTTTTAGGGGCACAAAAAGGATACCATGATTAAAAAATGGTATTCTCCTGTGAGTGAAATAATTCAACTTAAAAGCATATTAAAATTATGCTTAAGCATAACATGCATTAAAAACTGTTACACGCCATGAACATGGTTAGTTTCAACCAAAACGATGCGGCTTCGCCGCACCGTGTTGGTTGAAACATTTGGGCGCGGCTACGCCGCGCCCGTGTACATGCCATGTCATACATGCTTACATTCGCGTAGTATGCTTACAGAAGGAAGCTTACAATAGCAGAGCTTTTTCATGCTTAGATTATCATGCTTACATTCACGTGCTTACATTATCATACTTACATTCTCATACTTACATTCTCATGCATACGTTCACATGTTTACAGAAGCAAGCTTACAGTAGCAGAGCTTGCGAGCTCGCTTTTTTAATGATTACATTATCGTGCTTACATTATCATACTTACATTCTCATGCTTACATTTTCAAAAACATAAAAAAGCAAGGATATCCGTCATCGCCTTCAAAATGTTAGAAAAATATGTAATAATCTTCGTCTCAGCAGTATTCAATTAAAAAACACCATGAAAGCAAAAGCTTGCGATTTCGGCCTTTGCATTGTTACATTCACATGCTTACAGAAATTCAGCAGAAATTCAAATTTTGAATTCCAAATCTGACTTCGGATTCGGATTCAGTATGGTCGAAAACCCCTGCGTACCAATTTTCAGCGTTTAAGGTCATTGGAACGAAAAATCACTTTTTTGGCCAAAAAGTGGCTTTTTGGCATAAAAAATTAAAAAAATGGCCATTTTAAAAAATGTAAAAAGCAAAGATGTCCGCCATAGCCTTAAAAATTTTATAAAAATAGAATTGGAATTTTTCCGCCTTTAAAAAGCCTTGAAAATCGAAAAATGCATTTTGGCGCGAATTCAAATTTTGAATTCCAAATCTGACTTCGGATTCGGATTCAGCATGGTCGAAAACCCCTGCGTACCAATTTTCAGCGTTTAAGGTGCATTGGAACGAAAAATCACTTTTTTGGCCAAAAGTGGCTTTTTGGCATAAAAAATTAAAAAAATGACCATTTTAAAAAATGTAAAAAGCAAAGATGTCCGCCATAGCCTTAAAAATTTTATAAAAATAGAATTGGAATTTTTCCGCCTTTAAAAAGCCTTGAAAAACGAAAAATGCATTTTGGCGCGAATTCAAATATTCAAAAAAATCATTTCATATTTTTGTGCACCTAAGAATTTCATGAGGGTCATTTTAAAAAAAAGATCACGAAAAAATACCCATTGGATCATGAGATACAGATGTGACATAGCCATAGACATAAGCCAAATACTTAAAAGAAGGGATTCTTTGACTGACGCAATATTGCATTTCAAATTGGGGTTTGTCACCGATTTTCTGGCGAACTCTCCCATTCAAATATGAAAGTTCAAACCTCCACAAAAGCAGCGCCTCTCCGCTCTTCTCCAGGGAATGATTCCGGAAAACCCATTCCTCGAATGCCAAATTCTCATAAATACACCTGGACTTGGACAGGTAGATTGTGCCGAGTCTTGACAAAGCCTTTGAGCATTTTTGCATTGCAGATTTCAATCCAGCATTTTCTCACGAAAACAGACAAGGATTTTTGAGTCCGAGATTTCCAGGAAGAGAAATGACGCTTTGGCGAAATGCGCCAAGCAAATAAAAAGCGAGCATTTTCAAAGGGCGAAGGAAGCTGCTGTTTATTCGGCGAGAGGGAAAACAAACTATAATCACATGCGAGGGAGAGGGGATTATTGATTGTTTACTAATGTCATCAAGTGGAGTAACGGGAATTTGTGGTAGTAATTAGCTTTGAGAGGTATTGATACATTTTGGATGCTATAAGTAACAAAAGTCTGCAGTTGATACGACTGAAATGGAATCTCATTCAAACCTTGTCTCGGAGGATGCATTATTAATTCATAGAGACTGAAGAGGATATCGATTCATTTTAAAATTTTATTGCTTGGAAAGTGGTCATTGATCTCTTATCGCTTGTTTCTAATGTCTATTTTATTGAAATACTGTCACAGATTAAATGTCTGATATTCAATAAATTAAGAAAATTGGGAATAAAAATATTTAGAATAAAGTGCAAATTTTGGGTAAAAAAGTGATAAAATGCAATTCTCTTTACAAAATTGGACCATGTTTTCACCTCTAAAATATTTTAGCACCAATGCTGGAGCTAAATTTGGGCACAACTGAATTTGCCAGGATCCCTAAAGTAAAAAAAGGTTTAGTTAAATCTTCAACCAAAAAGTTTAACTTTTCGTTTACTATGGTTTATAGTGCAAATGAGAAGGAATTTGAAGCACTTCTAATGAGCTCCGCTGCCCAAAAATAAGATGAAAATTCGATCGTCTCTACAAAGCAGCACATATAAATTGTTTTATCCACACAAATACATTAAATGTCAAATAATACTATAAAAATACTGATAAAATCTGATAAACAAAAAATCAGTCGAGCAATTCATCGATGTTTTTTGGCGTCGATGACGATCGTGTCATCGTCGACGATCTGGCCGCTGGGCGTATTTCGGACGAGCGGTTTTTTGTCTGCTTCATTCTCGCCGGATTCGACAAGCGTTTCGGTGCGTTCCAGCTGATTCTCTGTAAAGTCATAAAGGTTTAATGGATGTAAACCTGAAGAATGTGAAGAATGTTACCAATCGCTTCGACTGCTTTGCCTCCGACTTCTGACACTTTCTCTGTGGCTTTGGCAGCGGTGTCTTTTATTTTGTCCATAATTGGTAGCGAATTTCTAAAAATAATGCATTATAATAAGCATTGCTTTTGGTCGTTATACATTTTTAGTGGCACTACAATACTTCTTTTTGGCAAATCTTGCTGTGAAAAATAGTTTGATTCCAAAACAGTTTTTCAGCTAAAAATCCGTTTCAGCTCCAAAACAGAAAAAGAAGTGCTGTAGCGCATAAATTGATTACAAAATGTATTTTGATACCAAAAATAAAAATTGATGACATAAAAATAACAATCCCGGAAAAAGATAATTACAGACACAAATTATTCCAAACAATTAAATAGAAGGATAAATGTCAAAAAATACGGCAGAGAAGAAATATTTTCCGCAATCACAAAAAAGGCGCTGTTTACGTTGAGGTTGATCTTTGGTCGCTTATGGGAAGAAGAAATCCGCTCTCACTGGCGCGTTCTCTTTTTCCGCTATGTTTGTCTGTGTGTCTCTCTTTGTTGCAGCACATATGCACGTTTGAGAAAGAGGAAAACTTGCTTTCTCTGTTACTCTATCAATTCCCTCCGGGTATCAGTTTATGGAGAGGAAATTTTCCATATGAACTTTGGGAATTTTTGGAAGATTAGGCATGCACCAATGAGTGCTACAAAATTTCTAGGAATTGTTACTACCCTACTAATTTTTAATTTCTTGAATTCGGAAAATTAAATTTCAACAAAATAAAAAAGTCGTTTTTGGTAGAAAATTTGAACATTTAACAAATTCTTTAAAATAATTTTTAGGAAATATAGAATCCAACTGAGTGTAGTAATGTCTGGCCTATATAAGGCATGCACACAAATATCCTCAGTGGTGGGCAATGATTAAAGGGTCAGAGCTCCGCATCCCGGGTGAGAGAGTAAGGCACTGGCGCACCCAGGGGGGGGTACCGGGGGTACGTACCCCCCCCCCCAAAATGGGAAAATTTGAAAAAATGAGTGTAAATCAGTGCAAATTTGGGCAAAATTTGGTCCGGTACCCCCCCCCCCCCCAAATCCAAAAGTTGGGGGTACCAAAAAAAGTGTACCCCCCTCCCCAAAATGGCCATTTCCACTAAAACGTACCCCACCCCAAAAAATCCTGGCTGCGCCCCTGGAGTAAGGTCTAAATTGCCCACAGGGCTCCCTTTACTGCCTCATTATAAGAGCAAGATAAAAGCAATCCACTAAAACTTGTAAACATTAGCATTCAGAGACAGTGTCAATGCAAACTTATACATGCTTGTGCTTACTAAATTCGTATATATTTTGCTTTCGTCCAATTTCCAAACTAGTCCAGAATCTAAGCTTGCTTCTAAAAGTTCAAAAAGTATATCCTGTAGCTTTCCTTTCATTAAAGCTTTATATAATAAAAAGCCGTTTTTTATTTCTTGGTTTCCATGGGTCCCTTTCCGCCTGCTCTAGTGGGGCTATCCTATTCGGTCTAAGAAATAATCGAACTCAAGCTCGGTAATACTCCGTTCCTTCACACGAACACAGCCCAGCCTTTTCTGTTTGGGGAGAACCGCTTCTCCCCATATTGACTTTCTTGTGGTTCTGCCTTAAAAGGCAGAAAATTTCGGACGTTTGGAGCGCCAAAAACAGCAAGTGAGAACATCAGTAAAATGCTACTTTGAGAATTTTTTGCATAATTCCCTGCGATTCGGAGTCGGTTTCTGTGCGTGTTTGCGTTACAGTTAAATTTGAATTGCGCATAACGGAGATATTTCCTGAATACGGCCAAGTACTTTTTTAGTGGACTCAAATTTTTAAAATAAATAAATGACTTTTAATGAATTGTTTGTAAAGTTTCGTTAATATTCGTGTTATCAGAATTACCTTTGAACTTTGAGCAACATATGTATATCAGGTACAAAGGACGGTTCCAATATTTTGTAATGCACTTCTATTTATTACCGGATCCGGCGATATTGGCTGATCGAAAGTGTGCCTTTCTGCTCGCATTTTTCTGCTTTCTAATGCCAAATATTCTATTGTGCGAAGGAAATGACCTCAGGGTCAAAGGCCCGCATAGTGCGGTCGTTCAGGTAATTGTCCTATATAAACCAGATAACATTTAAATGACATTTTGGCATATGCGTTGTTGTTCGGGGTATTGGGAGAATTTGCTTTTTACTAAAAAAGTTTGTTTTTTGCTGTTTTCCGAGCTCTGGACTCGGATTTTTCGACAACTAAATCGACCCTAAGGAAGACCTTGAGGAAGATGACACGCTATGACCAAACTTAGAGGCAAGATAGCAGCCCCAGGCTAATTTTATAACTATCCGGCTACCGCCGGATAGCCGTCGGGAGCCTAGATTCGTGGGGCGGTATAAATTCGTTGAAGCAATAGAAGTTAATTGCTTGTCGCCCGTAAGTAACATCCCACCCGGAAAAGTTCTGACCTCGTGAGAGACCTGGTGAGAATAACACGACCTCTAAGAACAAATCACGAATCTGACGTCAGATTCGTGATCAACGCATCCGAAATCCCCCGGGTGCCAAAAATCAAACCCATACTGCCTATTACCAGATAGGAGGATAGTTTCTTCATTTAATAGCTTTTCGCGCCATGTGTTCAAAACGCCAACATTATAGTCAAAATCTAACCGTCTGCCACACACTATTTCGTCGCCTTTGCTCTGAAGAGAGTAAAGGAAAGGCAGTGGGAAATCGGGTCTGCGCTCTGCCTGTCCCTGCAGTCTTTTCTGTGCGCCGCACAATAGCACCAAATCGACCCACAACCAATACAAAGCGCTGTCCTCAGCCAACGTCTTCGGTTTAATTACCCGACTTCCAAAGTAACCAAACCCTTTTCGATTTTATAAATAGGCGCGAATTTAAACGTGAATTTCGAAATTTGAAATGGTGAGGAAACTATCCTCCTATCTAGTAATAGGCAGTAGACACCTTGCATAAAAAAACCCAATTTTTTGGCCAAAAAGTGGCTTTTTTCAAAAATGCGCCAAATCAAAAAGTGTAAAAAGCAAAGTTGTCCAGAATCGCCTCACAAATCGATTGGGAACATAAAAACCATCACTTCCCATGGCCAAAAACTTTAAAAACACGTTTTTCGGTTTTGGCGCGAATTCAAATATTCAAATTTCGGTTCTGACAATTTCCCCCTAACTAACTTTTTGAGACCTATCGATTGCGCTATCACACGCCCTCATCTGAATGCTGGATATTTCTGGATGATTGCGGACACAGGAGCGTTACTACTACAGAACGATGCCGCTTATTATATAGGGACATTTGCAGCTGAAATAAAAGTCACACCATAAAATTTTGTCACAGCTTCTGAAATTTAACCCAAAACCTAAAGAAAACAAAACGAAAACAAATAAAAAGTAAAAATTATCCAACTTTTATATAAAATGAAATGTTTTAGGTAAACGGCGGCCTGCCTGATGATCCCAATGCACAAATACAGACAAATGCACCTTTGTCCCTGTGGTGCCAAGCCATAAATGTGAAGAACATGGAGGTGGTTCCTGTGCTTCAAAGTGTTTTTCGTCACAACGGAGTATTGTATCCCGTGAGTGATTTTGGAAATTGAGAATGAATTTTTTCATATAAACTAAAACAAATTGCAAAGCAAGAATTCAACCAAACGAAAAAAGGCATGTCCTTTATTATGGTCAAAAATACGGTGCGCTAAAATTTTGGCGAAAACTCAGTTTCCTAAAATCCATATTTGTCAAGAAAAAGAACTAAAAAATTTTCAAAAATAAGGGTCGAATGTTGAAAATGTGGCAAATCTCTAAACATTGGCTGGGACAATGAGCTGAATTGAAAGCCGAAGTTTAGGCCCAATTGCAACAAGATGGAAAGAATGCGACTTTTACCAAAGACGTTGTGACGCCAGGCGATGCCGGTGTTTGGAACTGCGCCGTAAGTACGAGAGCTCATGGAAATGCTACGGGAAATATTAATGTTCACTGTTAGTTCCAGTTTTCTATAATCTTTTCAATAATTTTCTAAAATTTTGAAAAATAAATTTGGGCTTTGAAAACATAAAACGCATAATATTAATAAAATAAATGCCAGCAAAAAGAAAGTAAGTATTAGCAGCAAATTTATTGTGACTTTTTAGTACGCCCCGTGATTCTTGACAATTCGTCGCGCATTGATGCGTCCGGTGCCACTGTTGTTCGAGGCTATGAAAATTTTATTTTACTGTTGTCGCAATTTAGCATTTTAATACTTATCCCAGCGTTTAAGAGGATTTGAATCGCATACAAATGTATAACCAAGGCAATGCTGTGACAGCATTGCCTTGGTTATACATTTGTATGCGTTCAACACAAATTCTTTGACAGCATTGCTGTCAAAGAATTTGTGTTGAAAATATTCCCAATACCGCATTATCTGTTGAAATTTATTCTGCTTACCTCTGCTTATATATTATTTTTGCCAATTTTTATATATGTTTAGTCGTGACAGTTTATGAAGAGAAATTTTTCCTTATAAACTTTTGGGAATGTTCAGAAGATTAAGGATGCTCCAAACCGGCATGGTCTAGCTGTTTCGAAATTTTTGGAATTGTTACTGCCCTTCAAATTTTCAATGTTTTTTTAATTAAATCATAATGAAATTAAAAAAAGACGTTTCTGTTTCAGAAACGTTATAATGACGCGAAACATTTCTGAAACAAATGTGCAAACTCGCGGCTTTTAAAAAACTTTGTCAAGCACCCCTAAGAATGGCCTGAAAACAGCGTTTCAGAGAAAATGCACTGGTAAGGATCGACCTCATGGTCTATAATTTAGTCTAAAAAATTGTCATCTTCTCTGAAACGGTGTTTTGAGGCCATTCTTAGGGGTGCTTTTTCTCTGAAACGATGTTTTCAGGGCTTCATTCTTAGGGTGTGTTTTCTCCGCGACGGTGTTTTGAGGTCATTCTTAGGGGTGCATTTTTCCTTAAAAATTTGATCTAAATTTGTCTAAATTTAGATCTCAAATCGGTCTAAAAACCGGTTTAGGGCCTTCCTTATAGCCGACTTAGTCCGCAAGAAAAAAACCCGGGTTCTATATCGCGATTTAGAGTGCGGAGAAAAAATGTGACCCAATCCTAATACTATAATAGATATCGTTTGATCTTTGCCAAATGCGAGCAATGTGTTTATCAACTCTGTGCACAGGACCGTAGCCAGAAAAAATTTCGGGGGTTGAGATGTCAGGGGGTTGAGAAGTGAAAAAAACGCATTCTTAGGGGTGCATATTTCAAAATTTTCTTGAAAATTTTTAAAACCATGGGGGCCCTATTGTGTTTTTTAGCTTCCGAATTTCGGGGGTGGGGTTACAACCCCCTAACCCCACCTAGGTACGGGCCTGTCTATGCAAAAGATGGCAAATTTGTCAAGTGACTGTCAAAGTTTATTTTCGTCCGTTCTCCCTATCTCCTTAATTGCGTTCTCAAATTACGTAAGGTTGCAGGCGATAATAGCTGCTGTTTACTGGAAACAGTCGAGAAATATTATCCTTTCCGGGCCTATCAGTCAACTCTGGCAATTCTTGCTTTAGTATGGATAACTATCAAGATCGCTGTACTTTGTCAATAAAAATAATTAATGTGTTAAGTGATTTTCTGGTTAAAAAATATTAAGCGAGTATATAAATGAGAGTTGATTTCAGGTAACTTTATTCTAAAAATATTTGCCGTCATTTTTCTTGTAGGTCAGCGTTTTAATTTTGTGGTCGCGATTCTATTACGCTTTAACATTTCCCCATCTTTTGTAGAGATCCTCTTTTGAGAGCCCAAAATTTGATAGTGTACACATGCACAATTGCCAATTATAGTGCAGATGTCTAATATAATCCTGTCGTAGCAATAAGAACACTAACCTATCAGAACTAGGTTGAGAACCTTTAAGAAACCGGCTGGCTGAGAAACCACTCTTAAATATTTTGGAACAAGTTATGTAGTTGTAAAATCTCTAACTAGATGCGAGCATGTCGGTTATAATGGATTAATTGTACTCAGAAAGTGATAAATTCGTCAACTGACTGTCAAAGTTTATTTTTATAATATACTGATTGTAAGGAGATAGAATGGCTAATTTGATATGTCGTATCGGCTAATTTGATATGTCTTCTCAAGAGGGAAAAACAGAACGCCAAGCATTCAAACCAATTCAAATCGACATATTTAAATCAGCCTTTCTATCTCCTTACAGGCAGTATAACTCCATATCTCCTTTTCTCCATCAAATTTCGTAATGTTATTCTCGGCGAGTTTACTCTGGATGTTTACTGAAAACTCGCCAGAAATATTATCCTTTCGAGCCTATCATTTTGTTTATATTCGCACTATTTCAGCTTATCGCATATTATGATGAGGAAGCTAATATAAAGACTAGTTAATAACAATCTGTCATGCGGTGGTTCAAAAATTTTAATAGGTAGCAAATTAGCACATACATGATTTTATATGAAATACTTCAAAAGGTGTGGAAAAATAAATATTTGAAGGCATCGCTTCGCTCTCTTTTCGAAAATTTCTCACTTAATTGCCTCCAGCCTCAGCAGCTCCGTCTTGGTTGTCTGTAGAGGTATCGGTTGTCCACTTGGTGAGGTTGTCACATAGCAATTGCATGATGTTCATGCTGTCCTTGAGCTCAGCATTAGCGTTGACCAAGGCCTGAAGCAAAGCACAGTTTAAATTTCAAAGTCTGCTTATACCCGCGCTTTGTTTTTCTGAAATTCAAAAAACGCTAGCTAAGTGATATACCTGCTGGGCAACCTGGCAAGCTTTCTCTGGATCATTCAAAGTCGCGTAATAGAACTGGCTGAATCTTAAAGCTAGGGCGAGTTGAACCGGATGCGTGAGCCGCAACTTGTCCTTAGCAATGTCGAACGCCTCTTGATAAAATTGTCGTGCCTTCTCGACAATGGCCAAGCCAAGCGAATCAAAAAAAAGCACAGGTTATTGTTCTAATTTTGAGATTTCTTTAAAACGTTCCACTAAAAAGCTAATACTGACCGTATTGGCCACCAATTGCGGCAATCTCGGCATAGCAGTCTGCTTTCATCTTAACATAGAACACTTTGTTCTCGGGAATTCCTGTCTTCGGGATAAGATTATTGTCCAAGAGATTCTGTAAAACAAAGATGATGAATCACAAATTCAAATTCTCAATCCAGGTTTCGGCCCTAATTTGATACTAAAACGGTAAATAAAGACTTAGATTGTTAAGTTCCCCTAAGCAAGAGTTTGATACTATTTGGTACAAGCGTAAAACATTTCAAATTTACATTTTTAATTAAAAATAAAAATGCATAGCGGCTTAAACTCCAATGCCATGTTTAGCATAAAAATACAGGAGTCCTATCTTTACTGTGCTTGAGGTACACTGCACTTTTATTTTAGATAAAATTTTAAATAGCTTACTAACAGCTCGATGTAAGTGTCATGTAAACGTGTAACCAGCTGAGCCATCTTGACAATCAGCTGTTCCTGCGCATTACCTTTAGTGACGTGCTCAGCGATCAAGATGGAGTACCATTGTTCTTGAAGATCTTCGACAGCGCTATTGTAAGCAATCGTGAACAGATGACGCTCTTCTGTGGACAGTTCCGCGCCTAACTCAACAACTTTCTTCATTAATTGAGTCATGTCATCGTAGCGCTCGTCCGGAAATTCGGAGCAATTAATCAATGGAAATCAATATAGAACTCAGATTCAATAAAGATGTTAAAGAAATGCAAAATTGTTTCCAGGAATTTGTTTCTAGTTTATCAAAATTCGATAAAACTTCATAAAAAAGGTTAAAAGTCGTTAAAATTTTTGTATAACGGCGAGAATTTTCAAAATATTTGGTTGATAAGCTCTATAACTTTTAACCTCTCTCAGACTTATTAGCCAAATTTTATAGCGTTCTTGTATCTTTTGAAAAGTATACAAAAATGCTTACCTGGTAGGCAAGCTTGGCGCGTTGCACGAGTTCGTCCTTGTTTTCCGACATGGCTGCTCCTAGATGTAAAATCGACTTGGAGATTCAATTTGAAAACGCAACCTATAAATAAAAATGAAATATTGTGCGAGGACACAAATTTAAATCGAAGCATAATCATTAATACCGTTATAGGATTTACGGTATATTCATAATTCATAAAGGGAACGCGAGCACAGATAGCTGTGAGAGTGTCACAGTTAGCTTTACTGAAACATTGTGAAATTATCGATCGAAATGATACCAGCATTACCAAGCCAGAGATTTTATTGGCCAATGATTGTACTCTAAAGGGGCGTGACTTATCATCACTTTTGTCGAGAAATTATCGCATTGTTTTATTTTAATCTCTCCTATCCTTTCAAGCTATTGAATTTCAGCAAGCCAATTTACCGATTTTTCTCTTGAATAAGCCCGGGACGGCTTACTTTAGGAGGGCGTATATTGGGGGGGGGCTTATACAAGAGAAAAAACGGTAAAGTGGTGTAAAATATTTCTCAGATTTTGAGTGGGTTTTTTAAACATTCTAAGAATTTTTGAAACAATATCGATTTTCAGTTTTGCGCAATGGAAACTAGACAAAATGTTGAGGCATGGGTTTTTTCAGACCACCCGTTTAGGGAATATGCGTGAAATTTTGAGCCGCAGATTTTCGAAAAACTTGTCATTTTTGAACGGTTTCCCTATTACTACCTTCCCTATAACTTGAACCATTGTTTCCTAATATGGAGGGTCTAAAAAACGCCTCAACTTTTTGTCTAGTTTTTATTGGGCAAACCAGAAAATCGATATCGTTAAAAAAATTCGTTTCTGAGGATGTTTTTAAAATGCAATCAAAATCAAGCAAAAATAATATACTATTATAGATTGGCGCGCAATCTTTAAATTTCAACTGGTCATGGTGGAAAATTTTTCGCCCAGTTACTCAACAGCCACTGATTGGATACTTCTGCACGTTTTTCATACTTCTTTCGTAAGATGATAATCGTAGTTGGAGTAAGATTATTTATATCATATTACAGTTGTACTATATGGAAAGTACACTACTACATATTATAGTTGTAGTGAATTAAGGCCTATATAAGGCATGCACACTAATATCCTCAGCGGGAGGCCATGGTTAAAGGGCAAGAGCTCAGGATCTCGGGTGAGAGAGTATGGTTTAATTCCCCACGGGTCTCCCCTTTACTGCTTCAGTATATAGTGATAGCATTATAACTATAACTTTTGCAATCAGAACATTCCTCAAATTAGTCAAACAAAATCGGTTAGTGATGAGCTTTATTTCTATGTGAAACATTGTCAGGCGAAACATAGCAACATATTCTGAAAATAGTAGATTTTCTCATATCGCAGTGGATTTCTAGCTGCTCGCTGGCTGGACCTTGACAAACCCAAATTGCTGGGATTGGGCGTTATATGCCACGCAGTGCGAGTTCAGGAAGCGACGACCCAATTCAATGTAGTCTCCGGTACTATAAGTGTCTCGATTTATCGATAGGCGACAGACGTCACTTTTGGGCTGAAAGAAAAATTAAATGACTACCAAAATTTTGTGAAAGCATGTGGGCATTATTGACATCCATCTATGCTACATTCCTCAAAACCGGGATGTCATTTTTAGACAATTTTTAGACCGTTTGTAAAAAGCCAATTTCGACCCGGAGGCCGCATAAAATGTGCAGAGTTCGTAATTGGAGAAGAGATTTCACTGTCTCCGATTCAGAAACACCGCTGAAAGTTAGCTGCTCACCACTTTTTCCAAGTAATCGCTCGGCGTGAACACTAAGTTGCCGTTCGCAAGTGGAAGGGTCACATTTCCGGCCGAATTGCAGTCAGCCTCGTATTGCCATGAATCGTCATTCCATACGGAACCGCTGGCATTGAGGAAGAGATAGTAGACGCTACGGGAGGCGTACTCTTGCCAGTATGCCTCATCCACATACACGGCTACTTGGCCGGATATTTGGGCCAGCACAGTGCCGTTTGCCGAAGCAGCAACTGCAGAGGAGGCGTTCACCTATAGTACAATGATTTTTGAGTTGTTTTAAGGTCTGAAGAGGAGCTTTGATATATACCTGATAGCCGACGTTGTACCGAGGTGGCACAGTTGGTGCGAAAAGCCAATCGCTCTGGCAGTGCTCCTCATCCAAACTGCCGAGTGTGATTTGGATAGTTTTGTTGGGGTTGCTATAGTCCATACAACTGAAAATTCTGCAATGTATTATGAAAAATCGGACTACAAACGGGGATGGCCGCAATTCAACTTAAGCTTAATATGGTCTAATAAGGGCTTAGAATGATCCTAAGCTTAACTCAATGACATGACCTGTTAAAAAGACGCAATTTTAACGCAAACTGCATATTCTAAATGGCTATAAAATAATTCCAGTTGGCACAAATTCCAAATAAAGTCTACCCACTATAAATATTTTGGACAAAAAGTAGAACAAAAATAGGAAATGTTTTATGTTTCCCCTTCTGGTTGGTCCATACCACCAGACTGCACCCGACAGGATCAGACCAAGTCAAACCAGTGCATTCTAATTTCTTACAATAAAATCCCAAGCGATCACTTCATGATCTACTCCGGGAAGTGTTACTCATTTAGAATAACACCTATCTAAATCGGCAACTTAAGTCCTAAATAAACCTTAAGCTACCCTCACAATAGCGAAATATCTGATGTGTGATGAAATTTC
Organism: Ditylenchus destructor; assembly: GCA_022814885.1. Classification (NCBI taxonomy): domain Eukaryota; kingdom Metazoa; phylum Nematoda; class Chromadorea; order Rhabditida; family Anguinidae; genus Ditylenchus; species Ditylenchus destructor. The sequence goes on along the minus strand of JAKKPZ010000103.1, from coordinate 81,794 downwards.
ATCACACATCAGAAACGCCCCTGATTGTGAGGCAAGCTTTACCGACAAATTTTGTTACAAGTTAAAACGCAAATTTCATCTAATATTTTTGCTATCTTATTTTCTTAAGTTCTCTTGGCACAAATAAAATTTGTGGTATCCTTGAAATTGGCACTTTTAGTGTTGCCCCCTTTGTCCACTTTTGAACTCTTGATCAAATCTGATTCTCATTCTCTTTTAATTTTGTATCCATTTGCCTATGAACTTCAAACTATTACTTTTTTCGCCAGTGTATATTATTTTTCTAAGTGCCTACTTGGAACTAAGCTTAAAATAAAGCGGGCACAAAACCGAGTCTTTGGTCTTTGAGAGAATTTGCCATTTAAAAATGTCAACCGAAAAATATATTAATTCCGGAAAAAATATGTGAACACTTACTAATTACTTTTGAGGGTGACAACCGGCTGATCCAGTTGAGGAGCCAATTGGGTAATGAGGTTGCCGGTAGCGTTGCTAATACTCGAATTGGTAGAGTGCAGGCCAGCAGTGCCAGCAAATCCGTTAAAGTACCACGTGCTAGTCACTACTCCTATCGCCACTTTTGCCGAGAAGGAACTGACCTGAAATTGAGACTTGAAGTTGGATGTTGTCACAAGAAATGAGAACATGGTCAGTTTTTGGGTTTAACTGCAGTTTGGTTTTTGGTCATAGCGTTTTAAAATCCTGGTTTAAATTTCTAACTTTGACCCTTAGCGCAAAAATTTAAATTTCATTTTTAAAGTTATTGCTCATAATCGAAAATGTTGACAAAAATGCCTGGAAACGTCGAAATTTTGGTAATACGTTGTCGAAAAAATCGATAAAATTTGCACTTTTCCTCTAAGGTTCTTTCATTTTTACAAATCGAATATACCTGGGAAATCTAATTTTTCTATAGGATAATCCAATTTTAAACACTTACATTCATCACGTCTTTGCCAATATACCCATCAGTGCTGGTGAATCGACTTCCTGAAATGGGTATGCTGAAATGCTTGTGCAGGTCCACGTACGTAGAGGAGGCGCTAAATTTCAATATAACCTGAGTTTTACACCTTTAAATATGAAATATATGCTTAAATTGCTTAAGCTTTTCTAAGAAAACCAAAAATAAAAGCAAAGATATTGAAGCGGTATGACGAGCGATCTTTTGCATAGAGTTAAGAAGACCGATAAGAGAAATATCCCACCCCGTAGTTCATAGGAAATGTTATAAACTAGCGGGATATGGTGCCTTCGGCACCGAAATTATATTATGGTATCCTACAGTGGCCCTCGCTCGGCGCCACCCGACCTCGCGGCGCTTCGCGCCTTCTATTTGTTCGGGAGTCTATATAAGCATACCCCAGTGGATTGACAGTGAGACTCGAGGCCTTCGGCCGCTCGAACCAAAATTTTGCTGAAAAAGTTGTGAAAAAATTTTTTTCGTACCCCGTGAGTACTCATGGATTTCTTCATAAAATTTTATGTACGCAGATTTTTTGCCGAGAAGCATTTAGTTATTTTTGACAAGAGAAAAGAAATTTTTATGTAAATGTGAGCGTAAATATGGAACTTTTATCTAGAACAACCAAAAATTTGTAAAGCTTATAAACGCAACCTTGAATTATAAGTCTGCCAAAGTTTGTAATTCTCCTGGTATCTGCTCGAACTGCTGATGTGCGAATCGGCCAAGAAAAAGTCGGATGAGTAAAAAAAGTCGAATGAAACTGTCACATTTTGCGCTAAAATAATTTATCAGAGTACCAAATCATAAGTTAGCTAGTGAGTTTTTGCTTTTTCACAAAAATTTTTTTTAACTGAAGGACATACGCGGCGTGCCGACAGTTATGTTGGCGACGAATTCGTTGTAGAAATTGCCTTCGGCCGTGCTCTCGTCGACTGTCACATTTCTGGTGGCATCTTGAGCATCCATTGGGCTGAGGAGGTGCTGCCGGGCGTGTCCGCCGCGCAGTCTGACTCGCTGCCTGTGATGCTCAGGCGTCATCTGGCGGGCCACTCCGCCTATTTGATGGATGACTCCACTGGTGGCCGGCGGAAAGTTCACCAGGAAAAAAGGGCATAGGATTAATGCGAATGAGAGAAAGGACATCATCTAAATTAGGTTTTCTAACAATATGCTATTGATTAAGAAAAAAGCATGGAACGCTGCCAATCAATGTAACCCAGCATGCGGTAATATTAAAATTACTTCGATATTTTCGGCCATTTTCTATGGATTCAGGAATATTTTGAACCAGAAATGGCTATAATTAATTTAAAATTGTAATAACAAGAAATTATGAAAAGCGAAACATATGTAATAAAATTACATAATTTTTTGTGTTTGCTGGAATTGCGCGGTTTAAGAATATTTTGTGAGAACGTAAGTCCTGAAGGCCTACTCCATCTGGATTTGTTACATAGGATGAGATTTTTTTATTGGTAAGCACTCATTCCTAATTTCAGTTCAATGGCGAACCCAAAAGTTGGAAAACTGGCGCCAAGCCAAACGAAACATTACATTAAATAAAATTAACAACACTTTCTTCAGGAATCCAAATAGAAAATTATTTAAATAGAGCGAAGTTTGCACGTTTGCGCCCATGATTATGATTCATTGTCACTGTTTTTCTTTATTGCCATTTGAAACTAATTAAAATTCGATTGATGATGAGACAAAGATAACACATTTACGCTTTTCTGCTGGACAGTCATAACGGTACTGATATTGTGTATAGAGTATGTCATTTGCTTCCTCCATTTTCCTGTAAGAGAGGAGTGTTGATAAGGCGATTGATAGTCTGGTTCCGGGAGACCTTTCCTGGAAATATAGAATGATTTATGTGACGTAAAGTTATTTGTGTAACTGATTGCGCTGTGAAACTTTTTTCTGTTTCAAATTTAAATTAGCCAGTTTACGTCTATTTTTGGTGGTAAATTAAATTTTTGGCGCACAAACCGTCAAAAAACATCGTGAGTCTTCATGTCTGTCGAGAGGAAAAACGTGTTAATCTTTGAATTTTTCATATTGAGGCACCATGAGGCGATCCATATGTGTAAATATGCACGCCATATTTCACAGCAATCCCCCCAGTAAGCTAGCCCGGTTACTCCGTGCCAACCTGGCCTTTAGATTAAACATTCCATAGGACGCACCCGCGGCCTCCGCCGCGGACCACCCGCGGCCTCCGCCGCGGACCACCCGCGGCTGCGCCGCGGACCGCGCCCCCTTTACCCCCTCTGGGGGGCCGTCAGGGGGCTGAAAATGGTACCAATCGTCTTCTCTCGCCGAGACGAAGCGATTGACATATCACTCGCCCAAATCCGAGCGCAGCGTGAAAAGTTGCCTTTTTTGGCCCCCGGGGGGTAAAGGGGGTCACAGGGGGCCGTCTGGGGGCTGAAAATGGTACCAATCGTCTTCTCTCGCCGAGACGAAGCGATTGACATATCACTCGCCCAAATCCGAGCGCAGCGTGAAAAGTTTCCCTTGTAAAAACCCCCCGAAAACAGAAAAAATGGCGTTTTCTCAACTTTCGTGGCGGGACCATCCCAATTCTGACATTGATAACCCCCCTAAAATTATGCAACAATTTAACGCATTTGCCGCAGTCGCAATATCAATTGTCGCATTATTGATTGTATATTGTTGATGATCCGGGTGTCTAATAGTATATCGGCGGTCCAGGAGCCAGATAGCGGGTCGGCAGTCCAGGTGCCTGATAGCTTGTTGAAGGTCCAGCTGCCTGATAGCCATAGGAATTTGTATTAAAAGCATGACCGTTGCAAGGAAACATTGCGTGACCATTCTGTGGAATTTGATGCGGCGGGTAAGTTTGATTGTATGGCAAGGGACGATCTGAAAACAAAACAATGAGGAAGACGCGAATTGGTCGATTATAGGAAGATTATTTAACAAGACAGAAGTGTTTTTTTGACAAACAATCACCTGAATATGTGGGACGAGCGTACATTCCAGCGGGATTCGGTTGTCCCCAATATTCTCCATAGCCATGAGCTGCGGGTGTGCCATAGTTATTGAAATCCGGATTAAAACTATCTCTGCCGTCGAAAGGAAACGTATATGGCATTTGCTGTACAGCTCTCTTGGTTGCTTCAGATTGATTTCGTCTTGTCCCGATTTTAGACTTCTCCTGCTTCTTCCCGCTCATTGTTGCCGTTGAAGCCGGCAACCTGGTGATTTTGCAGTCTTTACCATCAAACTTTATTGTACCTCGTCGCAAGGCATTTTCTACTGCGGCTGAATCTTGGAATGTCACAGTCGCTTCAGAGCCAGACTTACGTATAACCTAAAAACCTTTAAGAGTTGAAAAATGATACATATCATTCTAATTGTATGATATGTTTAGAATAGTTTTGAATACTTCGAATGGAATATTTGGTTTAAAAGCGACCTATCCAGTCAAAATTTAAAAAAAATCAAAAAGTCAAAAGAAATACACCATAAGTATATGATACTATAAATTTTGCTACCGTCGTTATATTTTTCTGAAATAACGTAAATTTTATGGGGAATATTTCCATTCCTGCTCTCCTTTTTTAACTTTTATGTGTCTTATACCTGATTTAGGCCCAAGTTTAGACTGAAATTGTATGGCGTAATTATTCTTCTCGAAAATGTCATTCTTCATATCATTTCTACTAAGCTGATCTCCCTTTTTTCGCAAAATATAAAATGAAAGGGAAATGATCTAGACGGGAGAATGATCAGTGCCTTTTGCATAAAGAAGACAATAGGGGACAAAAATATGTAAAAATGACGTAAAAGCGGAGAATGACTTTCTCTTTAGCATTAAAAGTATGCTGTACATATAAAATACTTACCGAAGTGACAATGCCAAATTGTGCGAAATAGGGCGAATAATATGCTTTTGTCTCCAGTGCATTAAAGGAAGACTGAAGGCATAAACCAGACACTGTGATGGAATTCGACTGTGTCGGCTGCGGACATGGAAGTGAGAGATGGGGCGTGGCATGAGCAGTTGCTCTTGACGGTCCAGGTTGAATTGCTGTAGTAGGCAGATTTTTCTGTAAAGCTTCTCTCATTTTCTTCTTTTCATTTTTCGTCGCTTTTGCTCTCTCCACTTCACAATTAATGGCATTGATCGTATGAGTGCTTTGTTGCAGGCAAACGTCTGCAGAGCTAGGGCTTTTGAACGTTATAGTCGCACATTGAGAGTGGAACTGAACCTAAACATATAACTTAATCATTTTGTGAACTTTTTGTGGCTGAACATTGCATAGAATCAGAATTTAAATTGTTGCAACTGTGAAATAGAAAACAATATCAACGCAGTGCATTTATTCGTCGAAATGAGCCGTGTTTGAGGATGGCTGGCGTGTTTCATAATTCGCGATATCAATTTAATTTTCATCACTGTCAAAAATATGACATGTGATATTTCGGACATAATATTCAGAATACACAAATACAATAAAATTTCATAAAATCGTACCTGCTCAATTGAGCCAAAATTCCCAAAATAGATCTGTAATGCCGCCTTTTGCAGCTTTGTCGAACTCGAGCAAAAACCCTTTACAGTAATCCGGGTTTGAGATAGTACTGCCGTGTTATCAATCAGTGTTGGAGGCGGAAGCGGATGGTGAGAATGAGAATGGAGGAGCTGCAGGATGGACACCTTCGGAATCGCCGCTTCTGCCCTCTTCACTTCGCAGTCAATACCACGGATTGTATGTTGGTCCTGCTGTAGACAGATATCTGCTTCTGCAGGGTTCTTGAACGTTATAATCGCCCCTTGAGAGTCGAAGTCAATCTAAACAAATCACAATTGAGGGTGCGTGGCGCATTTCATAATTCGGAAACTTTGGATTTTCATCATTATGTCAAAAAATGTCTGAAACGTTTCAGAGTACACAAATTCAGAGTACACAAATGCAATAAAATTCCATAAATCGTACCTTTTCAACTGCGCCAAATTGCCGAAAATAGGTCAACAAATAATTCGAGTGCTTTTGCAGCGACGTCGAACTCAGGCCAATGCCATTTACAGAAATACGAGTAGCAGATTGAGTTAGCATCTTTTCAATCTGTGATGTAAGCGGAGCCGTCGGTTGACTCGGATTTGGAACTGAAGCCATTAATTTTTACACATAATAAAGGATAAAGCAACTTCTTTCTTATAAACTCCGTTTTGTATTGAAATGCAACGCTGCTATTTGACAAAATATAATCTTACAAAACGTTAAGGTGGAAAAAATTTGGTAACGATCCAAAAACCTTCAATTTTTCAAGTATTGAATTTCTAGGGCAATATTTTCTACAAAATCATACCTGCGTGTTTAACGACACCTAGAACGTTCTTATTACATAAGATGTATATGATTTAGTAATATGTTTTACCAAGTCCTGCTCTTCCACGATTCCCTTTTGCTTTAATTGGCTCGACAATCCCTTGCTTCTTGACGCCGAGACCTTTTCCATGGACCCATCCCATATTCTAAAGTTTGATGAAAGTCAATTTTTGGTAATAAGACTTTACCTTCATCATTTCCATAACAGCTAAGCCATTTCCAGATTTTTTGGTCCATTCGGGTATATTAGTCGTTTGGGATTGAGTTTCTCGGTTTTCGGCACTGACCTGGGCTCTTGCTTCTTCAGCGTACATCGTCGCGGTGTGTTTCGGTGCAGAAATCGGTCTCATATTAGTTTCCTTCTATAAACAAATTTTATTAATATTCTGCGAGAGAAATGAAATATTTGATGCAGGAGTTTAATGTATTTAGTTATATTAGGTTGGCCAGTAAGTTTTGAGAATCTTATCTTACATCAATCATTTTATGTCAATCAATCAAATTTTTTATACGGTTATATGCGTTATTATGTGGACTATCATTTTTGTATGAACATTCATTCACTTCCCACAATATAGAAAAAATAGAATCGATATTCAAAACTACTCAAATACGAGTTTGAGCTGGGTCGAACCGCAAAAGAGACAATGGAAAACATCAATCAAGCTAAAGGAGCCGGAACTGTTAACAGACTGGGCGTTTGGAGATGGTTTTCTAATTTTGAAAAGAATTAAATGAATATTGAAGACAAAAAAGGTCCGGACGCACTCGGAAAGTCGACAAAGCCGCTGTTCAGAAGTTTAACCTCCCCAAAAATTCCTCTTTTTGAGGCGATTTCTAAAATCTGATTGCATATTCGGAATCAGCGCATCCGAAAATCCCTAAAACCACTCACAGCAGAATAATATCGGCAGTAAAAAAATCGATTTTTTGCATTCTAAAACCATGGGGGTCTTGAAAAAAATGGAAAAATTTTTTCTGCGCTATATCACCAAAATTTCTGGCCAAAATAACGAAGAATTCTTTGATTATTAGTTTTGTCAAGTTTTATGCAACTTCTATTTAATAAACTGTTGTGACATGTGATTCTCAAAACTGGCCAACCTTATATATGTTGCAGTTAATATAGATTTTCAGTTAATATAGATGCTAACTAGTTAATATAGATGCTAACTGAAAAAGTCAGTTAATATAGATGCTAACTAGTTAATATAGATGCTAACTGAAAAAGTCAGTTAATATAGATGCTAACTAGTTAATATAGATGCTAACTAGTTAATATAGATTATTTTGGTTATTTTGTTTTGTTTTTCGAACTTTTTGTCCATTTTGAGCATTTTTCACTAAGTTGACTATAAATCTGATGTTACTGTCAACTTTTTCTCTAAATTCCAATATATATTTGGGAATTTTTTAGTTTTTGATGAGATATAATGTTTGACCGTGAATTCACCCATCATACTTTATAACCATTTTTGGAGCATTTTTCGCTATGTTGGCCATAAATCTGACGTTACTCATTATATCCCAACTTTTTGTTCTGATTTCAGCGCATCTTCCAGAATTTTTCTAGCTTTTATTTTTTTCCTCAAAAATGAGGTTTTATCAGATACACTCATTTTTGACTATATTTCAGTAAAAATCACATCAGACACCGTTTTTGGTGACATCGGTTTTGGTTTTGGAAGTGAGTAAACATTGTGATGTTTTTGTATTGCGCAAGGGCAATGAGATTGTGTGGGACAGAAAATAAGTGTTCCCTTCTTTGGGAAGTCTTGTTGACTGTTTTTAGCCATTCCTTGCCGAGAGGGCCCAAAAAGTGCCCTTTTTACTTCAATCAATATAACAAAATATTGGTCCATTAGCTTCCCGTAGGAATTAAAACATAAGAAAATGCATACCTCCATGAAAGTCACCTTCTTTTTGACAGGTATCGTTTTCGGCATTGCCTCCTTGCACTCCACAATCACAATATCCTCTTCGCTGAGTTCTACAATTTCTGTAAATCCTGATTAGTTAAATCAGTAACTAAGAAACTCTAATATACCTTCGGGTTTACTTTTAGTCTTAGGCGCAAGGTCAGAAGGTTGACGCTGTCTTTTTCTTGTTCTCCCTTCGATCTCGCATAGAACTTCTACTTCGGATGTGTCCACGTGATTGAGGTCAGTTGACTTGACTGATGAAGTTTTAGCAGAACTGGTCGAGCAAGCCGGGTCTAAAATTACAGTGATTAATTTCTAAGTAATGGACTGTAAAAGATTTTTTTATCCTTCGGGAAGGAATTCAAAACATTATCACTGACAGCATTGAAAAAACTATCAACTCAAAAAATTAAAGTTATCAAAATCCAACTATGAGTCCAAGTTTTTGATTCCACATTTCTTAAATTAAAATTAAAGATTTATATCAGTTCACGGTACCCTGCATGATAAAAATCCTGAGGATTTCCTGTCAGGTTATAGGCCCAGAATAGCCTTTTTATCGGATTTGTTTTTGGCCCAAATTTAAGCGACTTTCCAAAACCACCAACTTGATATAATACAAATTTCAAATTCGAAAATTTAAGGCATACCTGTCGAAACCTTTGAAGTACCTTCTCGAAGCTTCTGACGCATACTACCGTAAACAATAATTTATCACCTCAAATTAGAGGGTGTGGCAAATGCAAAAGTATATGGTAGCTTATTTAGATTCAAAACTTCATACTAACCTTTAGATTTGACCGCAGTTGCATGGTTTGTCTGTCCGGTTGCCTGAGAAGTTGAGTTCGAGCGTACCTCTGTAGTCTTACCGATTCCATTCACGTTAGTACTCCCTTGACTGCTGCTCAAGATATAAATATCGTTGCTGATTTGACGGTCCTTGTTCAACGAAAATTCGATGGCCTTCTCCGTTAGCGTGTTCAGATGCATGTTCATATGATGTTGGAGTTCACCACGGGCATTGAACGTCGCCACGGTTCCATCTTTTGCGCAGATATGGCATTGAAAGAGCATTTCTGAAAGTATAAGCACCTTTATTATGATATTATGTATGGTTGTCCTGACGCCGGGGGCCAGGCCCACGTTTGGGCTCGAGCAGCTTAGGGGCGAGGAACTGATCGGATCGGGAATCTGTCGGAAAATCCAGGTCCGCCTGTCTCTTGAACGGACTAGGACGGTTTTCGTGTCGGGATCAGGCAGTTTTCACTGTTGGCTCAAGAGTTTAAAATGGGCTTCCGGAATCGCGCGTCAAGATAAACTAGTTGGTGTCAAGATCAACTTAGCGTCAGGATAAACTACGACATATATGCAATTATACAAAGAATAGGAAATATTGGAAATCACGTTTGGGACATAACGGGAATGGTCACTCGTATGATTGAATGACTACATTACCAAATGGGTTTGCTAATTGGGAGTCATTTCCCTTCATTTATTTGCCTAGTTTTTTATTCGCCTATTAAAGAGATACGCGTAATCGAGGAATTTGGGCTGACTTTAGTTGAATTTATCTGATTTTCAAATTTGATAATATAATCGATCCTAAACTACGAAAAAGTGGTAAAACCGCAAAACTGTGACAAGGCATCCCAACCTAAAACAGAAATGTAAATAATAGTGTCATTACAGAAATGACACTAATTCCACGTCACCAAAATCGTATGGTTCAGAAAATTAGAGTTACTTGGTGACAGAAATAATGTTTGAAGAAATGTCATAAAATGTGTCGTGAAATTCAGTTAAATATAAGCCGAATTTAAATAAATTTGCATAATACATAGAAATTTTCAAAATGCTTTTCCACAACGAATAAAATTATTTCGAAATATGAAAAGAAGATGAAAAGAAGACTAAATACAAAAAGGAACGCCAACGAAAAGTGTAAGGAATTGAATACAAATTCTGCAAACGGAACAGTCAGCTTACATCCACTTCTATCATTGTAAGAATTATTGTTTGAACCATTTTGTTTGGCATTGTGTTGTATCAGCTTGATTGGATATGTCTTTTGCCTAGCTCTGGTAGAGCAGAACAACTCTGAAGTGAAAGCAAATAATCAACAGACCTCAATTAGTATTGAAGTAGAAAAAGTGTTCGATACAGAGGAACAGGATTGCACTTGGAAAAGGCAGTGTGACCTTAAGAAAATGGAAATTCTCGGGAATGCAACATCGCCTAAGATGTGTCCAAAAATTTCCAACATTAGCGAAAAGTGCAAGTTTCACAAAGAATATATAAGTCCATTTTAAATTAAATTTCATAGAAACTTTTGTCTCTTTTAGCGACACCAGCCAACTTTTCCTCTGAAATCAACAAAATTTGAGGAAAAAAGTAAACAATGTACTTGAAACAGTGTTAATCTCTTTAAAAAATTAGAATAAACTAATCTTGCCAAAGCAGGTGAGACATGTCGCAGGCGGGACGGTGAAGTCCCTGGGTAGTTTGGGGAAACCCTGCGATACGACCCTATCGAAAACTGCTAGCTTATTGGTCTGAAGCTGAACAGTCGGCCAGACCGAATACATCAAGCCAGAGTGGAAAATGGGAACCAATTTCGTAATCGAACACAAGGGAAGCGGATGTTATGGTCCCAGTTTTGTAAGATTTTAATCAATGGAAAGATATATGGGTAGTTATGTGCTAAGGACACAGAAACCGTCTACACGGAAATGAATTACTCATAGGTTTCATAACATTGGAAGAAGTCTGAAAAATAGGAAAGCTTTTCAGCTTAGCAAAAATAAAATACAGACAGAGGTGAAATGGGATGGTTATTGAAAACCAAAAATGGTAAAAAATAAATTTAACAATAAACGAAAAAAGAGATGAAAATTGGGAATAATTGAGTCGCGATCCGCAACAAGACACTTCCGTTAACCTGTTTTAGAATATAACACAGGAACGGAAGAGGAAAGTAAAGAATCGTCAACCAAAAAATGGCTTACAACACTCGATATTCTCAGTATGTCTCCAATCCAAGTACTAATCGAGCCCAGCGTTGCTTAACATGGCAGATCGGACGGGATGACGTGCATTCATCATGATATGGCCGTAAGCGAATTGGAGTGTGGAGAAGCCGTATGAAGGTTTTGCTGTCTGCATGATCGACAGTGTGGAGGTGGTTAGACTGTTAGAGGACAGAACCCTTTTCACTATAAAGCCCTTTGCATCTCGTTTGTCCTTCATCCATTTCCTTTCCAAGCAACACTATCTTTCAAATGTCTCTTTCTCTATTCCTTTTCTCATTTCAGAACGCCGCACACTATCGTTCTTTTCTTCCTCGAACTCGATAAAAGGTCCAACCAACGCCATTTTTTCGGTTTAAAACCCAAGTTTAAGGTACTTGGTCGTTCTGCCCAATTCTTTGAGGCAGTTCCATAAATTTTGGAAAGCACTGTTCTGATGAATGGTGCAAATATTTCTGATGATGAGTTTATTGCGTGAATGGTTCAATAATTGCACCATTCGCGATGGATGAAATGCGATATCATCCAATTTCGCCTACCTTGATTATTTCGGGATTTATTGGGTTTCGAGGAAGCGCAATCTCAAAAAAATCACACAAACTGTATGATATGAATTGTGTATAAAAAATTGGCACAAAACACTGTCAGTTAGAATGATGGCAGTGTCCGATTAAGCGCAGTGAGAAAATTCAGTTGATGGAAATCGCACTTTTTTGTGTTTTCTCCATGCACTTTTACCTTTTGTCATGCTAATAGCGGACGTATCCTGTGTTTACCCACCTGTGATCACATATTTAAAAACATGCAAGTCGCAAAAATTTTCATGTGGGTGGTTACCGCCTCCGTTTAATATTTTTGTTTATATTTATTAGGGCAATGCTGAAAATTTAATTTCGGAGAAAGTTTTGCATAAATAAAAGTCAAATTATCCAGAGATCACGAGAAATTCACCGGAAAGCGGCGAGAATTTAAAATTGAATCAACATTAGATAGAAAAATTGACACCAGAATTTCGATCCACTGTTTGCTCAAGACTCAAAATTAAGTTTCATGGCTTTCAAATAAACAAGTCCCCCCTATATATTGCCTCCTTTTCATTTGACAATATAGCGAAGAGGTCATTGTTACTTTTCTTTCAAATTTCAACCACTCTTGACTTTAGCTTTGCAAATTGGGATGCCAAGGCAGTATTCGAAATTGGCACAAAAATTGACTCCTCCTTATTTGTTCCCCAAAGAAAGACATCATCGGGTATTATTCCGGCGCTTAAGTATAAGCCAAACTTAAAACCCGGAGGATCGACAAAACACAAAACTGTTTTCAGATTTCTGTTCAGAATGACATAAAACCCCTAAGTGTAAAACCAGTCGAAAAGGTTCTAGAATAGCCGAAAGAAATGTCTTATACTAAACTAAAATAACGTAAGCCTTATATTCTCTGCATAGAAAAATTCAATTGTCTGACCTCAAACTATGCGCGGGTAAGGTTATTATTGTATTCCCAATTTTGGGACATACGTTTCGTGTCCGCCCAGTGTAGTCTGAAAACTTTCTTGGCAAACTTACAAACAGTTTTATTTAAACCTAGATAATCAGGCAGATCAAATATGGCGATAACATTCTGAGTAACATGCATTTGTTTGTTGCGACAACAATCACTATTTTACGATGACTGTCGCCTAAAAAACACCCATAAAATTAGTTCGTTATGCGTATTGCATACTTTTTTCGTCATCGGATTATAGAAATGTCGCAAAACGGTCTGCCCAGAAATGAGTTTGTTCATTGTAATTGTTAGGGTTCATTATTTTCGAAATACAATATCATGTAAATAAGTTATTCACCGATACTTTGGCCTATTTTCTGCCACGTCCTATTTTGCTTAGCCATTTGATTTTTATCTTTTGTTTTACGTCACGTTATCGGATTATCGCGGTAGGGTCAATAATTGTATCAAATATCAGTTCAAACCCTTAAATTGTCAATCATACTTAAATCCAAATGTCGGCTTCCATTGTGCTCGTATAATTTTAATTAAAATCGATTCAGAGAAAACGAATCAAATATGCCGTTGAGAGCTTTAACGGTTATCTTGCTAACCCTCGTATTGGTAATTAGCGGTCAGTGTCCATCTGGATGGTCATTTTACAATGGAACCAACAAATGTTTCTATGTAAGCTTGGTTCATATGCCACCTCTCTAGAGAATGATATCCAACTCAAAAAAGTTTGGCCTAGAAAGAAGAACGAACAATGAAAACATTTTGAACAGCAATTTTCAAATAAATTTTCAAAATGCCGGGCGTTTCTCACTGATTTGAAGTATGGAAATAGTAAGGAGTAGTAAAATTGTATATGGTACATTGACAGAAAATTAAAAAACTTTGGAACAAAAAACCGTTCTTGGGAAAATTTGTAGAACACAAAAAATTGTTGTTGAATGATAATCCTTTAGTAATTTTTTAGAACGGTTTTGGCAAAATGTTATATTGTCTGTAAATATCTTTTAGAAAAAGGTAATTTTTTAAGAATATTTACCCTAAAAGACGCATAACACTTTATCCAATACAAAATTGAAGGAGTTCGATAATTTATGAGTACCCAAATATAAAATGGCTATATATAGGTATCCAATACAGTGAACACTTATGCAGCACAATCGCAAAATTGTCAATCCCTTGGAGGAATTCTGGCAGTTATCAAAAGCGCTGAAGAGAACAAGTTTGTTTCGGGTAAGCACATAATTACTAAAGCATCTTAAAATTGATCGTAACTTACTAATTAAAATAATATATAGAGAACAAAAGTTGGGATGTTCAATTTTTATGGATAGATTCAAAATATTCGAACTTGTTTTTAAAACTCAATTCCATTTCATTTTTGACATTTGACCAACCTTTTATTTTAGACAAATTTTCATTTTATATCAAATACTCTATTTTCCTGACGCAAAAAATTTTAGATTACGCCGCTAGCGTATTGGGTGCGTCAACTACAGTAACCAAGTATGCTTTCATCGGACTAAGCAATTCTAACGGTGCCTGGCAGTGGGTGGACTCGACCGCTCCAACCTATACCAACTGGCAGCCAAATCAGCCGGATGGAACAGGGGCAAGCGCCGCCTCGATTACTCCCGTGGTTAAGCAAACAGCTCTTGACAGTTGGGGCTGGAAGGTCGGAGGATGGGACGACAATTCTCAAACCTCAAATCAAAATGCGGTGTGCCAAAGGGATGCTGGTATGTATTCGCCAAGACGAAGATATCTTTTTATGATATACGTTATAACTAGCTTAAACGATATACCTAGCTTCAGGCGTTCTACTGTACCAGCTTTAACTTACTTGGGAGATTATGCATTTTACATATTCCGGTTTTTGATCTTTTTTCACTTTTAAGTGTTGATCGAGTTTTAGTGTTTCAGTTTCACATTTAAGTTGTGCTTCACACTTAGATTGAGATACTTGACATTTAAGGCGCGCATTTGAAACACACATTTGAGCATTACATAATTAAATTGGGAAATCATCTTTTAATAATGTGCCCGTCAGGATGGTCTTACTATGCAGGAACCAATAAATGTTTCTATGTAAGCAACTAGTATTTTCAGTTCCTTAATGAACATAAAAACTGAACAATGAATGTGGTATTTGTGTTACTCTTTAGGTGAATTCGGCATTGAATTCTTATTCAGCCCAACTACAAAATTGTCAATCACTTGGAGGAACTTTGGCAGTTATCAAAAGCGCTGAAGAGAACAAATTCGTCTCGGGTAATCATTTTTAGGTCACTATGTTCTTGACACAAAAATTTTTAGATTACGCCGCTAGCGTATTGGGTGCATCAACTACAGTAACCAAGTATGCTTTCATCGGACTGAGCAATTCTAACGGTGCATGGCAGTGGGTGGACTCGACCGCTCCAACCTATACCAACTGGCAGCCGAATCAGCCCGATGGAACAGGGGCAAGTGCCGCCTCGATTACTCCCGTGGTTAAGCAAACAGCTCTTGACAGTTGGGGCTGGAAGGTCGGAGGATGGGACGACAATTCTCAAACCTCAAATCAAAATGCGGTGTGCCAAAGGCATGCCAATGGTGATGGCGACACCGGTATTCAATCTAATCACTGGAATAATTTGTTATTGTCAAAATCCAGGGGTGTTATATGTTCTTATTTGTAAGATTTGTTCTTATTTTTAGGGTCCCAATCTTACAAATTTAAAATGTTCTTATTTGTAAGATTTGTTCTTATTTTTGGCCAATGTTCTTATTTTGTTCTTATTTCACGCAATATCCAATTACAAATGGGAATTTTTGAAATAAAAGCAACTTTCCCTAAAAATTTTCGCCTGCGGCGCTATTTGGATGCCATTTTTCCTCCAAGTATTTAAAAATAGTGCAAATTTTTATGAATATCGCCTAAAATTGAAAAATTTTCGCCTGCGGCGCTATTTTTTCATTCATGCAGAATAAAATATTGGCATTATAGTTTCGGCGCGAATTTTAAAAATTTGAAAAAATGCACCCCTAAGAATGCACTTGGAAAAATTTGAAAAAATGCACCCCTAAGAATGCACTTGGAAAAAATTTTTGCTAAAAAACCATAGGGGGGACCCTATGGTTTGAAAAAATTATAAAAATGTTCTTATTTTTGACCCCGAAATCTTACTTTTTGGGGCAAATGTTCTTATTTTTGGAGCCGAGTCTATAACACCCCTGGTCAAAATCTATGAGCTAAAGTTTTGAAAAAAAAAGTGTTGCCGGAAAATCGGTTTTTTGGTAATTTTTTCAAAACTCATAGGACTGTGTTATACCAAAAAAACGACGCAATGGGTCTAACCGCCATGCTCATACGGACAGGGCTCGCTAACTGGGAGGATGTTCCTAAGTCTTTTGGCTACGTGGTTGAAAAATTTTTTCTTTGTGTAGCCTTATTTTTAAGGGGTAACGATCTAATCTTTTCAAAAAAATAGATCGTTACTCCTGCAAAATAAGGGGTAAATTTTAAATGCCAATTTTGGCGGCAATTCAAACACCTGAGCTCGAATTGGACCACTTCGAAATTTCGATAACAGAAGCACTAAAACTGTTTATGAAGAAAAATAGAATTTTTAGCAAAAAATTTGACGACAATAATTTTTTCAGGTATACGAAAAAAACATAGCTTTTTCATATACCAGAAACTTTACAGGTACTTGCTCAACTTTTTATACCCACATAAACATGTCACTTGCCGGATCGAATTTCTGGGACGAAACGCAACTCACTTACGTAACGAAAACTCCGGGAGTAGATGGGAATTTCGTCTATTATGTCGACAAAGCGGAGGGCGAGTCACTTGGGCTCATTTCAGTTGTTAATGGTCAGGTAAAATGTACCAGGTGTTGACGAATCAATTACTGGTCGCAAAAGTTATTATCTGGACTAACTATAAATAGAAATAATTTCCAGGCTCGTATGGCGGCTGAAAGCAAAACTGTCCTATCAGCTGAATCCACTGGCCGAAAATCTATCCGCGTGAACACCAAATACCTGTATAACGGAGGCCTACTGGTCCTCGACTTCGAACACATGCCGGTGGGAAAGGGCACTTGGCCTGCCTTTTGGACGAGCGGATGGGTAGGCAGTCAGCCTGTGAACGGCGAAATTGACATCCTGGAGGAGGGCGCAGGACAGACGAAGAACAGAGTCTCTTTACACACCACACCTGAGTGTACCTTGCCGAAAGAAGACCAAGGCACCATGTACACTGGAGCTCTTTACGGTGGTTATGCTACAAACTGCTCATCACGTAGGGCTTTCTGGTTACGGTAACAACAATAAAATGTGCAAAAGACCAATTTCAGCAGGAGGATGCAGTATTCAAGAGCCAAATGGCTCTTTCGGTCCACAGGTCAATACCGATAAAGGTGGAATTATGGCAACTGAATGGATCAAAGACAAATATATCGCCGTCTGGCATTTCAAAAGGAGCGAAATTCCAGCCGACATTGCAGCGGTAAACTATATTTGGATTTTTTAGAGAAATTGTTTTGAATTCGAAATACTCGGACCAATTTTATAACGTCGGAGCAAATTTTATAATATCATGTTCTTTTGTATTTCGCATTGTCAGGGCATTTCGAACTTTTAATTGTCCTCGAAATCTATAATTATATTTCTGCCAAGATAAAAAATGGGTTCTGACAGGTCAGATCCATCTTTTTATGATATTTTGGCATAAATCGATTTACACTCTTTTGACCATGGTATTCCATTCCTTGCTCTTTTCACAGTTTTAAAAATGAAATTTTCAGGGCAAGCCGTGTCCTTCCTCCTGGGGCAAACCGGTCGCCTATTTCCGTCTCGGTGCAAACTGCCCGCCTGAGCACTTCAACTCGATGAGAATCACAATCAATACTTCATTCTGTGGCCCAATGGCGCGTGTGTATTTCGAAGGCGCAACCGCGGCCGAGAAACAATCCAACTGTGAGGAGTACGTTCGCAACAATCCAAATGCCTTCGTCGATGCATATTGGCTAATTAACTCGATTAAAGTTTACACCAATTGATATTTGAAGATGTGTTTTTGAGAAGCGATGTGGAATAAATGTGTTACTGTTAGCTTTTTGTAAAGGTTAAAAGTTATGTTATAGAACTATCTATTCTAGCCATGTGAATCTTTAAAAAATATGGAAACATAAAACAATAAAAAACCTTTCCAGGAAACTCTTTTCAAACGTACACGTTCCAAAGTTCCCCAGATTTTCTTTTCAGCTTGCGTCTCCGTACTACGAATTCCTGGTAACTTTCCGGAAAATCAGCTAGGTTACATAAAACTGTTTGTCATTTCAACAATTGCTTACATTCGTAACGCTGTAAACAGAAATACGGTCGTATTCATTTGATTTAATGTTGTTACCATTTTAGACATTATCATATCGCATTGATAACTGATGGCGATTAGATTGAGTTGTTTGACATTTCCGAGGAATTACAAAATGTGACAGTTTCAATGCACTTCCTTCATTCTCATTTATTAAATTTATTCTTTAGCTCCACTAATGTGCGTCTGTGCCTTTTTCAATAATTTTACTCCAACTTATATTTCCTTTAGTTTTTAGAAAGAAATGAATGACTGTGTATCGTAATGGCATTACTAAATCGTAATAGTATAGAAAGTTATGAAATCCACACAAATGAATTTTTATTCACGCTTCTTACAGGGCGGTTAGGATTTCAATAACATTTCGTGAATCACGAAATGGCCAATATAAAACGTCCTTCAAAACACTTCCAAACAAAACAGTTTTTTTTATAAATTGTTTGTAACAGATTATAATACTTCTAGTATTCATTCTGGAGATAGGCGGATTGGGACCCAAGATTTTTTCGCACAATTTGTTTGTTTTTCGTTATTTTTACGATCTTAAATGCTTCTCTCGCCCATTATGGACATTCCTGCTTTTTAAATTTCTCGATTTGGTGCCTGTGCCTCCATTTTCGGACATTTTTGTGAAAAATGGCAACTTTTCGTCCACAAAATGGCAAGTTTTAAAACAAAGCGTCTGCAAGGCTGATTTTTTGCAACTGGGGGTTTTGGCCGCGCTGAATTCGTTTTCGGTGTCAGGTTTGTGAGCGGCACGTTGGTTACTCCAAAAATGTAACGTTTTTGATCATTTGCAGCCGTGTGTGCAATGTGAAAAAAATGTCAAAATTTGGTATTCTGGTGGAAGTCTGATGGTAGATTCGTGATCAGCATGCTTGAAAACCCACGGGTGCAAAAAAATCAGCACTGGAAACGCATTGTTATAAAACTTGCAGTTTTCTGATCAAAAAGTTGACATTTTCATAAAAAGTGTCCAAAAATGGAACCACGGGCACGAAATCGATAAATTTAAAGACCAGGAATGGCCATGATGGGTCAGAGAATCGGTTGGCATAAAAATGGGCGAAGGAAACATGTAAAAATGCGAAAAAATCTTGGGTCCCAATCCGCCGCACCCCATTCATTCTTCATAGTAACGCATACATTCGCATGTGCATGTCACATTTACTTGCAATCAACTCTAAACGCAAGCCTATCATTTTTACCTAAGCCTATCATCAGTTGGCCTCAAATTTTGCCCTAAAGAATGTATAACTGTAATTGCCTTGACAAGTCAACTTTCGCAATATTAATCTCAATGTGGAAAATCACATCAATATTGCTAAACCTATTGGCATTTGTATGCGTTTACAGCAAGCTCCACATTTTGGGCATTGCCTCTTAAAATGATCCTTAACGTTGATTATCATTATGTTTAGAAGCAGACGTAAGATCGAGTTGGTTATTCTTCTTCCCCATCTGTCTTCCTGTTCAACTGACGCGGCCCTTTTCGGCCCAAATTTTATAAGGCGTGTTTCAATATGTTTACAAGCCGTACATATGATACAAGCCGTGAATGAAAGCGCATTATTTCCCTGCCCCTGTTTTGAAAAGTACTAAGAAATATAATAGTGCATACATAAAGTCCATTGAAGTTAAATTTTGTTTGCGCTCATGACAGTGCAATGTAAGATTTCGAAAACATTTTGTGAATCATTGAATGATCGCTATTAAACATTTTTCGAAACCCTTATTAACAAACATTTTGGTGTATTTTACGGTTCAGTTTATTAAGTGACTAAGAAATTACTTTTTTGGCAGTATTTCTCTTTTGCGAATGCTAGCTAGTTGAATGGAACATCGTTAATTTTGTTATCGGAAGATTTGAATTTTAAATTTTTTTGCGCTATTTGGTAAAAAAATCTTTTCTCTTATTTTATAGTAATAAAAAGCAGAGAGTCCTCTCTTCCGCCCCCTCCCCCTTTTCCACCGAGGCATACGTTCGGGCCTATTGTCCTGAATTTTAAAACTAAACTTCAAATGAAATTACTTAAAAAATTTTTTCATAGTTTTATTTCACAATAATTTTCTTATCTCCATGTTTAATGCCCTTCATGAATGAACAGATGTCTTAGAATAAGTCTAATCCTCAAATCCTTAGACTATAAGCCATGGCCAATACCCCTAAATGTGTTCCTTGGTGAACTAGGGACGATTATCACTTCGCATGAGAAATTGTCTACCGCAGATAAATATCACAGTGATTTAAACCCATGATTTTCACCTAACTGAAATTTTTTTAAATATTATACTTTCAGATGATCCAAAGCCGTCCAGTTATTCCAGTTAGTACCGTGTGCGATATTTTGGCATTATTCGGACGTCGTGACCTCTTTCGCCTCTCGGAAGTGTGCTATCGATTCAATGCGATAATCCAGCGATATTTTCACATGGCTCCGTATTTGGTATTCAATGAGTTGGAATATGGCCGTAGCTTCAAATGGAAACCGAGTAAAGAAGTGTCCATAAGTCTTATGCCCGATAGGCTTTTTCTGCAACTGATCGAGTCCAAATACGTGAGATTCGAAGGCACGAGGTTTTCACTGAGCATGCGCCCGGTTGAAAGGCTTACGTCGATCAAACACGTCTGGGAAGGAAGGGATCTGGTCATCGGTATGGCTTTATACGTGAATAAAAATTAAACGAAGAGAAATGATTACGACCAGTTTTAGCTACTGAAGGTTATTTAAGTGCATTTCCCGTATATTTTCAAAATATGGGTTGCATCCCTTTCTTGCATGCAATCAAAGGGTTGACCTCCATAAATTTGGAATGTCAGGTGAAAGATAAAAGGTAATCATTATGTCAAAGCATAGCGCTAATTAAACAAAAATGGTTACTCGCTAGTATGCTGAAAAATATAGTGAGTTTAGAGAGCATACTTTTACAACTTTTATTTCCAGACTCTCATTGGTATGAAAGCTCCTCGGCAATGGTCGCACTTGTCCGCAAATGTCGCAGTGTGTCATTATCTTGTATCCGTGCTACAAATATTCTGTCTGAGTTGCTTCGAAATTGCCATGATCACATTATAGTTCTCAATACGTCATGGTCTGATAGCCGTCAAATTGTACCGGTGAACGAAGTCATTGAATTTCTTTTCAGGTTTGTGCTAAAATGGTTTTATGTTTTAAATGAAATGCATTTTTAAGAAAGCCGCACAGTAGCACTCCTTTCAAGGACTTGTCGATTGTTGCTTATCAACCGCTAGACGAAGAAAATTGTATTCAGATCATTGATGCTATGAGAAAGGTAAGTATGTTTAATACCTATTTGTAAAATGGGAATAAGTGTAATACGAAGCGTTACTTAATAAGTTTGGACTTAAAAACTTTTATGCCAAGGGATTATCTTCTCACCTTTTGAGAAAATTTTGAGTATTGAGACTTTTGAGATTTGTTTTTGTGTTCTCATATACTACCATACTTGAAAAATATATAATCGTAGCTCTGTCAAAAATTGTTATCACTTTAATATAAATAAAAAATGATAATAAGAATGACATACTTTTACAAAAGTATGTCAGAGAGTCCTATGCTAATATTTTTGAATAACAATCAACGAATTTGATTTCCGTTCCGAGAACTAAAAAAATGCAAACTTTTAAGGTTCAAAATTATCATGCAGAGGTCATTTCAAAGTAAAATTTTGACGAAAAATTGGCGGTGTCTCAATCTGTTCTGAAAAGCTGGTCTATATAACAATTTTTCACATAGAAATTTCAAGCTAAGCCTAAGAATTCAGAGATTCTGCTGTAATAATTTGAATTATTTTCAGAAATTTCTGGCGTGCACTGTCCCACTTTTATTCCAATTCTCACTAAGCATGGGCAGGACTCTCGTTGACGAGGAAAACTTCAGTGTCTTCAACAAGCACACCAAGCAACACCTGAACGTCGTTGTCAGCAGGTCCCATATTTCGATGCAAATTTACTGATAACGTTGAAATGATCAAATTTTTTGAAAATATCTCACATTTACTCTCCAATTATTATAATCAAATTTGTTATATTCAAAGTTTTCCCTGTTATAACCTTGTTTATCCTCTTTCTATTGAAGACTTCATTCTGTCGATGTTTTATGGATTCAGATAATAAAATTTATTTAGTTACTTATTATCCATAAGTCTTCTCAGCTTTTCAAATAAACTCATAATCAGAAATATTAGCGCCATTCAATAGAACAATGCTTTCCAATGCTTATGGGAACATCGTCACAGATTTGGGCAGAGCGACCAAATACCTCATCACCTTATTATTTATCACTGATGCTTTGATCAGTCTGCTTTCCTTTCGTTCTCTTTTTCTTTCAGTCGCATCTGACGTATACCGCAAAATTGTCAGAGTACAAAATTGAGGTGAGAGACTGTGGGACAGATGTTAAGAGAAAGGCGAGGGAGTGTGGACACAACAGTAAACGATGCGAAAAAGCGACATTGTGCCAGAGAGAGGGCATAAACAATAGGGATCGGCAAAATTCGGCGAGCCCGAGCTTCGAGCCTGACCCATCCAGGCTCGGGCTCGGGCTCGACAAAATTCTGGATTCACTTGGCGAGCTCGAGCCCGAGCCCAGGCTCGGGCTCGCCAATAATGCCGAGCCCGAGCTTCGAGCCCGATTTGAATTTTATTTTTTCCCGCCTATTTTTTGGTCATCAAAAATTGGTCTTTTTGGTGTTTTTTTGCTAGTATTTCGTATATTTAATTTAAATAGACAAAACTGAGACGATTCAGTTAATTTTTTTAAATAAAATTTACATGCAAAGTCAAATTTTACCTGTATTTTTCCAAAAATTTTTCCGGGAAAATATCAAAATGTCCAAATTTTTCCATTTTTGTTTATGGTTTTTGCAAAATTTTTCCATTTTTGATGATTTTCATATGAAAATTTTTAATATTTTTAAAATACTTGAAGGAGAAATGGTATCCAAATAGCGCCGCAGGGGAAAATTTTTTCAATTTTATGCCGATTCAATTATATTTTATTTTATTTTTTGCACTATTTCAAAAATACCGTAAACCTTCTAATTGAACCCCGGGGGTATAATTATTCGAACGACCTCTAGAGAGGGCAAAATTAGAGGGAGGGGCAAAAATAGAGGGGGCAAAATTAAACCGCCCGATTTTTCGCGCCGCGCCGGAGGCGCCGAAAATTTTTGAGGTTTTTGCTCCAACTTCAAAAATTTTCGTCATTTTTTGACAATTTTTCAAAAAAATTCAAAATTTGAATTCCCGCCCCAAAAATTTTAGATTTTTGTTCGAAATTTTTGCCCTTTTTCCAAAATTTTGGCAAATTTTTGCAAAATTTGGGAAAATTTTGCAAAAATGGCAAAAAATATTTAAAAAATTCAGATTTTGGAAAAAATTTGCACTAAAATTTTCGCCTGCACAGGACTTAAATTTTCCAATTTTCGGCTTTTTTAGCTTGAAAATCGGTAATTTTTGTTACTGAAAACGACATTTTCCGTTCATTAACAATCCCGAAAGAAATAAAAATTAGCGCCGCCGGCGAAAATTATTCGATTTTCTGCCCTGACCCTGTGATTTTCCCTGAAATTGGTTATTGAGTGTTGCTCAAAATGCTCAGCTTTGTCGTATTTCGTCGCATTAGTACAAAGTGAGACGAAAACAATGGAAGGAAATACATAGCCGCAAAAGCGCCGCAGGCAAAATTTTTTTGAAAAATTGAGTAGTTTGCGAAAATAAACATTGAAAATTTTGCTTGTTCTTCGAAATATTTAGAATTTTTCGCTCGGCCGCGCCCATTGGGCGCGGCCGAAAATGACCGAGCCCGTAGGCTCGAAGCTCGACCCCTTTTTTCCGAGCTTCGAGCCCGAGCCCAGGCTCGGGCTCGGTGAAATTCCATTTTGGCCGAGCCCGAGCTTCGAGCCCGACCTAACCGGGCTCGGGCTCGAAAGCTCGGCAAAGCTCGAGCTCGGGCTCGCCGATCCCTAATAAACAATCACAGGAAGTGAGATAGTTTGATAACCAAATTGGTAACCAATCATACCAAGATTTCGCAATGTGTTCACTTCTCTATCAATCGGCCAACAAGTCGTAATTATGCTGGAACCGCTATCTCTCTTCGCACCAACCTTAAACTCTGCCTCGCCTCGGCGCCAATCATAACTGTTTGCAAGGCAAAACGTATCGATCTTTCCAGAAAATTCATAGTGCACAACACCCACCCGGCCCAGCCAAATGTAAATCGCAGCAATAAAAACTGTCCTTTCTCAAAGTTCTTTCTACACTATGCTTCTCAATGAGATGGCTTTCTTTTTCTAGCCAATTCTTATGCTAAAGTTTCGCTTTCAGTTTATGTTTCTTTCTGGAATTTGGTACTGGCTGGTTATAAGTTTTAATATTATACTATGATCCAAAAGTCACGGGAATGGACGTTTGAATTGGCGGGTTGTTAGAGAAGGCGCGGTAGTGGATAGGCGTGCCTTGGCATGCAGGCCAAGATGCTTTTTAAGGCATTTCGAGACAATATGATGAAAACCTTGCAGAGTAAATCGACCCCGCTGAACCCAAATCAGGGGCCAGACTTGAACTTTGATCTTTGAACTTTTCCCTTTAAAATTGGGATTTTTCCATATTTTAAAGGGAAAAGTTCAAAAATCATAGTTCAAATCTGACCCCGGATTTGGGTTCAGCGGGGTCGATTTACCCCAGGGGTTCCATCGGGTCGGCTCCAAAAATAAGAACATTTGCCCCAAAAAGTAAGATTTCGGGGTCAAAAATAAGAACATTTTTATAATTTTTCAAACCATAGGGTCCCCCCTATGGTTTTTTAGCAAAAATTTTTTCCAAGTGCATTCTTAGAGGTGCATTTTTTCAAATTTTTAAAATTCGCGCCGAAACTATAATGCCAATATTTTATTCTGCATGAATGAAAAAATAGCGCCGCAGGCGAAAATTTTTCAATTTCAGGCGATATTCATAAAAATTTGCACTATTTTTAAAAATACTTGGAGAAAAAATGGCATCCAAATAGCGCCGCAGGCGAAAATTTGTAGGAAAAGTTTCTTGTATTTCAAAAATTCTCGCATATTCAAACGCGCTTTGGTGCCATATTTCGGTAACTGAAACGAGAAAACTGTTACTATGAAACGAAATCCGCATGATAATAATATTAAATTAACAATCAATGAAAGTAAAACAGCGCCGCAGGCGAAAATTTTTCAATTTCAGGCGATATTCATAAAAATTTGCACTATTTTTAAAAATACTTGGAGAAAAAATGGCATCCAAATAGCGCCGCAGGCGAAAATTTGTAGGAAAAGTTGCTTGTATTTCAAAAATTCTCGCATATTCAAACGCGCTTTGGTGCCATATTTCGGTAACTGAAACGAGAAAACTGTTACTATGAAACGAAATCCGCATGATAATAATATTAAATTAACAATCAATGAAAGTAAAACAGCGCCGCAGGCGAAAATTTTTCAATTTTAGGCGATATTCATAAAAATTTGTACTATTTGTTAAAATACTTGGAGGAGAAATGGCATCCAAATATCGCCGCAGGCGAAAATTTTTAGGAAAAATGTACTTGTATTTCAAAAATTCCCATTTGGAAATGGATATTGCGTGAAATAAGAACAAAATAAGAACATTGGTCAAAAATAAGAACAAATCTTATAAATAAGAACAAATGGAACCCCTGATTTACCCTCCAAGGATTTCATCTTCATCATATTGTCTCGAAATGCCTTAAATAGCTTCTAAGCCTGCATGCCAAGGCACGCTTCTCCACTACTGCTCCTTCTCTAATAACCCGCGAATTCAAACGTCCATTACCGTAACTTGTGGATCATAGTAATAAATAGGGCCCGGATTTTCCGGACATGAAAATCGCATTTTCGGACATTTTCTCTAAAATTTTCCCATTTTCGGACATGGAATGTGTGTTTTCGGACAATTGACCTATTTTATTGCATTTTTAACGTGAAATTTTTCTTCCAAAATGACTGTTTCGGACAATGTCCGGGAAATCCGGGCCCTAGTAATGACCAAGTTGATTTAAAATTTTGTTAAGATAATCACAATCCGAAGGAACCTTTCGAATAAACCGAAAAATATTTTGAATTATATATATCGCATTTATATTTGCCTTGAGCTTTTTTTAAGTGCTGTACTATAAGCAGAACGATGCTCACTTCATCATATTGCTGCGCTATCCCGTTATCTCTATGTTGTAAAAGAAATCCTTACTGCTTTCAGATCTCAGCCAAACCACCACCGCTTGGCCCTTTTTCTATACTTCTCTAGCCTGATTCTTTCTATCTCTTTCTTTGGCAAAAGCTGCCTGGGCCGCTCACTCCTTTCTCAATTGAAAAATTAATTTCTCCTTAGCAAGTGCAACATGTCTGCGAGCTCACTTTTCCGAAAAGCTATGCGCGTGAATCTCTGTTTAAATCAGTTTTCCATACTATAATTTTTCATAGTTATAGACATCACTGTGCCTAACCAAATAGCCGAAAACGTTTATCGAATAGATCTTCGTTGAAATTTTGGCTTTCTCACTTTTAAAGTTTTTCTCTCAAATTTTATTATCATTATTATTATATTACTATTAAGTGCTTATCTCGAAACAGAACAATCTCAACTTAATCGCAATCGTATTGCTGCACTTGACTTTTTGCTGTCTACTGCTGACATTTGACTATAACCGAACTTCAGTTAGAATATAGTATAGATAGAAAGCTGAGCCTTTACTGTACATTATAGGCATGTCTAATTCAATCTTCTCGGAATAAGTTGAATGGGCCGACATCAATCAGTTGAATAGACCGACATCAACGGAAAACGTCGACGTTTTTTGAAAGAAATGACGAAAAATGACGATTATGAGCTATGTTTACCGCCATTTTTCACCCAATTTTTCGAGATTTTTTTTGAATCTGATATTGGTCCTCCTATGCCAACTTTGCGTCTAGATTCTGAATGTGTAATTTATAGGCATGTTTTGACATTTTTTCATCCAAAATTCTGCCTTCGGCCGAAGGCAGCCCGACGTTTTCCGTCGACGGAAAATGAGAGAGAGGGCCGACGTTGTCTCTTTGAAGAGACGGCAGACTAAATACGACGACGGAAAACGTTTTGATAGTACACGAAGCATGATAAGTGGATAGTAATTATTTGCATACTCGGTGAGACCGGCCCTAACTTGAGGAAGTGCGCATCATATGAGCTGAGTAATAGCTTATTTTGAACCTCAAGAAAGTGCGCATCGAATGGTCCTTACGCGGGTAATTATATTGCAATTTATATTGCAAAATTCTTTGCGAACATTCTCACCGAGTAAGCAAATAATTACTATCCAAATGGATGGGCCTCACCTATCAATATGTCTCACTGGTACTTTCCGGTTATCTATGTCCGCAAAAGTCAAAATTTCAAAATAGCCAAGTCAGTGCCTTAAAAATGATTGTAAAAGTGATGCGTCATTGCTTTATAGTGGTTGTAATTTGTAAGATAGAGTAATAAAAGCAATTACTTGGCTTCTTAAAGGTGATGACGTTGTGAGTTGATATCTCCGCATAATATGTCTGCGCTCAATCTACTACAGCTTCTATAAACATAAACACACTTCGACAACTTCGTAAAAACTTGTTTTGTCTCTCTATATTCTCACGTCAGTGTATGTACTATGCCTCTGAGAATAAAATATTCAATTCAATTCAATGACGCATCACTTTTACAATCAATTTTAAGGCACTGACTTGGCTATTTTGAAATTTTGACTTTTGCGGACATAGATAACCGGAAAGTACCGTCTCACTTACTAATTTCAGTTGAAATCATGGATACACAAAATAATTCGCGCCGGGGCTTTAAACGCCGTTGAGCTAATTTCTCATCAGATAAGATTCAGCGATTGGTGCGTGAGAAAGTGCACATTCCGGATGATACTTGGCTGCAGGCTCTCAAATTTCTTACCTGTACCGAATGGTCGGAAAAGCGCTTTGCTTGTCGTCAAATCAATGGAATCGCTCAGCGCAATATTTCGCGTTTGCCGAAGATGGTATTAGACAGTGTCACTATGTATTATATCAATTATCAATCATGTTTCTTAGAGATAACTTTATAGAAATTAAACTATATTGAACGAAACCATTGATTTCCGTCATATACTATGCACAATATCATATTGTACATCATATAGTATTGTGCATAGGATATACTCCCAAGAATGTTGGTTTAAGGCTGGATTGAATTATGCATAGGATGCATACCAGGTGGCGACATAATTTCGCGGAATTTTATTTATGCGTTTAAATTCGTGCCATTTCAATTTAGCCCCTTTAGAAGGGGCCTAGCTTAAATCTGATATTGCTAACCGTATCTAAAATCCTATACTAGACGAGGTTAGCAATATCAGATTTAAGCTAGCCCCTTCTGAAGGGGCTAAACTGAAATGGCGCGAATTTAAACGCATAAATAAAATTCCGCGAAATTATGTCGCCACCTGGTATGCATCCTATGCACAATTCAATCCAGCCTTAAACCAACATTCTTGGGAGTATTTCGCGCAATTCTTCAAATTTGCCTATCATCCAACGTCGTATACAAAGGTGAGCAATACATGAAAAGATAAGTTCTAACAATTCTGACAGACAATAAGCTAGCCAGGAATCCAAAAATATCATTTAACCAACTGACAAATTTTGTCTATCCGAATTAGAGATCGGCCAAACGCTTTTTCCGAAACCGAAACCAGAATTTCGGTTTCGGTTTCTTTCGGTATTGCGAAATATTTCACGAACCGAAACCGAAATTCTGGTTTCGGTTTCGTACGAAAGTTTCGGTTCCGACCGAAAGTTTTCCAATTTGCCCAAAGATGGACCAATTTGTCCAAAAAACGTCAAAAAGGTGCATTTTTTGCTGTTTTTAGCTAGAATATCAAGTTTTTTCATTGAAATATACCAAATATATCCTTTGTAACTATTTTTTTGGTCAAATTAAAAATTTTTTCGACATTTTTGACATTTTTTTCAAAAAATTCAAAATTTTTTGCAAAATTTTGAACTCGCGCCAAAAATTTGAATTTTTTCATTTTTTATTTGATAATTTAAATTAAAATTGCAAAAAATTATGTTGAAACATAAACTAAAATTTTTGGCAAAAAATGTGAATTTTTTCCAAATTTTGCCATATTTTTCAAAAATTCGTAAACTTTTAAAAAATTTCTAAATTAGTGAAAAATTGAAATTTTATCATAAAATTTGAATTGCCGCTAAAAATTTGAATTTTTAACATTTTTGAAAGAAAATTTTCTCTAACCTCACATATTTTTTTCAAAATTTTCGCCTGCGGCGCTATTTTTCTTCGATTTTTCCTTTGTATCCAACATTTTTTCAAAATTTTTTCGCCAGCGGCGCGATTTTATCTTTTATTTTTACTGCAATTTTAGATCACGGCGCAATTTTAGACGGCATTTTCTCCGGTAACAGTAATAATTTTATAGACACAGTAAATAATAGTACTAGACATAAGACCGAAGGCGAAAAATCCAAGAAAAAATAGCGCTGTGTGAGGTTAGAGAAAATTTCCTTTGAAAATTTTGAATGTTGAGGCAAATTTTACAAAATTTTTCTAGAAGAGTTAATTTTTCAATGAAAATTGACTCTATTTTTCCACATTTCTAAAAATTTTCGCCGGCGGCGCTATTTTTGCTTCTTAATCCATTGATTGGAAATGCCGATTGCGTGCAACTCTGCTCAGGACATCCCGTAGAGCATTTTAAGCCCAAACTCACCACGAAAGAGGGAGTGGTAAATACCTGAACCTGGGTTCTTAGCCAAAAATGGCCACTTTTTTGACAAAAAATGGCCATTTGTTTATAATAAAAAGCAAAGAATAAAATAGCGCCGCAGGCGAAATTTTTTGAAAAATATGAATATTCGTCAAAATTTTTCAAAAAATAAGTAGTATTTGACTAAAATTTCATTGAAAATTTTCAATAATGTCCGAAAGTTTCGGCAAATTTTCGAACCGAAAGCGAAATTAAAATTTCGGTTTCGGTGGCCCTTTTTACCGAAACCGAATCCGAAACCGAAATTTCGGTTTCGGTTCTGACCGAAATTTCGAAATTTGGCGCGAACCGAAACCGAAATTATTTCGGTTTCGTACGAAACTTTCGGCGAAATTTCGGTTTCGGCCGATCTCTAATCCGAATATCAATATTTTTGGTAGAAACCAGTCCTAACTTTAGTGAAAATGGGTACCAATGTTAACTTTTTAGCTTCATCTAACGCGATTTTATGCGATATTTTTGACCATTTTGATTTGTGGGTCAAGTGTTACCGTGCAACTCTAATCCGGAGGCGTGGCAACACTGATTGTGTATTGCTGTTATCGTAAACCGTGTTTTAGTATGCCATTTCTTTGTCTTCATTACCGTATGCTCATTACTATATGTTCTATTAATTCTTGAGACTTGTACGCTTTTCAGAGATTAATATTATTAAACTCATTCTACCCCAGTCTTCCCATGTCCTACTCAAAGCCTTTGCCGCCATTCACTTTTGAGGTTCTTTGCTATTTGAATCGAGACCAACTGGAACGATTCTCGATCGTCTGCCATCCTCTAAAGAACATCATCGCTCGATATTTTCGATCAAAGCCGTACCGTGTTTTTGATAAATTGGAAATTCGTGGAGGAATTTATGCTTTGCAGTACAATCATGTGCAATGGCATCCCAATCGTGAGGATTACAGCGTACAGCAGTTTTTGGGTAAGAAAGTTAATAAATTTGAATTTTTGAAAATCGAAAACCTATAAAGGATTGAAATCCAGCGCCAAACTGCTTAATTTGGCCAAATAAAATTTTTTGAAAAATATCGAAGACGGAGTTACCCACTTGGGGGTTCCGCTGTTTTTCTGTATTCAAAAGCCAAGGATATAACAATTTCAGCCTAAAACATTCTATCAGCAACTATCAATCAAACCAGTTATCTTTGGTTTAATTCCCCCACGAATCTTTAACTGATTCGCTATATGTATCACTAGCTGAGATGGGGGCGCTTCGCGCCCCCCTCTCAGCTAGGAAGCGGTTAGCGTGCATCAGCGGCGCTTCGCGCACCGCCATCAGCGGTCAGAATGGGTTGTTCGGGAGTGAGTGTCAGCGGAGCCTCGCGGCCTTCGGCCGCTCGAAGGGGGATTTGTGTGGTGCCTAAGTTTTTGGGGGTGCCTGGCTTTGTCAGTGAGAAAATGGTAGACGGACAGAGAAAATTTGGCTTCGGGCCCTCAAAAATGGTAGACGGACAGAGAAAATTTGTAGTTTGTAGTCAAAAATGGTAGACGGACAGAGAAAATTGGGCTTTTGTATAAATTTTGGTCTAAATTTTGTCTAAATTTAGGTACATTTTAGCTAAAATTGGGCTTCGGGCCCTCAAAAATGGTAGACGGACAGAGAAAAATTGTAGTTTGTAGTCAAAAATGGTAGACGGACAGAGAAAATTTGGCTTCGGGCCCTCAAAAATGGTAGACGGACAGAGAAAATTTGTAGTTTGTAGTCAAAAATGGTAGACGGACAGAGAAAATTTGGCTTCGGGCCCTCAAAAATGGTAGACGGACAGAGAAAATTTGTAGTTTGTAGTCAAAAATGGTAGACGGACAGAGAAAATAAGGCTTTTGTCTAAATTTTGGTCTAAATTTTGTCTAAATTTAGGTACATTTTAGCTAAAATTGGGCTTCGGGCTCTCAAAAATGGTAGACGGACAGAGAAAATTTGTAGTTTGTAGTCAAAAATGGTAGACGGACAGAGAAAATAAGGCACCAAAGATCATTTTGTGACGGACGAACGAACGAACTCTGGCCGCGTATTCTATGTATCATGTCCAGCCGAGTCTTTTTATAACGCGGGTCTCGGGACCGAATAAAATCCGCATTATATAGAGACTCCAACTCAAAAAATTAGCACATCTGCGTTATATGGAGAGCCTTATTATTTAGAGTATCTATATTATATAGAGAGGTGTCAAAAATGGGCGCGAATTTAAAATAGGCTTAAATTTTGAAAATTTTTTGGAAGTCGGAAAAATTTTGAGAAAGGTAGCTACAAATCAAAAACTTTTCGCGCTCCGCTTTCAGCAGAGCGAGAAAATTTGAATCGGCGTTATATAGAGACCCGCGTTATATATCATATGATCGAAACCCGCGTTATAAAAAGACTCGACTTAGATAAAGCTTTACGAAATTATTTTAGCTGGCCAAAGACGTAACGGTGGCTCCTCATATTACTCATTCGCCGAAATGCTTCCATATTTGGGCACGACTGTCCGCATAAGTTGGACTAATATATACGTTGCTGGAGATATCACATACAATTCCGAGCATATCGAGCAAATGGAATCCATTGCACGCCTTCGGCGCAATGGCAAAATCTGGATTTACCAGAAATATGGTAGGCTGAGAGCCGAAGACTTCCAGACGATTCTCGATTCGCCGACCATTTTGCAGAGTCGAGTTTTGTGGATTGACAACCCACACTTTTCGTTCAAGGACTACAAAATTTTGTATACTGTGAACGTTATAGAAATACGTCATAAAAATGATAAGTATATTGACCTCTGGCAGCAATATTGGCAACAATTTCTCGACCAACCGGGAATCAAACCAGTCGTCATCATTTTCTTAGTCGCAAAGTCATCGACAATTTACTCGATCGTCTTTCCAAGGTAATTTGTAACAAGTTTGTATGAAATACGATCAGGATTGTGGTGCTAGACAACGCTGCAGAAAAGGTTTGACTCATTATGTAAAAACGGTTTTTTCCATATTTGAGTGCGACGCAGTGACAACAATTACACGCTTTTTGGGATAAGGGCAGGGGTGGGATATGTTCTTATTTGTAAGATTTGTTCTTATTTTGTTCTTATTTGACGAAGTATCCATTTCCAAAATGGGAATTTTTGAAATACAAGCTACTTTTCATAAAAATTTTCGCCTGCGGCGCTGTTTTATTTTGATTTCACACCAAGTGATTGTTAATTCAATGTTATTGTCATGCGGAATTCGTTACTTAGTAACAGTATTTACAGCTTTTTGCGCAGACAATGCGCCATCTATGTTCGGTAGTTCGAAGCATGGACGCGAGGAAAATTTGTTCTTTAAATTAAAGCAGACATTGAAAACAAATATTTTGCCCATTGGTTGTCCAGCGCACGTGCTACATAACAGTGCGAAAAAGGCAGCAGAAAACTTGGCCGTCGACCTGGAGCCATATGTTTTTAAACTTGCTTCGCATTTCCGAAACTCAACCAAGCGAATTGTCGAATTTGAAGAACTTTTGCTTTTTCAATAAAGCTATAAATCGTCTCCAGGTATGAATTTATAAGAACTGCTAGTAAGTAGTAAAAAGTTTAGAGCGAAAAGGCTATTTTGCCCGATTTACTGAACATAATGAAGGATTTTAAAAATCAGATAGCAGAGCGAAAAATCAAACAGTTCTACGGACTCCGAACAGAGCAATACATAGAGAAGCTAAGCAAGGAGAAGCAGCCTCTTTTGAAACACGATTTTCAGGTTTGCATAGAATGATTTAGTACTCAAAAAGTAGCAAAAATTTTAGAAAAATGGAAGAAAAATTTTCAAGTCCGACTTGCCTTCGCTATATCAGCTCGTGAGCAAGATTTTGTCCGTGCCCGTATCTAATGCATTCGTCGAGCGAATATATTCTCTAGTCTCGGCTCAATGGACAGACACGCGAAATACATTGAAAGAAGAAACTGTCAAAAGCTTAGTTCAAGTGAAAGTGAACTTTGATCTATCTTGCCAAGAAATGCACAAGTTTTTGTTGTCCAATATGAAATTGTTAGATCAGATAACTGATAGTGAAAAATATGACTTTTAGTTTTGTGATGAATTGAAAATAAAATGTTTACAATGTGACTGCTATATTTCAACGAAGCAATATACTTTAAAAATATACCTAAAATGACGAAATTTTACCAAAATTATGGCGTTTTTGGGAAAAATTGCACTTTTATAAAAATGTTCTTATTTTTGTCCCCGAAATCTTAGTTTTTGGGGCAAATGTTCTTATTTTTGGAGCCGAGTCTATACCACCCCTGGATACGGGTATTTTGTATTATAAAAACTTTTTATCAAGTGCAGCTTAGAAAAATTAGGCTTCCCAACCTGGATTTACACCAGGGACCTTCCGATTGCCGGTCAGAATGCTCTACTACTGAGCTACTGAGTTGCACAGATAATTCTTCGCTGCTTTCGTTTATTGGTATGGGAACTTTGAAGCGTCCCTTCCAACTGCTATTGCGAACCTAAAAACTTTTTAGTAACATTTTTGGAAAAAACATCTGTTTTCCGATGACATTTTCTTTGCTTTTGGTTCTCTCTGAGCTTCATTGGTCTGCTTATAAGCTACATTGGTCTGCAGCAGGGTCCGGGTTGTGTCGGCCGGCTTCGCCGACCGACTTAAATTAAATCATTAGGCATATACCTACCGTAAATAGTAATAAATCTTCTAATTAGTCCCCCTTAAATAAGTCCCCATAAACAGAATGCCAAACGTACTTGCGGGGTCGCCTCACCAAAACTAAGGCCATATTCATG
Source organism: Ditylenchus destructor (assembly GCA_022814885.1). Lineage (NCBI taxonomy): Eukaryota > Metazoa > Nematoda > Chromadorea > Rhabditida > Anguinidae > Ditylenchus > Ditylenchus destructor. Next base: position 47,038 of record JAKKPZ010000103.1, on the reverse strand, counting down.
AAGATCTCATCGAGTTACGAAAGAATAGAGCATTTTGTATCATACTTTGTATTTTTCATCAAAAATGCAACTTTCTGTAACCGAGTCATAATATCCTAAGCCAATAAATTTTACTGCCAATGTTCTACCTTCTCAACCTTACAAATTTTTTAGACCTTTTTCTCAGCCATTTTGCCGAACGTTTTCAAAATCGTATTTGCTCGTCGCGACAAACCATTGACTGAATTTCAAGAAACCAATAAGACTTCGCGCGAAAGATTGGAATTGAAGGAAGGATTTCCGGTGGAGTATCGAAATGAGTATTTGACGCATTCGAGTATTTACAAAAGTTATACACTGGAACGTTCCAGAATCTGATATGAATCTGGCTATGTTTCGGAATACTTTTCTTTGTGTTGTTGTTTTTTATTCTGTTTTGTATAAAACTATATAATCAAACTGTAACTTCCTTGGGGAGTAGTCCAAAATTTTCTCCATGTTTGGGCGAAATGCTTCTACTTGTACAAGCACAAGAAATATTGTTTTAGTCCAAACAGATTCAAAATCCATTCAATTGTTTGTTCGCTCTGCGACGATTTTTACATATTTCCTCATATAACCTCGTCGTTTTATTTACAGTTGTGCTCTTTTCTCGCTATTATTCGTTTGCGTTATTTTTTCGAGAGTACGTGATCAATTGTACAATAACGAAATTATCATAAAGGATAGTTTTCGTAACTGAATCAATATTGTAATCGGATTCGACAAAACTTTGCCTTTCGCCTGTTTGATATTGAAATTATATGCTCATAACTGCGTAATTTTTGTTCCAATTCAAATGTTTTTTCCTAAAAATTTTTCTGGACTGTTCCCTAAGGAACACGACAGCTCGACCTGGCCACGGTTGTCGTGATTCGTACGTAGTAGTAAAATATATTCTGTTATCCAGCACATAATGTATCCTTTTGCCACTATTTGGCAAATTTTGAGAAAGTTAATTTTTCTCTCTAATCTCCGTGTCGTGAAAAGCTCTACTTCTATTTCCCGAATATAAGATGTGAAATCTCTCCATTCATTCACAGTAATATACTCCTCACATCAATAATTTCGGTTTTCAAATACATTTAAGGTTATTTAATTTCTAAACAGTGATTCTCCTTGTATTTTTTTCTTTTCTGCGAAATGGAATGCAACTCAAAAAACGACGCAGCAGCCAGCCAACCGTCGTGGTGGGACAGCTGGTGGAAGAACCGGGAGCAAAGACGAATGGCAAAAACGAAACACGACGAGGAGAAATTCGTGGAAACTGCAAAGATTTATCAGCAGGTCATTCGAGAAATATATTGTCATCTAATTTTGTTTATGCAGTGCCGGCTTAGCTTTAACCCGGACCATATTAAGAGGATCATAATTTTATCGAAGAAATCTGTGAGATCCGAAAAGTTTTTTCTTCTGAAGCACTTTCTTTCCCACCTGATTTGATTTTCTATCAACAATCTCACTGTGTTTGGTCGAAAGTTTATACACTTGCACATTTTGAACGGCCAATGAGGTTAAAAACGACGTAGTGAATTAAGGCCTATATAAGGCATGCACACTAATATCTTCAGCGGGAGGCCATGGTTTAAGGGAGAGAGCTCAGGATCCCGGGTGACTAAGGTTTAATTCCCCCACGGGTCTCTCATTTTACTGCTTCACTATAACGAGACAAATTTTCGGCTCCATAAAACCAAAAGTAATAGTCTAGACCTGTTGCTTTCATGCCTAAAGTATTAGTAAGGTTTTGATACTAAAATAACCTTCCCGAAACAATACCCATAATTCGTATAACTACACATAGAAAAGATTTTCAGGCCGACCGTTGGGAGGATATGGCCCAGGTGATGCGCAAAGTGGTCAAGTTGTGCTATGCGCAAAAGAAGGACCTGTCCGCGGAAGAACGATCTTTTCTCCTGGACGCCTACAATCACCTGATCGAATCCCGCATGAACAGTTGGCGCAGATTGCGCGCGGCGGAGAACCATTTATTGGTCTCTCTACCAAGTGGCGATGTGAGCGCCGATTTGGACCCCAAAGCTAAAGACGATACAAAGTTGCTGAACGAAGAAATATTCGAGGTGAGAAAAGAGCGAAGAGATGTCGAGTGGGAGATTAGGGAGATTTGCGAGGCGATGATCGTAAGTCTTTCAAATCACAATTTATAAGAAAGCTCGTTTTTACCTTTTTTGTGAGCAAAATGTAAATTTTTGAAACACCGTAAATAAATGCACTAATTTGGCCTTCTAATTTAAATTTTCTGCCAAACGTGACATTGAAATCTAAATTTCATGTCTTCCTGATTTGCATTTAAAAATTTTATAGAGCATAGCATAATTTGAGTAATAATTTTTTCTTAGCCACTCAAAAAATGTTAACATTTGCCAATTCTGATGCCTGCATTCAAATGAAGTGCCCAAATTAGTGGATTTAGGCCAAAAAATGTTCATCGTTTTAGCAGGATATTCCAGGATATTTTTCTGGCTTTTTCTTATCGCTGCGGTGTTTTACTTTCCGATTACTGAAAACTTAGCCTTAAAACAGTTATAATGTGTATGTGTGCTTCCGATGAACTCCCTTCTTGGAGCATTTAACCGGTTATTTTAACATTAAATTACGTTGATTAAAGTTCAACTTCAAAGGCTAAATCATACATCGATTAAGTTAAATTACAAATGTTTGCCCTATTTCAGTATATTAGGTGAGGTTTAAATTTCGGGGACTAGTCGATATTAGGGATTGTAATTGTTTTCTTACTACGGGAATCTACTCAATGCTCTAATCACAATATTTAGCGCCTCCAGGACGACTTTTTGATTCCTTTGGCTTCCATAGACAGTGCGTGCGAACTTTATTTGGACGTGAGAAAGCGGTATTACAAATATTTGGAGGAGATTGGCGCTCCACAAGATATTAACGGTAATGTCCTTTTTGCAAGTGTAAACAAAAGATCATATTTTGAAAGAACGGTAGTTATATTGTACAACATAGGATACTTTAGCAAACACAAAATAGAAGTGCAATATTCGATCAACCTAATATTTTCGAATATGGGTGAGATTTCCTGTAATGGGAGAACATTTAAGACTTCCATTCTCTATCCAATTTTATGTAGAGACTGTGTGGAGAGAAAGAAAGATTAGTCATCGCAAGCGCCGACCCACAGCAAAGCACAAAGGAGGGAGGGAGGCATCTTTGCAAAGATGGCGGCTGGCCGGCAAAGATGGCTCCCTCCTTTCTTTGTGCTTTGCTGTGGGTCGGCGCTTGCGATGACTAATCTTTCTTTCTCTCCACACAGTCTCTACATAAAATTGGATAGAGAATGGAAGTCTTAAATGTTCTCCCATTACAGGAAAATCTCACCCATATATGCAATCCAATAAACTTTTCTTTAGACGTGTTCTTCTACTCTTTCTAACTCAGGCCATGGCTGCTGATATTTTAATTTCACATTTATATTCAATATCACTTTTAAACAACTTAAATGTAGATATGAGGAGAAATAAAATGTAATATGTCATGTGACATTCGCATAGAAAGGAACGATATCCGATTGTCCGAATTTTTAAGTTTCAAACTGCTGCAATATGAACGAAAAATTAATGAGAAATATCGATTTTAGATGCAAAATTCAAACAAATGTATTACTATAAAAGACCTCCACAATTTCATCAAAGACAAAGATAAAAGACAAAGGACCCCCGTTATCCTTATAATAAGTCTGTGACGTCTTTGTCCTCCGTCATTCGCATGAGACATGCGAATGACGCACACTCCTAAGTTCATTCTTAGGGGTGCTTATTTCCAAAATGTACCTATTTTAGGGTAACTTTTGCGGGGAATCCGAATGTGAGGTCAAAATTTAGCTAAATTTAGACAAAATGTAGGCCCCAAGCATATTTTTGTGCGTCTGTCCCCCCTTTTTGAGGGGCCCAAGCATATTTTTGTCCGTCTGTCCCCCCTTTTTGAGGGCCCCAAGCATATTTTTGTCCGTCTGTCCCCCTTTTTAAATTTCGGTCAAGTATTTTGTCCCCGAAAATTTCGGTCAAGTATTTTGTCCCCGAAAATTTCGGATAGACTGAGCCAAACTCAGACTGAGTCTGAGTTTGCGAGCCACCGCAGGTGGCGAGCCAATCCTGTGGTCGGGCGCGGAGCGCCCGACCTTCCCCCTTGGAATGTGAGTTAAGTTAGAACAGAAAAGGCATACTGATATATAGACTCCCCGCGCGCTAGCGCGCGTTAGCGCGCTAGTCAACAGTAACTCCCTGGTGGGTGGCTTCCCGTGCGGGTGCTCCTCTAACAGCCAGCAAGCTGGAAACACGGACAAGTCGACGTGTCTGTTAGGTTCATCGCAGACAGTTTGTGCGGCGGCCTTTTGTGTGGGCCGGGTTGCTTAGGCCCCGGCCTGATGCCGTCTTTGTCTTCGCAGACTGTCAGACAGTCTGCTTCCCATTTGACCGACCCACGGAGGGATGGAGCAGCTGGGTTGGCTGTGTGACGCACCAGGGAATCGAACCCCAGTGGGTTGGTGTGGAAAGCCGATGCTTTGCCAATTTCATCAAAATCATTGCTTTACCATTCGGTTGCTGATGAGTTCTTCCAGTGTCATCTTGGTCAAGATGAATAATACACAAAAATTTGTCAATTTTGATTGAATTCACTCAAAATTGCTGCTCTGTCTTAAATTTGGTTAAATTGGTTTATTGGAGATAAAATATAGCAAAACTTACCTAGCGCACTTGTTGTTTAAAATGCCATAACATTGTTCCAATGGAACATGTTTCAATTTTTCAATAAAATATCCTTTATCTTTTAGTTTATTAAGGCACAGAGTTGGTTTTAATAGAAACCAACGCTGGGGATTAGAGAAGGCTTCAATTCTTCTGCCGTAGATATTCATTTATTTCACTGTTTTTCTCCAAATTACGCAGCCCAGAAAAATTTTCAATAACAGTTTTTACAAAAACCGAATACAAAACTCATCCATGACATACGAATATTGCACAACAACAATAATGAATTTGGATTCAAGGAAAGTCATTACGTGATGGTTAGCAAAACTGTAAATAAAAATAAGCAAAACAACATTTGAAATGCGCGGGCCAATTGCAAAAGAGCTTATTTGGCCAAAGCGAGGAAGGAGAAGCGATTTTTAAAGCAAACGATTTTACTTTACTCGCTTGTTTCAGCAGTATTGAACAAAAATTACGTTCTCTCCGCACAACGGAAAAAATTTGAAGACTGAATGAGATCCTCAATTTTCGCTTCATGGATTTACTGTGTGATTCTCATCTCTGCTTCGACTGTGGCTCTCGAGGATAACGAGTAAGTTGAATATTTTTGTATAAGCGTAAGATTTTATGAAACGTTACTTCAGGGCTCTTGGGTAGCTAGCAGTCTTTAGATAGCTAGTCTTTGGTTTATCAAAGACACGATTACCATATTCTTTCTATTTGAAGCACCGGGGGTTCTATTTTTAATCACCTTCCGAACAGTGTTTCTGTTTGAGAGATTTTTCTTTAATCTACACCCGTATCTAATATCACTTCTATCTCTATTGGAAAGCGCGCTTCAAATATAGAGTGGGCTTCAATTAGAGAGAATACGATACTATAAAGTTTTGAAAACAAACTTTTGCGGAGCCCATTTCATTCAAACAGGCTTATGCGTACCATATTTTCATTTTATTGTCTTATTTTCTCCTTTTAGGATTGCGTTCTCAGAGAAAAGCTTTGCATACCTGTGTTTCTCGTCTATGGTTTCATGTAAGTTCTTTTTTAGTTTTGTGTGAGAAACGAAGCAAAACAGAATTAGTATCGCCAATATACCCGGACTGAGTCAGGATTTTCCGAGTTTAGTTTTTTCCACGACAAATTTTTCAAACAAAAATAGCGCACTAAATGAAAGGTTAAAACTACTCCTATTCTAGCTTTAAACTTTTTTACTCTAGTCCGACCATTTTTCTAAGAAAAGTTCAGGGTCACTGCTGTTTTGATCATTTTCTTGTCTTATTGTGCTGGGTTCTTCCATATGGTTAATCCGGATGAAATGAACAACGTTGGATACGGGCATATGTTTCATCGACCAGAAAAGTGTTCCGGTAAGTATTTTAATGAACACATGGAATTGTTGCGAAATTATTTCATGGAGCTAGGAATCGAATTGACTTCAAGTGGAAAAGTTGAAAGTTATACATCTGTATTTACAAAATATTTTATATTGATTTTTTATTTACTTTTATACAAGTCATCAAATAAAAACACTCTAATTTTCAAATCTTTTCTTCGCTCTAGAAAAATTTTTACCGCATTCCAAAACCACTTGGATTCACCTGTGACAAGAGCCATTATATTTTAAATGTATTGCAATGTTAGAAACTTAATCAGAACCCTTCGTTCTACTCACCAGGGAGGTTCCCAAGGTGGCATTTTTCCGTTTGTTTTATTTTATTTTAATTTTTTTACGCTAACTTTGAAGGACATCCTCCACAAAGGTTAAGTTTTCCCCCTTAAAATTCAACGTTGCTTCTATTCAAAAAAGGCAAATGGTCGAAAATATACACCCAGGCAGTCAAATATGACGAAATAGTGTGGGAGAGAGCGTTGGTAGACAGTTAGAGAAAGCGAGAGAGCATAAACAGGCCGTCCTGTCTCTTCTTTTAATGGTAAACACCCCGGATAAACAAATCGGATTTCCATTAAGCAATTTTAGTATCTAAATGTCAAATTTTATTATGGTCCTTTAGTTATTTTGCTTTCAGGCTCTTCCGTGTTCATCGTTTAATGCAATACTGTCATTGAAAAGCCAAATGGAAACAATCAATCTCCAGCTAATTAGTCATAATTCACCTCAACATTTCCTGCCAGTAGTTGTATATTAGTTTATCGTAGAATCGCATGAGATCTAGTGGTTTGAGTATCGCAATGTAATTAATTTTCACACCGAACTTTTTGGAAATAAATTCGACTAGCATTTTGACTGTTATGGATTTGATTTTTGTAAGGGCATATGTGCTCTGGAATACATTTTTGATGAACATGAATCAGACCCTTCTGCCTCTGGCCAATGGTCAACAAATTTTTTATTTTTTGTCCCAAAGCAATTTGCCGGCCCAAATACGGCAACATATGCATAGATTGGGATTGTACAATCCAAGTCATTTCACTAAGGTCCATTACGTGACCGGCGAAATTACGTTATTAGATGAGTAAATGAATACAAAGAGCTGGACGACAGCAAAGAGTGCGCAGGCAGATGTAGTAGGCAGTAGCATTGGAAAAGGAGTTTGTTTTGGAAACGCCAAGGAAAGCAGAACTGATATTTCGAGCAAACGATTTTCATTTTGCTTATAGTTCTGCATTATTAACACAAATTTTATTCTGTGAACACTCTCAACAGCTTTGAGCGACAGAATGCGATCCGGGATTTTCAAACTGTGGATTTTCTGTATGATTTTCGTTTCTGCGAAGGCGGCTGCTGAGAATAAAGAGTCAGTTTATTTATTTTATAATGAAGGAACATTATTAAAAATTTTTAAATACTTTGTCCAAAAATCTCATACAATGTTCCTTGTCATTTGATAATGTGTCACCAGTTTTTCTTTGTCCTATCAAATAAATCTTAACGTTTTTCTCCGAGCGGGGTCGAAGCAGGGAGTAACATCCATACAGGGGGAGTAATTACAGGTACAGTCTTCCCTCTCTAATCGGTCCCTCTCTAATCGAGCACCCTCCCTAATCGAGCGCACTTTGGCCAAAACCGATTTTTTTGTATGGAAATTCCCTCTCTAATCGAGCATATTTTGGGGGTCAGGCCCGAAAAGTGACGAAAGGGTCCCCCTATTGTTTTTCAAAAAAATTTTCCGGCCGCCGCCGTCGGCGGCGACCGGAGAAAATTTCTGAATTTCTCACCAAAAATTCAAATTTTCAAGTAAAACTTTGTCTAAATTTCACAAAGCGCATTGTTATTATTCTCTTTGTTTTCTTTTAAACGCTCATTTTCAATCCTCTCCAATTCATTGCAGACAACAAAATCAGACATTTGTGTGATGCGTTGGTTTTTGTTCATTTTGTGAACATTATTATCGCTTAGTTTTTATGTCCGCTTGTTTCTTTACCCGAATATTAACTTGTGATATTCAGGAATGGATATCCCTACGGTCCCTGCAAAAAGGAAGCGCGTAGAGCTAAGCTTTGCAATGAAGAAAGCAGTGTGCACGTACAAGAAAAGTCATCCTCAAGCATCACAGGATACAATAGCGGCTGTGATTCAAAAACACAGACAATCAAATTGCCACAGGGGAAATCTTAACAGATGAAGATGTCCTTCGACTCGTTGATGGAGAAAATGAGGCTGAAACTGACGGTTCAGATGACAGCGACATCGAGACAATTGAGCTGGATCCACCAAAAATCTCTGTTGCAGATGCCATTCGCGGACTAGAGACAGCGCTAAGCTTCATGGAGCAAGAACCAGCAGAAAATGGAGACGAACTTGTCGCAACGAAAAGAACGATTATGCGTTTGTCGTCAATCAAATTGCCAACAAAACAGACTAGTATCACAAAATATTTCAGTAATAATTTGAACTTATCGTGATAATTTGTTGTTATGTGTAATATAGTTCATTTAATAAATAAATATCACAAAAATGGTAAACATTGTTTGCAATTTCGCCCATTCTTGGGATCACCCTCTCTAATCGAGCACATTTCGGCTGACATGAATTTTTTTGTATGGAAATTCCCTCTCTAATCCGGCCCTCTCTAATCGAGCACATTTTGGCCAAAACGGATCGCGCTCGATTAGAGAGGGACGACTGTATTACGATACTATTATCTATAGTTAAGTCTACACATTTTGTTTCATAGATTACTTTCAGGTGGATAAAAAAACTATTCCAAAAATATTGGCTTATGGTTACCACATCCCACTTTTATGTACAGTCGACTCTCGATAATCGGCATTTTCGATAATAGGCACATATTTGGCTGGAACGGATTTTTTCCATGCAAAATTCTCTCGATAATCGGCATTTTGTGCCGATTAATTCGATAATATGCACAGATGTTTTGCGAAACGAAAGTGAACTTTTCCATGTAAAATATTTCGTTAATCGGCACAAAGAAAAATGGTTCTCTTTTGGCGCAAATTTGAATTTTTATAGAAAACCCTAATTGACCTGTTTTTGAACAAATTTTTCAAAATTTTTGCAAAATTTTGCTAAAATTTCGTCAAACTCGCCAAAAATTCTGTAAAAATTCAGAAAAAAATTCGAATTTTTTGGGCGGGAATTCAAATTTTAAAATTTATTTGAAAAATGTCAAAAAATATAGGAAATTTCGTTTATCGGCACAACTTTGCACTGGAAGGATTTTTTTCCATACAAAATTCTCTCGATAATCGGCACTTTCGATAATCGGCACAAATTTGGCGAAAAAAAGTGTGCCGATTATCGAGAGTCGACTGTACATCTAATCTTATTTTTTTCCAGGATGACTTCGGACAAAGGTTTCTCGTTCCCAGTGATCACTGCCTATGCTTTCATGTAAGCTATCCATCCGTTTTATGATTGATCGATTATGTTTTATAATTCACTGCGAAAAAGATATTAATTAATTAATTTTTTCGTTTTCACAGTTTTACCAATTTCTGAGCATAGTTTGTCATTAAATTCTTCCTGCGCCTTGTTGTGTATAGGAAATGTTTCAGAGCCACCGCTATTTTGGTCCTATTCTTCTACTACTGTATTGGATACATCCGTTCCATTTATAGCGATGAAATGAACAATGTTGGAAACGAGCATATGTACGGCTTTCGTCGAGGCCTAAATTTTGGTAAGTATTCCTATTTACTTATCTATCCTATGGCATCCTATAATTGAGAAGTATTCAAAATTAGTTTTCCGCCGGCACCAAATTTCTGTCGTTACTGGCCTATGTCATTAACGTGACAATATGAAAGTTTGAGAATTTTCTCTGAGAATTTGAAAATGAAAATTTCTTACTTTCTTTCATTACAAATCGGTCTTTTCGTGCGGATAAATTCTTATTTTCTCAAATTCTCATCAAATTTAAGGCAAATTTAAGGCTTTTATTGGTTACCTGGTTTATTGGTTACCTGCAGCATTCAAATAGCTTTTCCAAGGCTAAATTTTTGCAGCCGGGGCTTTTCGGGTAGAGGAACTTGAATACAATAAAATTCCAGGGGTACACCGACGTACTAAATTTTTCAAAAATATTTTTCTAAGCAATTTTGGCGATTCGAATGCTAATGCCCACGGGGAATTTATTGGGAAATTTTGAGCCCAGGAGTACTCCTGTTAAGTAAATTTTTTTATCTTTAGTAATTTTTTAGTTTTTATTGAAAGTTCTGGATCCCCGAAATAGTCACAAGCAGCCTTACTCCCGAACAATCCTTACTGCCCAATAACCCTGGACGAGGGTTAATACATTGACTGGCCAAACTGGCACCTTCTAATCGGTAGTAATACAGTAGACACAATCTGCAATACATTATCATCACCATTATGTCACCTGTATTGTTACTTTTTAGATGCATCTTTGTTCATCGTCTGAAGTTTTCGACTGACGATTCATAATTCAACTGAAGATTTCCTGTTAGCAAGATAAAGACTTTTCCTTCCACCGATAAAACTTTTTTATTACTTTCCGTTATTTGTTAAAAAGAAATACACTCTGTAATAACAATTAAACTCTAAATGGCAAAAGTAGCTTTGTTTAGTTTAGTGATTTGTGGTGTGTTAAATCAGATAGATCAACATTGGATGGCTTCACATTATCTCGTTTTCTCTGACAATACACTACACAATAAAATATTTTGTCTAAATTACGCAGGCCAGAAAAACATTCAATAACATACCAATCACGAAACAATCCAATGAATTGTAGGAATGTATCAGACGCACAAGCGACTGTTTTTTCAAAGCGACACATTTTCCAAGCAAGAAAGCGATACTCAAATTAAAACCACTCAAATTTATAAAGAAATAAAACACCTGCTGTGGAAATTAATCTGTTTCGAGACACAAAATTAGTTCTCTTTCTTGTAGTTGAGGAAATACATAGCAACTATCCGGCGTTAAAGTTGTCCGGCGTCGCATGGGATGTGGCGCGCATGGGATTTTTGGGAAGTTTATTCTTAGAGGTGCTTAATTTTAAAATGTACCTAATTGGGGTAACTTTTTGCGGGGAATCCGAATTTGAGGTCAAAATTTAGCTAAAATTTACCTAAATTTTCGGCTCCCAATGCTTAATTTTCGTGTTCGTCCCACCTTTTTTTGACAAGCGTACTCTATCCAGTGCTTATTTTGTCTGACAGACAGTTAGAGAAATGAAGTCAGAGACACAAATCAGTATATATGTATACATACATACCCCCATATACATTGCGGAGGCGATGAGCCAGTCCTGTGGTCGGGCGCGGAGCGCCCGACCTTCTCCTTTGGAATGTGAGGGAACTTAGAACATATAGGCATACATGTATGCAAAATTTTTAATCGGACCCCCGTAGGGAGTCCCAAGCCGCTAGTACATAATAAGCGCGCATTTGGTTGATGTTCGTGATATGTTGTTTAACGAAAATTTGCGTACTGTCCAGGCATAATGCCAAGTCCAGTTACCCTAGTAGTCGACTAAGCTTAGACTTAATCATGAGTTGAGTTAGCTATTCGATAATAAAACTGATAACACCTAATATGCCCAGTTTGGCATATTATGTAAATATATCAGCATATGCTGTAAATATATGCAGATACTTATTGAAACGAGATAAAAAAAAATCTTTGTTTGAATTGTATTTTATGTATTTTATATGTTTTTATCAGATACAGCTGTGAATTTAGCGATGCTTTTAGTATTAATATAAAAGCGTGGGTGTCGAAAAGGTCAAAACACTGACTGGACAAACAAAATGTTATTAATCAACAAAGAATTACAAGTAATCCAAAATGTGAGCCAAAAATTGTGCTTGTGATGACTAAGATAAATTTAATAAGCAGATATGATTTTATCAACAAAAATAAATCAGACATAGTAGATTCTAACATTGCCCTTTTACTGAAGCAGGAAGTCAAAAATTTTGACTGCCATTTAGCTGTCCCATGACTGATTTTTTTTATTTATAAATTTGTAATGTAGTCTGTAGTCTAGCCTATTCCTCTACAATTTCGGAAAGACTTCCGCTTTCTCAAGCACACTTCAACCAAGCAACAGAAACTTTTTCTTAGCTTAACATTCTCGAAAAGCTGACTTTAAATTTTGCCTCTTACCTGCGCTCTTCTGCCCATAATTATTACCTTATAGTGGGTTTAAACAGACAGGTGCTGATGTAATACTATCACACGAACACGTCTGGGTCATTGAAAATGCACTCTACACTGCTAAGCCTTATATAGTTTTGTGTTTAGCTCTAAGCCACTTTAATTTGATTGAATTACTAATTTAATAGAAATCGTTTTTTCTATAAATATGTAACTGAATATTTTTAAATAAGGATATATTTAGCTTCTTAATCTCAACTCAGCTCTAAACAATGAGCGTGGTTTTAATGTCAATACTAGATCAATGAAAGGTGTACTAGTTCCACATTGCTAATGAAATTATTCTCTCTAATAAAATTGTTCGCTTGAAGTACAGGACTCTGGTTGAAAGTGAATTCTTTAAAGTAGAAGTTGGTCTATTCTTCCAAGTGAAAGTTGGTCTAGATCCTTGAAAAATGAGGTGCGGACAGGATAATGAGTGTAACCGCAAGGCCGATTTCCAAAATTTTTTTTCTCTCGGACCCTGCTAAAACGTTTATTCAAGCTCTAAAGCGCATAATGAACAATTTCTGAGACACACAAAAACTTTTTCAATATTATTCCTCAATCTTTCGTAACTCGTTTGTGGTGTTTGCTTGTATGTACATTTGCTTGTATGTACTTTAGGCACCGCTAGTGGCTTTCTTAGCTAGTATTTGCTAACGCTTTCAAATAAGAGATTTGATTCGAAATTATTCCATTAATTTTCCTAATCATATGGAAAATACGAAGCAATTTGGTGTGAAAATAAGGTGTATTTAAAAATGACATGTGTTGTAAAATGGCTAACTTTGAAATTTGCCAAAAATAGCATTTTCGTACAACATTTACCTCAGACCAGAAACGGGATGCTTTTCCGAAACCGCACACGACTTTAAAAAACCTATTGTTACACTAATAGTCATTGATTTTTTCATTCAATAAAGAGAACATTCCATGTCAAAATTTGTGGGACGATGTCCAGAGAACTCCACAGATTGCTACCGTTACATAGCGCCTTGGGAAATCGCGGATGTCGTTCTAACAGTGCCTTTTTATTGCTTCCATATTTCTGTTACCATATTCATATTTCGTCAAATTTATGCAGGAGCGCCCTATTTTCAGTCAGCATTTTATCGTTTATTCGCAGTGTTGAGCATCGCGGATATACTTCATTCTACAAATGTATGTCTAATCTAATTTACAGGAACTCTGCGTATGGTTTAGGCTTTGCTTTTTATAAATTCAGTCTGCTATTTTACATTGGCCCACAGAGCAGTGATGCCATTTATAAAGGGTGATTTGGCCTAAAGCGATAATATTAAAAGATATAATCCGATGTTCCACACCGTCGTAATTTTCTTCGAAATATTGTAATGAAAGTATATAAAACAGCCATCGAGTAAAAGCAATGCAAATAAAAGAATTACAAGATTTTTCAAAATAATCACCAAAACCACCAATAATATTTTGCCAAAATTTATAGAAAATTTGAACTCTACACAAAAATGAGTAAACATCAGAAAATATTATTTATTCGGCCAAACTAGTTGGGTCTTTCATGAATTTCCACTACAATATTTGGTAGAAAATTCAGACTTTGGCATAGTAGGTAAGTATTAGATAGTTGCTTTTATGAATGGACAATGGTGAATCATACTACTAATGTACTGTAGTAGTGTGGGGGTTGTAAAGATATTTATTCTGTTATTTTACATTGCTTCAACCTAAAATTTGTACTGGAAATGCACATTTACGAATGCATCGTCAGAGAATGAAGCAAAAATGAACAGCTTGGGCGGGAAGTTTAAAAAATGGGCTTACTTTAGAGGAAATACAGTAACAAAGTAGATGCTTGCTTATGGCGTGTCCAATATTGTAAACTTTTCTTGACGGACTTCAACAAAAAACGTTTTTGTACAAATTTGTCACTCTTTACATTTTTGAATTTTAGGACATTGATTTTCTCATACAAATGTATTTGATTACAGATCCAACTAACTGTCCGATTATTCTCGTATGGAATCTTTCTTCGTTTTTGGGAGTGGTCTTCGCCATTCTTAGCCAATCCCGGCTATCTCGCCAGTGCCTATTGCAGTTATGTGCAGTTTTTCATCCACACTCTCATGGCCATTAATCGATTTACAGCTTTTGCGTATTCGCAACAATACGGAAAGGTAAGTCTAACAATTTGAATTATGCTCAAAATTCTTCTTAAAAGAAATTTTTTTAATGGACCAAAGATTGTATCCATCAGAAAAAAATCCAAGAAGCCTTTTTGATTGAAAATATGTTGCCGTCTCAAAAATGGGCTTGGATTTGGTGGGAGATGTCATCGAGGCTTGGCTTACCCTTCGGACATTACCAACTACAAAATTTTTGTGAACCATAATCCAGATAGTATATTATGGTTATAAGGTAAGGAATTTAATGGTCTCTTTGCGCGTTTAGATGTGGCATCCACGACGAGTCAAATGGATGATTCTCGTTATTGTCATATTACCGTTATTTTTCATGTCATTTCGGTTCCCGGCTGAAGCGGAATTTTTCTATGTTGCTCCGAATCAAATGGGCGATCATTATAAAAACCAGCAGCTTTATTTTGTAAGTGTCTCACAGTTTATTAATTTATATGGCCTTAATTCAGTTCGCTGGGCTCACATCAGCTTTGCTAAGCCTTTTCACGTCACTTACGTCATTTATACTTGAAATTGCCGCCATTGCAGCATTCAGGTAATTAGTCAAGTGTGAATGAATGTATAGTGCAATTATATTCTGTAAGATTATTACTTTAAGAATAGGCCGTTATATTTTTGGCTATCCGAGAACATTTGGGTACAGGCTTGTGAGACAAAAGAGTTCTACTAAAATTTGGGAAAGAATGTCTAATTTCGGAATTCAAATTTGAGCTCATTTTAGACGACGGATATACGGCAAAACAAGAGCCAAATGTTTCTTCTGTTATAAATGGAAAATTTTTTTATTTACTTTTTAGTCGCTTTGTATAATTTACTAGAATAAAGTGCTGCCGCTATCGCGGCGTCTAGCGCCGATGTATATCTTTCTTTGTGGGCCTAAATTGACCAAAAATTCCATTTTCGACCATTCCGTCCTCCGTTTCGACCTGTTTGACCTATGTCGACCCCAATTCTGAGTCGATTTTTACGGATTTATGGGGGTAATTACTATAAGGGTGACATTATCTGGGTCGAAAACAGCTTAGAAAGGGTCTAAACGTCAGGTGAGCACGCACTGACGGACACCAGCGAATTAGTAAAGTACCATGTACTCAAAAACTCTTTGAGTTAAATATTCGGTATTTTTTATTTTCATCTTTACCATTTGTTGTGTTTAGGCGACACGCAAGACTATATCCCATTTCCAACCAACAAAATCATGATCTTCGCCTGCTTTGTGAGTATTCCTCAAATATTTCTAAATTCTAAACGCGGGAAACTTATGAATGAATGAAAACTAATATACGTAACAAGATTGATTACGTTTTTCAAATTGAAAGCCAAATTCTTTCGAAATGGGAAAAGAAAAATGTTCAGATAGCCGATTCTACCGCAATGGAGAAATACGCTCTCGGCAAACAACAAATCTGAAAAGAAGAGCATGTTGGCTGCAGTTAGGGCGTAGCTGCTATCAGTTACGACTTTTTCTGACATACGAAATTTTAGCTTATATTGTCTACCATCTATTGCCCATACACGGATTAACAGAAGATTAGTGAAAAAGTAGTCGAAAGTTGCGGAAAAGTAGTCAGTGTATGGAAAAGAAATGGGTAAATATCGCCTATAAAGATTCGATAAAGTGCGAACCTTTTATTGAAAACGTTTCACGAAATTAAAGTGTTGCAAGCTTTCAGAATATATTTTTTTCACAACTTTTAGTTTGCTCCATAATAATGCTAATCGGCCAGTCACTTTACACTGCCTTTTATTGTACAGTAATTTATGCGGCGATCATAAAGAATCCTTCAATTGTTGGATTTGCACAGCAACATGTCATTTGGATACTCGACATTTTCTGCTTGAGCGGTCCAGTTTGTCTAATGCTATCCAGGTAACATTTTTCCAGTGACATATTATAACCGAATTTCTTTGAACACGATCTTTTGGGCTTTAAAATTGTTGAATTTTTATTATTATTAACAAAATATCGTACTCTCATTCAAGATAAACATTTCAGCAGGGTAATTCGCAGTCTCTACCTCGATTTCTATCGTATTCGGAAGATTAAATCTCATATTATCGTTGAGATGACTACCTCCGCACCAAATCGTATACATCCGCAATAGCTTGAAATAAAGGCTAACAAGCCAATAACTGAACAGATGGAAAATAATTTATATCTGTATTTATCATGTATGAAAAGGTGTGTGTAGCTATATATTATCAAAATGCTATGAATGAATGATATCAATTAAAAACGCATTGTTTTTAAGTTAAAGTAACTTAATTTCATCAAATGATGGTTCACGTAAAAGCTTCAATCGGCCACAAATGTGTGCAATAAAAGTGCAACCAACGGTTGCACTATCAATGTTCCACTGCCGACTCACATTATCAACATTTATTTATATACATTTCAGAAAAAAATAAGTTTCAATTTTGGAACTCATTGATCAGCTGAATTCTGTACTCTAACTGCATTGACTCTTCAAAATACACGTCCCGTTGTTTCTCACATATCCGGAAACACATTGGCAGGCCGTAACGCAATCGTCAGTACAAGCTTCGTAACTGTCGTCGTCGCAAGTCGGCTCACAGGAAGTACCGCAATCCTCATATTCTTCGTTTGCGGGGCATTCTTCGTACTTAGGTGTAGTCGAGGACGCTGAAGATTAGATTATTTATTAGGTTACATCTATAAATAACTGTTTTGTTAGTCTAAACATACGACTTTACAGATCATTTCCACTAACTTTCATTTTGGGTTTACCCCTCTTAAGGGGTCATACCCATAAAACCTGCTGAGCCTAAACAAGTCTAAACAAAAGGCCTTAGTAAGGGTTACCGCCCAGTTGGGGGGGGGACTGACAGTTGGGGGGATATTTAGGGCAAAAACGCATTTTTAGGGTAAAAAAACGTCTTTTAAAAAAGGACAGTTGGGGGGACATCATTCCCCCAACTGGATGTCCCCCCAACTGTCCCCCCCCCCAACTATCCCCCCAACTGTCATTCCCCCCAACTGTACTGATGTCCTTATCAAGCCTTAAACTAGCTTTAGTATATTATCAATAGTTAAAAATGCTAACCTGTTGCATTGGCAACATTGATCTTGACGCGGCCTAGTGAGAGCGATTGAGTATAGACCAACAATGTCACCAACGCGAACAGAGAGAACAGCTTACCAATCCGATTCATCTTTGATAACCGCTATAATGTAAACAAGTTTCATGGTTGAAATATATTAAAAATGCTATTTATGGCTATTTCCGGAACTTTCAGGAATACAGCTTAGAATATTTGGAGCCTTTTATGGAACAGGGATTTGGCTTCATCACTACGGCTACAACTCTGATAGGAATCTGATAGTTATAGCCACGGCGCAGGCGAAGTGGGGCTACATCTCTCAACTAGGGCGAAGGTGAAAAGTAGAGTACAACTTTCAATTTTAGGTGGAACCGAACATAAATTTTGTTTGCCTAACTTTTGAGTTGTTGGACTAATGTTTTCCTAAGGCTAATCTGATCAGGCGAAGGAACTCCTTGGGCTAATTTTTCAGGGCCTAACTTTGGAGGAGTCTGGTTACAACTCAAGAAATTTTAGGTGAAGGTAAAGAGTTGTAGCCGAAACACAACAATGCACATTTAATAAACGAAGACTAATTTTGAAACAGCTTTAGGGAAATAAAAAGTTAATGGGGTGAAAATTGATGATACCTTTCGGAGCCACTTACATAAACCCACACCTAATAAGGCAACTAAAATATGACGTACCTTTGATTAATGGACTGATAAAGATGCATTATTTTGTTAGAGA
Source organism: Ditylenchus destructor (assembly GCA_022814885.1). NCBI lineage: Eukaryota > Metazoa > Nematoda > Chromadorea > Rhabditida > Anguinidae > Ditylenchus > Ditylenchus destructor. The sequence continues at coordinate 28,736 of JAKKPZ010000103.1, read as the reverse complement.
CTTAACAGACCAATTAGCCTACTGAGACCCACCCAAATGCTGGGTGTGTCCATTTTGTGAAAATTATTTGCTCACATCTATTAGAGGCTCACTAAGATAAGACAACCATATTACAGGTATGTTGGAAGTGCGAATGAGCGAATATTCTGCTCGTCATAATTAGAAATTTTCGTAAATGTTGAAAAAATTTTTGAAAGAGATGCGACATTTTTTCAAACTGTAAAATAGTACTTCGTCTACTAGACTTTGAAGATCTTCTAGAATGCTGACAAAACCCGAACTTGCGAACCCATGTACCACCTGGCTATTCTTTCAACAGAAACAAATATTTACATATCTTCCTGCAAACGGAACTAGAGGTGAGAAAAATTCCAGGCGTACCACCGGGCTACGAAAAATTTTTTGAAAAATTTTTTTCATGCCTTATGGCCAGCCAGTCCTGTGGTCGCGCGCGGAGCGTCTGACCTTCCCCCTTGGAATGTGAGGGAACTTGGAGCAGTCTCACCAGTGCAAATTCTCAGTCAGAATTTTGTCCCGAAATTTTTGAAGGGTCATTCTTACGAGTGCTAATTATCTTAGTCCATAAACATTGCGAGGCACCGGATGCGACGAGCCAGTCCTGTGGTCGGGCGCTGAGCGCCCGACCTTCTCCCTCGGAATGTGAGAGAACTTAGAATAAATAGGCATACATGTAGACAAAATTTTTAATCGGACTCCCGTAGGGAGTCCCAAGCCGCTATATTATAAAAGATATAAATACAACAAAGGTAGCTTCATTAAATGTGGGGGTCTTTACAGCTTCGGGTGCCACCCCTATGTTGGGCCCTGCCTAAAGTTATATGATTTTTTACCTTTTTCAACATGAGCTATAATAGATGTTTATTTTGTAATGATGCACAGCGCTTTTTAATTAAACATTTATTCTACGTAGAATACCGATGTAGAATTATACAGTGCGTTCAATATTTATAGCCGCACCCCATATTTTCGTGCTTCGCTAAAATACTTGTCCTCACAACATTTATCACTTTTACCAGATTATAATTTTGCCGAAAACATACTTTTAATAAAACTTTCCAGAATAATATCAATAATATATTTCAAATTCGCGCTAACATGTGAAAATCCGGCGTTCAATATTTATAGCCGCAGTTACGGAAAAGTGGTTTATTTTTTTTGCAAAGAAATTTATGCAGCTTCTATGCGTATATTGTAGCAAATTTTCTAGCGGTTCTAATGACATATAGCTTGCCCTAGCATCAAATCAGGAACCAAAAAACTTTTTATGTCAATCACAAAAATGGCCATTTTTGGCCAAAAAGTGTCATTTTTGGCCGACAAATGTCACTTTCGACAAAAATGGACTTTTCTTTTGCTACAATATACGCATAGAAGCTGCATAAATTTCTTTGCAAAAAAAAAATAAACCACTTTTCCGTAACTGCGGCTATAAATATTGAACGCCGGATTTTCACATGTTAGCGCGAATTTGAAATATATTATTGATACGAGTGAATTTTGGCGCTTCGCGCCAAAATTCACTCGGAAGCGGGAGTGTGCACAGCGGGAGATTGGGTTGTTCATCGCTTCGCGCACCGCCATCAGCGGTCAGATTAGGTTATTCCTAAGCGTGACTTACCTACTTATTGTTGGTGGGAACGCTACGGATAAGTGTGGATTTGTGGGTCGTTTTGGGGTCCTCGCGGCGCGAAGCGCCGCTCGGACCCCAAAACGACCCACAAACCCACAAATCCACACTTATTTGTAGCGCTCCTTAACATAGCGTGAGTCATGCTGGGTCTCCGCTCGCTTCGCTCGCTACGACCCAGACGTGAGAATCAGTACTGGGTTGGGTTCGTGAAGATCTCGGCCGCCGAAGGCGGCCGAGATGTAGCTACTTGTTGCGCCGCTTCGCGCCGCGCACTTAAGATTTCGACGGGACGCGAGAAACCGCGGGCTCCGAGAATTTTTTTGACCCCGGATTCGTGATCAGCGCATCCGAAAACCCCCGGGTGCAAAAAATCAGACCCGTAGGCACCTTGCATCAAAAAAAACCATTTTTGGGCCAAAAAGTGGATTTTTTTCAAAAATGCGCCAAATCAAAAAGTGTAAAAAGCAAAGTGGTCCAGAATCGCCTCAGAAATCGATTGGGAACATAAAAAACATCACTTCCCATGGCCAAAACCCTTTAAAACACGTTTTTCGGTTTTGGCGCGAATTCAAATATTCAAATTTTGGATCTAAAAATTCCTAAATTCCTAACTTTTCGAGAGCTTTCATTTGAGCTATCACTCGCCCCTGTCTGACGTCGGAATCGCGATTCGCGTTTCATGCCCCCAGGCAACTTTGATGAGTCATAACTCTCGAAAAATTCATGATCTCGAGCGGCAGGTTGGTGTTTTCGTGATCAGCTCGTCCAGGGGAGTCGTTTGACACCAACCTCGCCCCAAACTAACGGAGGAATAAAAAGTGACATCAGACGCACAGAATGGCCCTTTTAGGGTAGGGTATTATTCTGGAAAGTTTTATTAAAAGTATGTTTTCGGCAAAATTATAATCTGGTAAAAGTGATAAATGTTGTGAGGACAAGTATTTTAGCGAAGCACGAAAATATGGGGTGCGGCTATAAATATTGAACGCACTGTATAATTCTACATCGGTATTCTACGTAGAATAAATGTTTAATTAAAAAGCGCTGTGCATCATTACAAAATAAACATCTGTTAGAGCTCATGTTGAAAAAGGTAAAAATCATATAACTTTAGGCAGGGCCCAACATAGGGGTGCTAGAAGGTGCGGTATATCAATATACAGCGGTATATATTCATATACGGTATATATTCATATACTGCGGTATATCAAACGCGATAACTGACCTAAAATTCGGAATCAGCGGGTCGAAATCCCCGTGCGCAAAAATCGCGACCGGTTTTTCTCATTTCATGCCAAATGGTTAATGGACAAATCCGGTAGTGAATATATTGCTTCGAGAATAGTCTGTTGGTTAATATGTAGCGTCTAAGCGTGTTAATCAGAGGTCCAATAGCATTCATAGTTGTCAAAATCTATTTTATAATCGGGTGCAATTCCACAGCGCACAAAAACAAGCACGGCTAATTCTCACAAAATTTATATTAAAATTCTATCAAAAAGTTTTCTAAATTTGTCGTAAACAAATTTGACAAAATCGTCTTCGCCCACACAATTGGTGAAGTCAGAAGTAGAACGATTGACGCTGACTTACACAATTCATTTTTGTCGATCTAGGAAACATCCCACAGCCAAATTTTTGGGAATGTTCTTCGTTCGATTAAAGTAGAAATTGTGTTATTTTTTGCAGAATCTAAATTTCTATGAAACATTAAAAGGAAGTTGGCTAAAGAAAATCGGGAAGCAAATTAAATTTTACTTCATGATGTAATTTTCTGAGACAATTTTCTGAATGTACTCCATTTTATATCGCACTGTAATGTATCAACAAAATTTTATTTTGAATAAATTGAAGGTGGATAGTAGCACGTAAATAAAAGTTCCGGAAGAATACGATAATGATAAGGAACAAAAGAAAAAAATTCAATAGCCATCATCACTATGCAATATTAGCCTCAAGCATAGATGTCATTCTCATCATATTCTATATTGTCAAACGCTTGACTATATGCGTCTTGTTGAGTAATGCTGTCCAAAATGAGAGTTCGTGTTTTGTCATCCAGTGCCCCAAATTCCGGTTCAGCCTTGATTTTAACCACATCCGCAACAGTTTTGTATTGACGAGAAAAACCCAAACAAATCCAACTTTTTAAACCCGTCTTTAAACATCGGAAAAATGCTTTCTCCGCTCGCAGTGTGTCGCCCCTCAGACGTGAAATCATACTGGTTTGGGTTCGTAAATCTCCCTTCCAAGGCGGCCGAATTCGCTACTTTTTGGCCCTTCGTAGCCGCGCCAAGTTTAGGTACCTTGCCGCCCCCAAATACCCGGGATTGTGATAGCCCCCAAAACCCCTGGGTGAAGAAAACAGGTAGCCCGATAAAAATTTTTGGCCCGGGTTTTTTCGGGAACCCCTAAAAAAGTTAAGAAAATCCAGTTTTGCCTCAGAACAGGGTGAAACATTTATTTCCCCCCTTTTCTTTTGGCAATTTTTAAAATTTTAAAAAAATTCCAAACCAACTATATAGAGTTTTTTTAGCTATCATTGTCTGCTAAGGACCTTTTCCCCCCAAATTTATTATAAAAAAAAGATCTCGACCATTGGGTTTTTGATCACTCGAGGGGAGTCGTTTGAACCAACTGCCCCAAACTAAGGGGGGGAAAAAAAGGTCTGGCAAAACCCTTTTAGGAGGGTATTTTTCAAATTTTTTTGTATTTTTGGGGAAAATCGATAATCTGGTAAAAGTGAAAATATGTTGTGAGAAATTTTTCAAGCCCCGAAAATTTCCTATAAAATTGGCTCAAATAACACTTGAAAAAAAAAAACAGCGCGGCATCAAAAAAAAAAATTGTTGGCTCAAAAAAGGTAAAAATCATATAAACGGGCCAAAATATCTAAAAGGTGTGGATATAAATTGGGGTTATTTTCATATCGGTTTTTTATAATAAAAAGGTCTGCCCTTTTCGGAATCAGCGGGTCAAACCCCCGGCGAAAAAATCCGCCGGTTTTTTTTTCCCGGAAGGTCCGGTTGTTTTCCGAGGCCCTGTGGGTTAATATGGGGAACAACGGGGTAAACTTCAAAAAATCCGGGGAAATTTCCCGCGCAAAATAAACGAGACGGCTTTTAAAAATTTTTTAAAAAACTACAAAAAGTTTTCAAATTTGTCGAAAAAAATTTACTGTCTTGCCCCAAATTTTCTCTTTTTCCAAAATTCTTTTTTTGTGATGTATTGTCAACACCCCCGAAAATTTTTGGGAATGCCGGATTAAAGTTGCTTTGTTATAATCTTGAAACAAATTTCATGGCTTTAAAAGCCTCGTTTTCCAAAGACACGGGCGCTTTTCTGCGATTTTTTCTAAAATTTTCAATCTTCTTCCTTTTTACATCGCACGGCCAGAAATTCGTGAATTTGAAGGGGTAGGCACTTGCCAGCAGTTGTAAGGTAGTTCGTGGCCTTCTATGTAGTCCCGTTAATTCCCCTTTCTTTTTCCCTTGCAAGCCCTTTTTCCCAAAAATTTCGGCCAATTCACCCGTCCAAAATTGGGTTCAATTTCCACTTAACGGTTTGCACTTTTCCAAAAGTTCGGGTTTTCCGAGCAGAAATTTTTTACCGCTTTCGCCTCACTTTCCCCTTATCCAAGCCCCCTTAATGCCCCCTTATTGCTTGTTTGAAAGATGTTCGAATTGGTTTGGAATCCGGTAGATAAAAATTGCTTTGACAATTTTTTCCCGGCTCTTTTTTTGGGTTATGCGCATCGAGTTTTCCTTTTCTTTTTCTGTAATGTGGAACAGGGACAGATGGTGAGGTTTTTTGCAGAGGGAGGGTTGACCGAACCGGGGAGATGTTTCATGAAAAAAGAGATATTCATGAAAAAAATTTTTTTTGGAAATTGGGTTTTCGATGGCGCTGAATCCGAATCCGGGGTGAAAAAAACTGTCCGGGGTACCCCGGGGTACGAAAAAAATTTTTTTTTGAAAAAATTTTTTTTGCTCTCAAAATTCATTTTTCCAGCTGCTTGAGGGCCGAAGGCCTGAAATAGTCTCATGCTGCTCTACTCCCGAACAACCCTTACTCCTGAACAACAGCCGAGGGCATACTGATGGCGGTGCGTGAAGCGATGACGAACCCAATCTCCCGCTGTGCACGCTAACCGTGTATGTGGCGCGAAGCGCCACTTTTACTCTTGTTACCACTATATTGCAAAACTAGTGGCTTGGGACTCCCTATGGGAGCCTGGTTGAAAATATATATTTTACAATTAATGCTTTGAAAGAGTATTTCGGAAAAGAGGATGAATAATGCATTTCCCAATAATTTTGGACAAAAACCTGACTCAACGACAAAATTTTATGTTCTACCGACCCATTGGGATGTTCTAAGCAAAAGCAACCCGAAAAACGCCTGCGCAGAATAGGTTTATAGCAAAAATCCAGTTTTTTGGCAAAAAAGACCATTTTTGATAAAAACGCATGTCCCAAAACATTTTTAAAATAAAGTATCAGCATATCCGTACGAACTATCACTTGCCCGAAAACGAGTGCGTAAGGGATCTAACCACCTGTGTATCACTGACAGCTTTAGCTTACTGGGGACTAGGGGTCCAGTACTGGCTACGCCAATAACAGTAAGCAAAGTTAATTTTTTTCATTGGATTGACTTTTTATGGTGTAGGATTGTGTTGTACATAGTATGTGCTCTAAGTTCCCTCACATTCCAAGATGGAAGGTCGGGCGCACTGTGCCCGACCACTGGATTAGCTCGCCACCTGCGGTGGTTCGCAATGAATATGGGGTAAGTGAATAAACACTGGCAAAGAATTCCGAATAAAATTTGTCTAAATTTAGCTAAATTTTGACCTCAAGTTCTGATTCCCCACAAAAGTTACCAAAAATGTACATTTCAAAATTAGGCACCCCTAAGAATGCACCTTTGAAATATGGAATAAGCACTGGTAAGAATGACCCCTATATTTAACGATGCGAACGGACACTACTACAATACTAGGTAGAAGATAACTGCAGCAAACACAAATTATATGTTTGTGAAGGGGATGGAACACATTTCCGATTCATATAATATTTTCAATATAACGTTCCATTTTTGTGAAACTTTATGCAGTGTATGATTTTTCGGATATTTTCCAAAATTAGTGCGAAAACTTGAATCGATTACTAGTACTATTACTTGATAAAATTATATAAATTACCTGCAGATTTGTGAACTTGTACTGCTGAGCGAGCCACAGCTTCAGCGCTCCTTTGATTTTATTCGAATTTTTCAGTTCCTGCTTGCATCGCTCCAAAATGATTGGCATTATGAAACGATCGGCCATTTTCACGATAGTTGCAATATTTGTCTCTGAAAATGCCTTTTTATACTACAGAGGAAGATAAATTTGTGTTAATGTAAATCATTCATTTATCATTCATGGTATTCTTTCTTGAGCAAAAAATTCAGTTATTACCCAAAATCTAGCGCCTAATGATCTCAAAAAACGTTTCGGTCATTAAGATGATATCAAAACCTACCATTTATGGTATAGTCAGATGGATAAATGATAGAAAGCAATTCCACCATCTCTTCGTAGCGAACTTCTTCAAGCGTTATTTCACTCTCGCGGCTTTCCTTGAATTCGCTTTGAAACATGTTGTTGAAAAACTCGGAGAAATATGACAAAAGCTGAAATTTTAATAACCAGTGGCATATTTTCAATTAGTTATCGCGAACCTGTTTGTGAGCAGGAATTTGAGCATTTCCCACCACCAGAACAATATCCGAAGGACACGAAGATAAGGTATGCAACTTGTCCAAAATCTCAGCTGCTCTATAAAGTGTAGTAATTACTAAAGCCCGGATTTTTAGTTTTTAACTAAAAACCTAAGATATTAACTATCTTGAACTTTTTTACCTAAAAAACTATTTTATCGACCTATTTTGCAAAATTTTGGGATTTTTCGAAAGGGTACCACCTTTTGTTGTTTTTCGGGCGCCGCCTTAGGCGGCGCCCGAAAAAATTTTTGAAAATTTTGCAATACATTGCGGCAAAAATTCAAAAAATTTCTCATTTTGAAAAAACTTTCTTTTCCAAAATAAATGGTGTTTTGTTGATTTTTTATCTTTTAATTTAGTCAAAATAACAATAAAGGCTAAAAACGCAAAAAATCGCTGATTTTTTCAACCTATTTTTTACCTATTTTGCCATTTTTTCAACCTATTTTAGGTACCTTAACCGGAATTAATGACGGAATTAATGAACCGGAATTAATGAAACCGTAATTACTGATCTCATATTTAAGTACCTTTATTTCAGTGCAAATGGGTAGGAATAAAAATCAATACGGTCTAGAATATTTGGTGTAATTTTGAAACTACTCAAGCGTACCATCAGCGAATGTCATTCTAAAGTGAAAGCCAAACAAAAGAAGTCAAACTACATAAAGGTACAGGTTTATATTTAAAGTTGAACTTATGATTCTCTGTCATAACAAAGTGTAGTTTTTAACCAACCTCGTTTCATTGTCACTGATTTTTGTCATTGGAGTCTCAGAAAGTTCTGACGAATTTATTCCGAGGATCTTATCCAGCAACATGCGTTTAGTTCGATTGTGCAAAGAAGCATATTCGGGTTCCGTTTTAATCGTTATTATATCGTGCAAGCTATTGTATTTGCTGATACATTGAGCCTAAATTTTTAAAACATTTAAACAAATATTGTCGGGCTAAAAATATGACAAATGTTTTACACGACGTTACCAAATAATTACCTGTAAACGTTCCAAGCTGTATTCCTGCGCCAACAGAAGTAACTTGCTTCTTCCGAATTTCGCACTGTTTGCCATGAGAAATATATCACAGCATTTCAGGAGTTCGGCCATTTTGAACTCATGGGCTAACTTTGAAAGGGTTTCAACATTTTTCGCTAAAAATTACTTATGAAAGTAACTTACAAAATGGCCTTTAAAGTGATGATAGATGTGGTAAAAAGTTAGGGCTGTGCAATGCTAACCCCTTTCCTAACCCTGAAAAAAGGCAGTTAGGATTAGGGATCGGCGCACTCTCTCGTCGCATTTTTGGCGAATATCGGCAATTTTTCAAATTTTTTAAAGGAAGTTGGAAAATCTAAAGAAACGTTAACCTAGATAATTTAGTTGTCTAAAAAGGGGCAAAAAATCCCGATGACGTCACTTTGTAAACAACAGAGAAAAATCAATTCTCCCAACATACACTTTTTGGTTAGAGAAAAAATCGAGCTTTTGCCATTCGAGCTTTGGTTAATAACGTTGTTATTTGGTTGCAAACCGAGAATGTCCCAAATCAAAAGTTGTGTAACTTCGGCTGCTCTACTATTCTGTCAAAAAAAGTTTTCAACATCGATGGAAAAAAAAAATACTTTTTCCAAAAACTCGGTTATTTCGAAACCGAGCTTTAGGCCGAGCTTTAAACCGAGCTTTTGGAAAAAGTCGATGTTTTTTCCATTGAAGTTGAAAACTTTTTTTTACAGAATGGTAGAGCAGCTGAAGTTACACAACTTTTGATTTGAGACATTCTCGATTTGCAACAAAAAACGACGTTATTAACCAAAGCTCGAATGGCAAAAGCTCGATTTTTTTCTCTAACCAAAAAGTGTATGTTGGGAGAATTGATTTTTCTCTGTTGTTTACAAAGTGACGTCATCGGGATTTTTTGCCCCTTTTTAGACAACTAAATTATCTAGGTTAACGTTTCTTTAGATTTTCCAACTTCCTTTAAAAAATTTGAAAAAAAGCCGATATTCGCCAAAAATGCGACGAGAGAGTGCGCCGATCCCTAGTTAGGATCCTAACCCACATTATTTGTGCAATAACCAGAAACATGGAGAAGACAAAGTCGAACAAAGAGACGTGAGATGAAGAGAGCTTTTTTTGGTGCCGCGAACTAGCAATCATGCTCCAGAGAAAGAGATACAAGATTTGACAATTTGAATTAACCAACTTTCACGAGAAATTGAACCGGTTTGGGTTAATATCTTAAATTTGTGGGTTAGCATGCTAACTTACCTTCTATTTAAAAGGTTAGAAATGGGGTTATTATTGGGGCGGTTAGGAAAGGTTAGCATTGCACAGCCCTATAAAAAGCTGAAGTTCTGGTGGTATTCAGGGACCACGTTCGCTAAAAATACCAAACTTGGCATTGGTAACGTTTTTCAGCCGATTTTTGAGCAGGAAAACACAAATTACATGTACTAATACTGACACTTTTCCAAGCATTGCTTGACAGATATGATAAAATTTACTTGTAATAGGATGTCTAGTTGGATAAATGACACAAAGCAAATCCAAAAATTCGTCGTAGTCCACATTAAACAAAGGAATCTTATCCTTGTATTTGGCGAACACCTCGTTCCAGAATTCCGAGTGCAAAGACAAGAGCTAAAAATTCACGTGATTCATAAAATATATAATTATACACATACAGCTTTGTTTACAAGTACTTCTTTGTTGTTTTCAAATACAATCACGCAATCCGATGGAAATGGCGAAGGCTCAGAGAAAATCTGGGCTTTATCGACATAGCTAAATAGTTTAGTATTGTAATCTAATATGTATTTAAGACCTCTTTGAAAAACTCTTTAATTTTTCCGGAAAAGAAAATTTGAAAATTCATATTATATCTGGTTTTCTATTCTTTAATAACGACAATAGATCAACTAATAGGTTTTGTAAGCTTGATATATTGTTTGAGTTTGCCCTAGTGTTTAAACGGGTATGAGAGCATAGTTATCCTTCCAAACGCTCGCAAGGCAACTGCCCATTTTCCAATAAACTTGCCAATTATTTTCGTTAATAACTGACCTGAAAGCATCCTGGGCGTACGCCTGGAATTTTTTTAACCTCGGATTCGGATTCCCCGCGCCTGAAAACCCCGAGTGCAAAAAATCAATACCAGAAACGGCCAAAAACGTTGAAAAAATAATTTTGAAAAATTTCGTACTCCGGAGGTACCCTACCTAGAAAATAATATTTTTTTGGGTTCAGGACCACTGAAAACCCCCGGTGTCAAAAAATGATTTCACCCACGCGGAATCGAATGTTCATCGTCGGGCCGGTGCCTGCGCCCCATCGCACCCGGCCATGGAGACTGTGACGGAAACTGTCAGTCAGGATTACTATATAAAGGATAACTGACCTGAAAGCATCCTCGTAGATTTTCGCGCTTATGTCTTCCCTGAATATTTAAAAATAAGTAAGTATGAGTAAGATATAAAGTCGTAAATAAAATATTCAGACTAGGCAGAGTTCGGGATGGAAAATCGAAATTTCAGAAAATGTGATGATTTTAAGGTAGTTCAGGTGCGCTAAAAATTAGTACACATTCTGGAATTTCTCTTTTCGACTTGCCTTTTTTTGTCTAGGAGTCCAAATATTATCTATAGTAATTATTTCGTGTAACAAACAATCGGTTCATTTTATATCAGATCGACTTACGCTGGAGGCTCCAGGCTTGTAATATGCATTTGAAGAGAAGTGTTCCTATAGCCATATATATTGATCATCTGGTTAGAATCGATATTGAGATCAACGGTCACAGTAGTCTCCAACATAGGCCCGGAAAAAGTGGCATGTCCCTGAAATTAGGTGTGAACTATAATAGTTATTTTCGTTGTTGCAATGTTTCCCAAAAATTTATTTTCTTCTAACAATAAATAATATTTTGAATATATTAGACAAATTCACTTCAGACACAAGGAACACCAAAAATTTTTGAGCAAAAATTATGTTTGGTATTTATGCATCACACAAAGTTACCTGCTTGTGAGAATCTCGACAATAAGGATTATTACCAGCCTAAAAGAAAATGTACAATATCATTTACCTCTCAAATAACTCAAATATCACCGAGTTTAGACAAACGAAATATACCGCGAGCAACGTATCACTGGACGATTTTCGACTACAATAAAGAGTGATGCGAGTCTTGTTTTGCACCGATGAAACAGCCATTTTCCTGTAATGAAGAAAAAGTTATTATCAGATGTAACAACATAAAAAGAAAATCTGACCAATTTGCATTTCCAGAAGTCTGATATTCGCAGCTTGTTGGCGTCATCCTTAATATCAGATGATTAGGAAGTTCCAAAAGTTTATCCTGTTTTATTTTCGCAACTTTTGGAACAACCAATATAATGAATGTCGATTATGTCAATGATGTGTTTAAGAGTGCATCAGTTTTGCAAAATATCACTAAAAGCAAACTTACTCATCGCGATACGTACTGTTATCATATTGGCTTGTCAACGGCACCGATAAAGTTATTTGAGAAGGCACTAAGATAAGAATATTGTACCATACAAATATAAAACATGTGAACAAAATGGTTTACCTTTTGATGATTCGTTGTGTGTGGTTGTGGTAGAATTGCTGAGCAGTCCACTACTACCAGTTGTCTGTTTAGCCCTATTCCATCGATTGCTGTTTAGTTGTTCGTACCATTTTTTCGTCATCGAATTGATTTTCTAAAACATCACAGCAATGGGAAACCGACAAAAAGATCCAAGACGAAAAAGATCACAATGTGGTCAGGCCTCTTTTTCGCTATAACTCACGAATTAGACTTAGGCCTTAGGTTTAGGCTTAGATTTAGGCTTAGAATTGGTCTTAGGCTTAACGCTGGAGCCATACTTAAGCTTAAGTTCAAACTCAAAATATACAAAAATCTGCCATTCGGTGCACACCAAGCTTAAACTTAACCTTAAGTTATTTCACTTGTGCAGAATTGTCCGCTATGCTCTTACGGTCATTTTAAGACCAAACTTAAAGCTGAAGCTTGAGTGTATCAAAAGTTATAGCGAAAAGGAGGCCTGACCACATTGTGATCTTTTGGTCTTTGATCTTTTTGGGGGCACCCCACAGCAATATACAGTTGCGTAAATAAATATTAAGTGAAACAACACTCATTTATATGACATCCTGAGCTTGGTCATACGGTGTGTCGGATAAATGAGGTTAAGTGTGTTTGAATGTTTCTGCAAACAGAATTTTTACAGAAGCGAAAAGGATGGATAGTGAGGTTAAACGAGGATATTCCGAGGCGTAAATGAGGATGTCCTCGTTGTCTACTGCAAGGAAAGACATGGAGAATGATGAGGGGATCGAAAATTTTGTTTTGGAAAAAAAACAATTTTTTTGAAAAAAAATTTTCTTTGTTTTAAAACTTTTTTCCTTGAAAACTTTTAAAAAAAAAAAAAAAAAAAAAAAAAAAAAAAAAAAAAAAAAAAACCCCCCCCCCCCCCCGGAAAAATTTAAAAAAAAAAAAACAAAAATTTTTTTTTTTTTTTTTTTTTTGGGGGGGGGGGGGGGCCCAGGAAAAATTTTGAAATTTAAAAGGAAATTAAGCTAAACCGCCAAAAAAAATGCGCGTTCATAATTAAACAACTATGTACAATCAGGTTATTTTATGTACGCGGTACTTTATTCTAAAAATTTTTTCAAAAAGGCGTTTTTTTCAGAAAAATTTACCAAATATTTTTTTCCCGAAACAAGTTCAGGGTTGCTCATCATACCCATATAAATATTCGTCCCAGTTTAAAATTAATATTTTGGCTTCAAAGTTGGTATACTTTGCGTTTTTCAGTTTAAAGGGTCAACTTTGAGAGCCCAGATTTTAATTTTAAAATAAGTGAATATTTATTGACAAATGGTCAGTGCATAAATTTTATTTTTCAAAAAAATTTGGACAAAGGAAATTTGGGTTACGAATTTTTTAGATTTTTTTTCCCAAAAAGGCCATTTTGGTATTTTGCTGAAAATTGAATAGAACGTTCGAAATACCGGGATTTTTGGTACATACCCATTTCGGGACGGAAATCCGAATTTTTCAATCTGGGGGCCCGCCACGGGGGAAAATTGCTTTTTTGGGTTTTTCAAAATTTCAAAAATGGTGAAAAAATTTTTTGATTTTTTTTTTAGAAAAATTTTTTAAACAATTGATTAAGCAAAAATTGGTTTTTTTTTCAAATTGGTATTTTCGGAGAAAAAAATTGATTGAGGCCTGGGGTTAATTGAGACCAAAAAGCTCAACAGAGTCCAAAAATGGCCTTTTTGACGTGTATAAAAAATTAACGCAGTTCGGAATCAGCGCATCAATTACCCCCAAAAACCTCATTCAGAAAAATTTTTCCCCAAATTTTTAAAAAACGTTTTTTTCAAAAATTGGACCCCTTTAAAAATCCAAAAAAAAATTTTTTTTTGGGAAATTACAAAATTTTTTTTAGGGGTTTTTATCCACCGAATCTGCAATTATTTTTTTAAAGTAAGATAAAAAGGTTTTTTGGGATTTTCCCCCAAAAAAAGCTTTTTTCCCAAATTTCTACCCCCCAAATTGGGTCTTCGGCTCCCGTACTGAATTAGGGTATGTCCAAAATTTCACGCAAAAAATTTACATTTTTCAAAACCATACAAAAAACCCCTTATACCGCATATTCATATAATATACATATTCATATACCGCATATTCATATACCGCATATTCATATACCGCATATTCATATAACGGTAAATTCATATAACGGCATATTCATATCACCGCATATTCATATAACGGTAAATTCATATAAAATTTCTATTCGCGAAAATGGGGGGTTAACGGTCGAAATTTTGGACCCTATATAGGTTTTGGGGCCCTGCTGAGTCCGAATCTAAAAAGGTTTTTTCCGTGGAGCATACTGTTCCCCCTTTCTGGCATTGTCCCCCTTTTTGCTTACACATGGAGGGGTAAAAATGCGTGAAATGTCTCCCTGGATTTTCTGGGCGCATATACCCCCTAAATCGACCCCGGGAGTTCAAATCCGGGCTCATATTTCGCTTGGTCCCGCCACGAAAGTTGGGAAAATCGCATTTTTGATACAAAATGGCCAAAAAAAGGCAGTTTTTGACGGGCTACGTTAAAATTGATTGCAGATTCATGATCAGCGTATCTTAAAACCCCTAAAAACACATTTGGCGGACTTTCCGAAAAAATTTCATTTTTGGCCATTTTTGACCATAGGGGGTACCACATGGATTTTGAAAAAAATCGATTTTTTGAAAATGTGGAAAATTCTTCTGCAATGAGTGTTTTTAGGGGTAATTCGATGCGCTGATTCCGAATCTACAGTTAGTTTTAACGTAACGCGTCAAAAATTGAATTTTTTTGCAGTTTTTCATCTCAAGTTCGAATCCCAGGTCGGGTAATCAATTTTGTTATCGCGAAAATACTGTGTTTCGTTATAAAAACCCAAATTATTGTTACCCGAATCGAAACTGATGAAAATTGTGGACTCGCCATACTCGTAAACGAGTTAAGCTTCAAAATGGTGTAATTTACGGCCATTTCTAGCCGAAAAACGTCAAAAACGCAGTTTTCCTAATTTTCGTTGCGGGTCTACCCCTGATATGAACTCAAATTCGGACTCTCCGCATTCGAAAAGGGTATACCACCGAAAATCACGACGTTTTATCGACAATAAACTTGCATTATCTGAAAAACACAAAAATTACCATTTTTCGGCAAAAAAATCTTAAAAATTTCATAGTTCAAAAAATCTCTGAGAAGTTATTGAGTTTTGATTAAAAAGTAAAAATTATTGACCTGACCTACAATATAGTATAAGTGAAATTTAGATGCTATCGTAATTTTTCAAAATATGGAACCACAAAGTTGACATATTTTCTATAGAAAAACGTAAAGTATGTCAACTTTGAGGTTCCATATTTCGAAAAATTACGATTGAATTTTAATTTCATTCGTCTAATTTGGATTCTACGCATCTGAAAATGGTACAATACAAAAATTCTCGACATTTCATCAACAATAACATGCATTTTCTCAGAAATACCATCAATATGGACTTTTTTGCAAAAAATCTAAAAAACAAATTTTTGTAAAAAAAAATTTTCGGTGAGTATGTCAGTTTTTTTAAAGTAAAAATTTAGGACCTGCCCAACATTTGGTTATCGATGAAATTTTAAGGAAACCTTTTTTAATTCAAAATCTGGAGTCCCAAATTAGACATATTTTGTATGGAAAAACGCGAAGTATGACTATTCCGGAACCCGAAATTTCGAATAAAAAAGGGTTCCTTAAAATTTCATCGATATCCAAATGTTGGGCAGGTCCTAGATTTTTACATTTTCAAAAAAAATGACAAACAAAGTTGTGATTTCGCAACAAAGATGCAATTTGGCAAAAAAAGATAAAAATCCTAGAGCTTACGAAATTATCACACAATAATATGTTACAATATGAAAAAACTTCGGAAAACTGATATACCGTACCCGTATCATGGTATAGCGTACTGCCCGGTTATAAAATTTCTTCGGATTTGTGATCAGCGGACCAAAAAACCTCAGAATTCCAAATATCAGCCCATGATCACGTGTGCAACTACGAAAAACAGTATACCGTACCCGTATCATGCCATAGCTTAGTGTCGGGGTAAAAAATTTCTTCGGATTCGTGATCAGCACCTCAAAAAAACCCCAGAATTCCAAAAATCAGGGCAAGGTCGTGTGAAAAACCTTGAAAAACAGCATACCGTACACCGTATCATGCATTTTTTGTATCTCGCGGTCGATAATAACACCAGATTCGGACTCAGCGTGGTCGAAAACCTATATAGGGTACAAAATCTCGGCCAATTAACCTCAATTTCAGCGAAATTATTAATTTGCCTAAGCAAAAATGGGCACAATGCCAGAAAGTGGTACTACAGTATGCTCCACGGCAAAACCGACTTCAGATTCGGACTCAGCATGGCCGAAAACCTATATAGGGTCCAAAATTTCGACCGTAACCCCTCGATTTTCGCGAAATAGAAATTTTATATGAATTTACCGTTATATGAATATGCGGTTATATGAATATGCCGTTATATGAATTTACCGTTATATGAATATGCGGTATATGAATATGTATATTATATGAATATGCGGTATATGAATATGTAGAGAGCCGAAATAAGCACATGTAAATATTTCTCCAAAAATAAAAAGTAAACGCATATGCTTAGTTAAAGGATACTCGTATTAGTTAGGTTTATTGATAAGGTTTATTGATAAAACCAGCAGCATTTTGATTTGGAAGCCCACATTTATTCTAACAAAAAAGCATTTCTCTTTAAAAATTGACTAAAATTTCTCATTGAACTATGTTATAAGATTGAAATTTTTGAATATTTATTGAAAAGTTCATAAATTTTCAGCACAAAATTTTGAAAAAACAATGAGGCAAACTACAAAGCTATGAAGAAAACAGCGCCGCAGACGAAAATTTGTTGAAATATTAAACTTGTTTGCCAAAAATTGACTTTGAAAAATGTTGTAAATCTTTCGAATTAAGATCTGGAAGTATAAATTAGGCATCGGCGAATCCGAGTCCGAATCTCCTTTCACTGTCTGCACAAAGCCTATACTTAAAGCATTGTTTTTGGTTATCACATACTATTTCTATCTCTCTTTCTTTGTAAAATTATAATGCCGAAAAAAAGAATATTCCAGCGTCCTGCCTTTATCAAGCATCGCTTCGTTAAAAGCTGGGAAAACATGTATCTACGTCTCTACCCTACGAATACAATGGATTGTTTTTCATTAAATTTTAATAAATAACAATCCATTGTATTCGTAGGGTAGAGATGTAGATACATGTTTTCCCAGCTTTTAACGAAGCGATGCTTGATAAAGGCAGGACGCTGGAATATTCTTTTTTTCGGCATTATATTTTTACAAAGAAAGAGAGATAGAAATAGTATTTTTAGTAGTTTTAACGAAATAAAATTAGTTTAAGTGGGTAAAACAGAGAAATAGAAGGGAAAAGTTAGAAGAAAAAATAGCGCCTCAGGCGAAATTTTTTGAAAAATTACGCTGTATGCCAAAAATTGACATTGAAAATTTTGAATATTCTACGAAATTTTCAAAAATTTTCGCCTGCGGCGCTAACTGCATTCTTAGGGGTGCTTGTTAATATCCGGTGCATCCGGCGGACCCCCCTAAAATCCGGAAACCGGATGGCGAAAAACACTGGATAACCGGATATCGGATGCAGCCCTGCTATACATGTATACCAATTTTTTAAAACGGACGCCCGTAGGGAGTCCCAACTTGGGACTCAGCTTGGGACTCCCAAGCCGCTAGTTCTTAGTAAGAGTATCCTTTAACTAAGCATATGTGTTTACAAACCCTTTTCGGTTCTTCTGAATAGCGTTTCTAAATAAATCAGTGAGATTTAAATTTATTAATTAATCACGAAATGTTGTGTAATCGAATACGCATCAGCATAGCGGAGTAAATTGCACTTCAGATATTTATTGGGTAGGACGAAAGTAAAGGAGCCAAAGTGAAGAGCAATTGGAATAAATTATGAAATCGAATGAGTTTGACTGTGCAAATTAGTGAACCAAAACACTGGCAGAGTTTGCCTGAGAGGAAGTAAAAGCAGAAAAACAGCAAAAGGAAAATAATTTGAGCCGCAGTTCTGAATCGCCAAATGACTGTTTTGATGCCGCTTCCACAACACCCATATTCTATGAATAATAAATTTGCGTCTGAAAGTTTTATTTTATTTCAAAACACTGTTTTGAATAACCGGAAATTGAAACGTCAATTAATTTTCTTTCCGCCTCTTTGCTGCTTTTCCGCCAATTTATATAAAGTGTTTGTGATTCACAAATTTGAAGCAAATACACGTCTATTTCACAACTTATTTCAATGGGTTTTTACTTCCGATCCTTCGCTCATATCCAACACACACAACTTATGTGCACCAATTTGCTGGGCTGTTTTGAAAATGCTTCCACTACCCAAGTTTTGTGATTCATAAAGTTGCATAAGACAGATTTAATTCAGTTTCTAAAGACTTGGCCAGTGCCCTGCGGTGAGAAATTTTGAGCCCCCGGTACTTTTCAAAAACAAAAGGGGGGACCCTTTTGTTTTTTTGTCATTCTTAGGGGTGCTTGTTCCAAAATTGACCTCCCGGTAATTACCGGATCTACCTATATGACCGCAGGGCCCTGGACTTGGCATAATTTATTTTAAACTGCATTTGAAAAGATGATGATATTTTCTGAGTTGACTCTTAGTTGAATAAACGAAATTAGATAAAAAATGGCATGCAGGTATCACAATATTAAAAATCATACTGTACTGTTGCTGCCACAACAGCAGCTTTTCAAAAATAATGAAAGTAATTCCATAAGAATTTGAGTATTGCAAACCAATGTTTGAATAACGGCTTCGTTTCAACAAACGTCAGTAGAGTCGAGCAAATTTCTCCAGCTAATTCAGCAACATAAACAAGAACTACCGCTGCTCTGAGACAAATAAATTTTCTGATAAACAACTTCCTTCTACCTACAATTGGACACCAAAGGGGTGTTCAATTTTCTATCTTAGATTTTTTCAAGTTTTTTGGTCGGGTTCTGATTTTTTTCCGCAAAGCACGTTTTCAGCGTAATTTGTATGTGGGGAACACGAATTTGAGGTTATTTGTTAACAAAAGTCAGTATTTTGGAGTAAAAAATAGATTGACCGACCTGGAAATCAAACTTGAGACTGAAAACTCCATCTTGGGAGATCAATATATCGGAGGGGCTCCGCATAATAAAAACTGATATTTGTGTCGTCGAGTTACTTTTTGATAATCTATCGATTGCCAAAGGTCAAATTCCAAAAGCTCACATCCAACCCTATGTCACTCCTTGTTAGAGCAGGTAAAACAATTAATTTATAGAAAAGTACATACAGTCCCGAAGAGACTGCAAAATAGTAATATAATATTTTGTAAAGTATTCAATGCTCTGCATTCTCAACGGTGCCTGTCTATGCATAGTCTATACATCTCTCTCAGCCAACCTATTTGGCTAGCGGAGTTTTCGATTGACTATCTTGCCAACGGCGCAAATAGCTTTTCCGGTATAGTCAAAGAGCAAGACAATAAAACGTTTTCACACCAACGAAACGTAATCTGTATAGCGTCAAGACTCTCTTGTTAAGAAAATCTTGCTTACACTTTTCTTCAGCGAACAGCCTCAGTCCTGTTTTCTCTTCTCAATTTCATCATCAAATTTGGTACCATTTCTATGGCACACTAGAAGCGATCATCTTCAAAATGTTTATTCATATACTTTTATACGCTTTATTGGGCTGTTTTATTTTCAAAACAGGCTCTGCTCCGCTCCGAATAATTATTCCGCTAGCTGATATTAGTCACGCCAAAATTTCGCAATGTTTTAAATTCACTGCCCGAGCAGTACTGTCTGTGTTTTTCTTCTGCTTCTCTACTAACCGGCCAACAAGGCATAAACACATTAGAGTCATGCCGAAATTTCGTAATTTATTCAGTTCTCCGATAGTGCCGCCTGTGTTTTCCCAGGCCTCCCTATCTTGTTACTCGCTTCCTTTCTAGCATTAAACAGTTTACAACGTAAAATTTATAGCTGTACTGGTATTTTCAAATAGTAAGTAACAACAAGTAATATTCAAAGCGCAAAAAGGCAGTAGAACTTTTTCGCAGCAACGAAATTCGTATATCGGTATAACGTTTAGGTCTCTCTTCACAATTTTGTTTACTCGTTTCTACTCAATGCAACCGTCTTGGCTTCTCGCCTGGTCTTCTGTTACATTTTTCGTTACACCGATTCTGGATTTTTTTGAAAAGAGGTTGGTTATTGATTTGCGAGTTAGAAAAGCAAGTTTTAACGAGTTTGATCGAGCTCGGCAAAACGGGTAATTTTGGCTAATGCGACAAACACCTATCAAATATCAATTTCTGTTACTCATTTTCTGTTATGCATCTTATGTTATGCATACTTCAGCATTTCACTCCTTACCTAATTATGCCTGTTTAATGTACACTGCCAATCACAAAACCAGAGAACTATGCGCGTAGACCTATAGCGAGTAATGGCCTGCCAGGCCATTATTCCCTATTAGCTTCTACTCATATATAATTTTCATAATGTGTTCATTTCTTTTCTTCACTTCTCTATTAATCGGCCAACAAGTCATAATTCTGCTGGAACCGTTAGCTCTCTTCACCCCTTTGCCTCGGCGCTAACAACAAACTGTTTACAATGCAAAACATATCAATCTTTTCAGAAAATTCATAGCCAAACGCCCACCCATTCTAGCCAAATGTAAATCGCAACAACACAAACTGTCCTTTCCCAAAGTTCTATCTTCACTATGCTTCTCAATGGATCGCTTTCTCTTTCCTTCCGATCTTCGATTTTTATATCTCAGTTTCGCTCAGTTTCGTTAGCTTAGTTTTTTGTTTTCGGTTAGGAATTTGGTATTATCTGACACAGTTTTTAATAATATATCAAGTTGATAGGTAAGTAAATAGATCAATAGAATTTGCAAGTTGATTTGAAATGTGTTAAGGAACTCTTAACTCTCTGTTGTAAAAGAAACCCTTACTGCTTTCAGATCTCTGCCAAACCACCACCGCTTGGCCCTTTTTCTATACTTCTCTAGCCTGATTCTTTCTATCTCTTTCTTTGGCAAAAGCTGCCTGGGCCGCTCACTCCTTTCTCAATTGAAAAATTAATTTCTCCTTAGGAAGTGCAACATGTTTGCGAGCTCACTTTTCCGAAAAGCTATGCGCGTGAATCTCTGTTTAAATCAGTTTTTAATACTATAATTTTTCATAGTTATAGACATCACTGTGCCTAACCAAAGAGCAGAAAACGTTTATCGAATAGATCTTCGTTGACATTTTGGCTTTCTCACTTTTAAAGTTTTTCTCTCAAATTTTATCCTACTACATAGTAATTGGACCATGTCCATATATGTATGTGTGTATGTGTCACAATTGAGTTAGGCATGTTCTAGGCATGATGGGAATGTTTTGCCAGGGTAATATTATGTGTCTGGGTCTAACTAGATGCAACGTAACGTTTTTTAATTTAACAGCGAAATATGCACAAGCATATTTCGCATGAAGAAACAGTAAAAGTGGTTCAATTTGCACTTAGCATGCTGGAAATCAATACCCATACTTAATAGGACATGATTAGCTGAGTTGGCGCCGGAGGCGCCAACTCAGCTAGGCCGTACGATCCGCTCCTTTCTCAAATTTAATCACAAAATACATATTTCTCGTTAAATTTTTGTTGGGAAAGGACGGAAAAATTCAACCTGCTAATCCAATCGAAGTCGCAATGAAACCTGAGCCTTTACCGTACCTTATATATTTTTGATCCCTGTAAAAATAGTCAGATAGTTGTCTGATTCAATGACTGGAGTTTGAAATTTCACAGTATAATGCTTTTGTTTTTGGCTGAACAATATTGTACGTTCTACTTTCTAAACAAAATTATAACCCATTAATCTCACCCTTACTACTCCAATTAACCCCTGGTCATCACCAATAAATATTTCTCACGTACACGATCATCACTTACCGTATTCCCTTTTAATCACGCCCATGCTCTAATTTACCCCACTCTCTAATTTAGCCCCTCTGGTTCGATCCCGCTCGGAGCCATGGGCACCTTAAATGAAAATAAGCGCATACTCGTGTAGATCCCGTCGAGTTACCTATGTTTATCTAGCTTAAAGTTATTTTGCCGTATAAAAACCGGAGAAAAATGACTTTGGAATTTTAAAATTTCAAATTTTTGTAGGGTTGAATAATTTACGCCCGTGTGCCTATTCAAGAGGGACTATGGTAATCACAACCATTTTGCTGCAATTAACCGTTACCTCTCAGAGTCTAGGACAACCTTTTCTATGTTACTGATTCACTCTTTTTCGGTACAGATGGCCACTAATTCAAATTATAATTATGGATTTAACCTCTGTAAGGGATTCAGATTCGGTTTTTCTTCAAGAGAACCAAGCCTAAAGCTAGGGTTACAATAGCGAAATATCTGATGAAACAAGGTGATGAAATCGCCTTTTTTGGGCCACTTTTCACTATGTTGGCCATAAATCTGATGTTACTCATTATGACATCAGTACAGTTGGGGGGGAATGACAGTTGGGGGGGGGGGATAGTTGGGGGGGACATCCAGTTGGGGGGAGACAGTTGGGGGGGGGGAATCGATGTCCCCCCAAGTGGATGTCCCCCCAACTATACCCCCCCCCAACTGTCATTCCCCCCCCCCCCAACTGGGTGGTAACCACTCATTATATGTCAACTTTTTCTCTAGTTTATAATGGCACAATCAGATTTTTGAATTCCCGCCAAAAAGTACCCACTTTATCCCGATTTCATCAGAATTTCATCAGATTTTGATGAAATTCTGATGAAATCGGGATAAAACGGGTACTTTTTGGCGCGAATTAAAAAATCTGGTTGTGCCATTATAAACTAGAGAAAAAGTTGATCATCAGTTGAAACATCAGATTTATGGCCAACATAGTGAAAAGTGGCCCAAAAAAGGCGATTTCATCACCTTGTTTCATCAGATATTTCGCTATTGTAACCCTAGCCTAAACCTTTAGCCTTTGCCTAAAATTTGACTTGGATTTATTTGACAAGGATTTATCCACAACACCAATGCCATATCAAGAACAAAAAGAGCGACAGTAACACCAATAAGGTTTCCGTGAAACAACCATGTCCCCGTATACTTCCCCTAGGCTACTTTCTCAAATTTAATTAAACTTCTCTATTTTTACGTTTCAATCATATTTAAATTTTTTACATTCAGCTGAAATGTCGCACCGGGGCATTAAACGTCGTCGAGCTAATTCCTCATCAGATGAGATTCAGCGAATAGTGCGTGAGAAGGTGCACATTCCGGATGATACTTGGCTGCAGGCTCTCAAATTTCTTAGCTGTACCGAATGGTCGCAAAAACGATTTGCTTGTCGTCAAATCAATGGAATCGCTCAGCGCAATATTTCGCGTTTGCCGAAGATGATGATAATGACAGAGAATGTTGCTATGTATTATCTCTGTACAGTAAGTTAGTTAAATTTTAGAAAAGTGAATAATTCAAGTGACTTCAGTCCCTTTAACACAGCTGCTTTTTCCAATAAAAATATGAGAGAACAATGAAGGAGCATAATGTTTTGTCATTGCGTTCCCCGCTTTTTGTTATATTGGGTTGTCCGGAAAGTTTACAAGTACTCTGTTTATGTCAAGATAATGATACGATGCAATATATGATATGATAAAAAATTAATACTATAATATCACACAACACTGATAGAGATTACTTGAAGAATAACCTTTATTTTATTTTACTGTATTAGTGTGCAACAAGAGTAAGTAACCCGCGGCATTCGCCGCGGAAGCTTCTAGAACTTTCTAGAAACCCGCGGCCTTCGCCGCGAGATTTTCCGGAATTCCGGAAGTCATATCTCCGGATAGGAACATGAGTGCAGGCTGGGACCGGTACCAATCGCCTTGGCTGGCCGAGAGGAAGCGATTGACATATCACACGCCCCAAACGGAGGGCCGACGGGTATACTTGCCCTATTACATGACCCACGTGACTCAAGTAACTCATGTTTCACGTGTGAACACGTGAAAAATTTTGGCGCCAGTCGATTCAGCGTGGCCGATTTAGGGGGCACCCGCGAGCCTGAGATCCGGGAGCGTCTAAAACCGGGAGATATGTCCCGCTAAGGCTGATGCGACATCAGTAGACTCCTGCGGTTTGTGTGTGTGTGTCTTCTGTGTGTGATTCTTCTGTGTGTGTTAGAGTGGAGGATAAAAGTGCTCCAAAACTTTCTGGACAGCCCAATATATCATCTTTGGAAACATGTATTGGAAAAGAACTGAGTGTGACGAGTTTGAATAAGAGCACAGAATTTCTAACATAATACTATCCAAATTTTAGTTTCGGAGTATGAAAGTTAACCGAGAGAAACTGAATGAAGACACTATTGTTGCCTTCGATACCATTTTGCAAAAGAAAGACTGCACAAAATGGCTCCAGAATCGTGGTTTCGCTTTCAATGCTCCAAAGGACATTCTGGCCGAAAATGTGCTGATCGATGCTAAGAATTGGACGAGGACACCTAATAGCATTGTACATGTTAGTATCCTTGGCTCTGCGCAAAAGAATATTCCGCTTTCCGGAGAAGAGGAGTACTTTCCATGGTTTCGTAATCTGCCATTAGAAGAAAAATTCCGCAAATCAGTGTTATTCTACGCACAATTCAATCCGGAATTAAACCAGAATTCTTGGAATTGTTTGGCACAATTTCTTCAATTTGCCTACCATCCAATGTCGTACATAAAGGTGAGCACGATTAAAAGATATTCTTATAGTAAGCTGAAGCAATACTTCCTGGTCCTGTCACGTGACAGGACCAGGAAGTTTTGTCACTCATTATCCCCTTTTTGAGGGGCCAGACCTAATTTTTAAGGGATCAAAGATCACTTGTGTCCCTTCCTGCTTTTTAAGGGATCAAAGATCACAAATTAGTCAGAGACACAAATCAGTCAGAGGCATTAAACAGTCAGAAATTAGATAGAGACATAAATTAGTCAAAGACAACAAATTAGTCAGGAGCGGCCGAAGGCCGCGACTGTTGACCTCACCCTAACCGCGTGATAGTTTTTTGTGTGCAAAAAATATTTATTTTCGTGCAAAAAATGAAAAAGCAAAAAAGTATTTTTTTCGTGCTAAAATATTTTCATGCAAAATAGTTTTTTTCGTGCAAAAAAGTATTTTTTCTGTGCAAAATCTTCCCACCTAGGTTTTAGGCTGAACCACGCCTTATAAGGGCATACTTTAGGCTTAGGTTTTAGGCTTAGGCAAGACTTAGACTTAGGCTTAAGCTCCCGAACAACCCTTATTTTAAGCTCTAGCTTGATCTTAAGGTTAATCTTAAATAAACAGTCTTAATCTTTAACCCTTCATTGCCGGAGCCATAGACAAAAGACAGAAATCTGGCGTTACCATTAGCTTTCCTTTTGGTGAGCTGTCTTTATCAAAATCATGATGTCTGCCATTGTTTATTTCTCTTTTCTGTGTGATCTATTTACAGACACACTCTTTGTATGAGTAATGAACACTCATTCGTTTCTTTCTTTTTGTAAAGCAAATCAAAAACCGTATCCGATCGGATACACTCGGCAATGAAGGGTTAACCAGACTCCCGTAGGGAGTCCCAAGCCTCTAGTTTCTCGGATCCCTCTAAGTTGATAGGTGAAGCCGGCCCACGAATAGAATCTCTCACTTTTTGGGGGTCCCGGACCCCAAACTCGCGAGTACCCCCCCCCCAAAACCCATGATTTTAGGGGGGGGGGTTATCAATGTCAGAAATGGGGTTGACATACGTGAAAACGTGACAACCGTGTGTCACGTGTGTCACGTAAAAGGGCAAGTTTCGCATCGCCGCTCGGATCCGGGCGTGTGATACATGAATCGCTTCGTCTCGACGAGCTGAGTCGATTGGTACCGGTTTCGCCGGGTACATCGGCGAATTCCGGGATTTATGGCTTCCGGAAATCCGGAAAATCCTGGATTTGGGCAGGTCACAGATCACCCATCGCCGCTCAGATCCGGGCGTGTGATACATGAATCGCTTCGTCTCGACGAGCTGAGTCGATTGGTACCGGTTTCACCAGGTACATCGGCGAATTCCGGGATTTATGGCTTCCGGAAATCCGGAAAATCCTGGATTTGGGCAGGTCACAGATCACCCATCGCCGCTCGGATCCGGGCGTGTGATACATGAATCGCTTCGTCTCGGCGAGCTGAGTCGATTGGTACCGGTTTCGCCGGGTACATCGGCGAATTCCGGGATTTATGGCTTCCGGAAATCCGGAAAATCCTGGATGACCAAGGGCGCCGCCATGCGGCGAAGCCGCTGGGTGGTCCTATGGAATAATAATCTAATTGACCTTGAAAATCAGTTTCTTGTGGATTGAAAGCTAACCAGAATATCCAAAATACTCGCTATATCTTAGCGAAATATTTTCCCAGCAAGTAAAATGTAACTAATTTTTTTTCTAAAAATTTTGTAATTTATATTGTAAATTTTCAGCAAGTCGAAATGTTTGCTGTTAACCAGAAATTCATCGATTCTCTTAAATGCAACGTTGATAGTATCGGCAATGAACCTCGCTATATTCAATGTGAATCATTCAAGCTCGCACCAGGTATGCGGATTTATTTTATGTATAAAAACGGGTGGAGGCAAATATAGGGCTGTGCAATGCTAACCTTTCCTAACCTTTGCTAACCCATGAATAGGGAGGTTAGCATGCTAACCTACATTGTTTGTGCAATAACCAGAAACGAAGAGGAGACACAAGAGACGTGAGATAAAGAGAGCGTTTTATTGGGGCGCCGCACACTAGCTCTTTATTGGCCGCATTCTGAGTTAGGTGCCAGAGAAAGAGAGACACGATTAGATAGTGGGAAATAACCGACTTTCCTCTGAATTAATCCGGAGTGGGTTAGCATGCTAACCTCCCTTCTATTTCAAAGGTTAGGATTGGGGTTAGCATTGGGGCGGTTAGCAAAGGTTAGCATTGCACAGCCCTAGCACATCAAATCCTCAGTGGACAAAATATGTGACAAGAAAAATGCACTGAAAAAAATTATCTACAGATTTGCTCAAATTTTCACACAAAGCTATTCGAGTGACGCTCTTTCAGGATCTATAGTCAGAATTTGCAAAGCTCTGTCGTTTTGCCCTGTTTTGGGGTCCTGAAGTAGGTATACTTTCCACTTTTCAGTGCAAAATATAGCAACTTCAGGACCCCAAAACAGGCAAAACGACAGAGCTTTGCAACTTCTGACTATATATCCTGAAAGAGTGTCACTCGAATTTTTACCTGTCAGTTTTTTTCAAAAATCTAGAAATTTTTTTGAGATTTTGAATTTTTAAGGTTGACAATTTTCGAAAAACGGAAATTTTTGCATATTTCAGAAATTTGGAACATATATTGATGACATAGTGCCGAAATTTTTTGGTATTATCCCGTTCTCGAGGTCGGGAAGTCCAAATCCGACCTTAAACCGGAGGTGGTCCTGCCACAAAAATTGAGAAGTTGGCATTTTTTGCCAAAAAATGGCTTTTCCTGGGAAAAATAATCGCCCAAAAATGACCATTTTTGAGGCGATATGAAAAAAATAATTGCAGATTTGGAATCAGCGTGTCGAATTACCCCTAAAAACACCTTTTGCAGAAAACTTCTCCACATTTTCAAAAAAATGATTTTTTCGAGAACCATGTGGGGGACCCTTTGGTCCAAAACGGCCAAAAAATCGAAAATTTGGAAATTTTCTACAAAAGGTGTTTTTAGGGGTAATTCGACACGCCGATTCCGAATCTGCAATTGGTTTTTACCTATCGCCACAAAAATGGCCATTTTTTCTTCAAAAAAGGCCATTTTAGACCAAAATGGGGTTTTGGGCAGAATGCCAATGAATGCCAAAATTTGGCGGGAAATCTGAGTTTAAATTCGGATTCCCCGACCCTGAAAACGGTATATACCCCAAAATCTCGTAAAAAATTTTGATGTCACATTTTTTGTCCAAAAACGCCTTTAGGGGATTCGATGGCAAATAACGGATGCAATGCCGATTTCAAACATTCAACTCAATGTAAAATAAAATTCAACAGTGCAAAAACATTTTCTTTGTATAACCCATCTATGTTTAAAACTGTGCCCGTCAACCAATAAGTGACAATTTATTTTTTAAAGGAAGATCATTTAATTCCGATTCGCTGAAGTGGCTGGCACGAAATGTTCGCGCAGAGACAATTCGTATTCGTGACCTTAGTGGCATAGCAAACAATGTCGTGTTAGTCAATTTTTTACTCGATCCGTCTGGGGCAGAGCAGTGCGCTAGCGAGCAAATGGAAATCGTCACGAATAATCCAGTGACCTTCTTTGACATCTTGATAGAGGTCATTTTTTCATTATATGGAACTAATACTAAAGCACAGAGGGAACGCTAAAAAGGTGACGCACCCGGTTAGGGCACTGCCCGTGGTCGTACGGGGCTGAAATTTTTCCGAGAGGTAGATCATCGAAAAAGAATACAAGGGTTTTTTTTACCCCGGTCACGTGGTTGGAAAAATTTTTTTCACAACAGTGAAAAATAAGGGGTTTTGGCGGGAAGATTTGGGCGTTTGAATTGGGGTTTTGGGATTCT
>JAKKPZ010000102.1:0-211523 GCA_022814885.1 Ditylenchus destructor | reverse complement strand
ATGTAAAAGGGACAAATATACACCCCTAAGAATGACATTTTGGGTGAAAAAAACAGTTGTCTAAAAAATTTTGTCTAAATTTTGTCTACATTTAGTCTAAATTTTGCTAAAAACATACTCAGCTCGTCTATACGAACATTTTAAGCTATCACTTGGCCATGTAACACCGGCGTAAGGGGTCTAACGGCCATGTTACGCACGGACGGACTCACAGGGCTAGCTTACTGGGGGGATAATGACAGCCCAGACTACTGCGTCGTAGGTTTTGGTCATGCAAATAAATTACTATCGGTATCAATAATACCGGATCCTAATTAATGTGCAATAACTGGCATCATTCCAATATTTTAGCCTCTTCATGACCAGGTGTAAACGTTGTTCCCGTGCCATACCGTTAAATATGAATACAGTATCTTAATGGAATAATAGCTTGGGAGGAGCCGCTTCGCGGCTCTCCCAAGCTGGGTCCGCGGGGAGCGTGCATCAGCGGCGCTTCGCGCACCGCCATCAGTATGCCTCGGCTGTTGTTCGGGAGTAGAGCAGCATGAGACTATTTCGGCCCTCAAGCAGTATGCCCCGCGCCCAGCTTTGTCTAACTTTTGTCTAAATTTTGGTCTAAAAAGACCCGGGTCGGCCGTCAAAAAAGCGTGACGGACAGAGAAAATTGGGCTTCGGGCCGTCAAAAAAGCGTGACGGACAGAGAAAATCGGGCTTCGGGCCCTCAAAAATGCCCTCAGAAATACACTTTTGTCTAAATTTAGATATCAAATCGGTCTAAAAACTGGTTCATGGCCTTCCTTATTAGGCGTGTGCAATGTGTACCTTTGTGATCGTGTGTGAACCCTATCCAATGTGAACCTTTTACAATACAAGGCGGTTCTCATGTGAACCCTGGAGGTTCACATGAGAACCACTGGTTAGCCTGTGAATCCTGGAGGTTCACATGCACGAATTTCATCATAAACAGCCGTTTTATCACGGGTTTATGTATCTTTTACAAGTTTTTATCCCAACTAAGATACGATTTATCCATAAATTACTGTATTTAGCTGTAATTCGCTTAATGTGTCAAGTAAAGTTGTGGGAGTTTGTATCGTGAAATCTATTATAGTATTAGGATTGTGTTAACGTTTTTTCTCCGGGCTCTAAATCGCGATATAGAGCCCGGGTTTTTTTTCTTACGGACTAAGACAACTATAAGGAATCCTTATAGTTGTCTTAGTCCGTAAGAAAAAAAAACCCGGGCTCTATATCGCGATTTAGAGCCCGGAGAAAAAACGTTAACACAATCCTAATACTATAATAGATTTCACGATATTATACGTGATTCTTTTGATTTCGGTTGAAGTGTAAATAAGTGAAAATAAAATTGACGTGGACGACACAAAAATATCCAAGTTTATGCAGAGTAATACCTCCAAAAATATATATTAACCCTTCATTGCCGAGAGTATCCGAAAGGATACACAATTTTTGGAGTAATTTTTTGGCTTCCTAGCTAAAATCTGATATTACTCTTATATGGTCAACTTTTTGTCCTGAATAAGAATATGTAATTAGATTTTGTGTTTTAGCTATAAAAAATTTTGTAGAGCACTCTAAAAAAAGTACACTTTTTTCGGCGTTCGGCATCCGGGGCTCACCCACCGCTCGGCAATGAAGGGTTAAGAATTAATAGTAAGAAGGAGTAGTAAAATTGTGTGTGGTACATTTAAATTAGCAAACAAGCGATTGAAAATTATTGCAAAGGAAAAGTAAAGATAATAGAAAACAGTACTAAGCTCTACATTTTAAGTTGTAAATAAATATCGCCTTTCCATGTCTGAAAAAACACTTATTTATTTGAAGCTTTATTAGCGTTAAATTAAACTCGATCGATAACGTCAAGTCCGAGCCATGAAATGTTTAAGCGTTAAAGAAAGAATCGGAGGCTAAATTATTGTTAGTTGTTAATGATCACTCTCAGTATAAGCGATAGCTTCGGAGATGTGGAATTTATTTTGCATAATCAGTTTTTGTGCACAACCAGTCATATTTATGTGCGCGCGAAATTGAATGTAATTATGGCAAATATGAAATCACGAAGGAGGCATTTCGCGCGGAAGTCCCAAAAGCAATGTTAACGAATGGTAACGAAATACAATGTAATTTACGCAATGCCTTCTTTAGTAAAAAAATTATATAAAGGATATGCAACATATCCTATTGCCGAAGTCAATTATATGATAAAATTCCTTATTGAAAATAGCTATGTCCAATTTGCTGGCATGAACTTCGTACAACTAAACGGGATTCCGCAAGGCGGAAATGCCAGTCCAATACTAGCAGATCTAACCCTAACAGGAATGGAAATCAAATTTATGCAGTCACAAAATTGTGCCAGGTTCAAAAAAGAATTATCGTTAATATTCCGTTACATCGATGACGTACTTAGTTTTAGTACTCATTTTCATAACTTAAATACTCTAATATATGGTAACGTCTTAGAACTAAACAGAACTGATGACAAGGTTAAAACAGCATTTTTGGATATTAATATACAATTGGAAAATAATAAACAAATTTTTACAACTTTTGATAAGACACGTCAATTTAGTTTTAATGTAATTAAGTATCCAAAATATAATAGTTGCATACCAGCTTCAATGATTAGTAATGTTCTTATAACAGAAATCATTCGTTTTAGCAGAACTAATAATACATACTCTGGACTAGAACTTAATATTTCTATCTTATTTAACATTTTCTCAAAAAATGGATGCCCTGAGAATTTTATGAAAAAATCTATTGATCGTATACTAGGAAATAAAAAATATCTCGATTCATACTTAAGTAAAGATACAATCAGTATTCTCAAAAACCTCAGGGCAAAAATGTGTTAACTAATTAGAATTCAATTTTCTCCTAGCAAAACACTTACTACTCAAAAACATTTATACTGTATAAACGTACCAAACATTTGTTCACTTCAAAATTCAAAATGGCGCAAATTTTGAAATAGCAACGAATCTTATTTAATGAACTTAACTTACAATCTAAAATTGGCACAAATTATGAAATAGCAATTCTGACGATCTATTCAACTTCTCAATTTCATAAAAATATCTTTAACTATTTACAATGGTCCAAATTCGTGTTAAGTACAATTTATTCCCATATCGTTCATTCATAATATTTATAACTAATTTTGTTAGCTGTGTTTACAAAATCGGGTGTCTAAGTATGTTATAATAATCTATGTAATTTAGTTCCTCTTGACACATCCGTTTTTCCGAATGTCCGACATGATGCAGATGGCTACCGAAGCAAATGATTCGACTATGCTGATAGACAACAACGAAGTGGATAATGATACGCGTAAAAGTGCACAAAAGGTACGTTATTTTATTAAAATGCGCTAGGTGGTTTCTTTCTAAGATTTCTCCAAATAGCATTAAAAATTGTTTTTATTCTCAATTAATATATTTCATTAAAAACTAAAACATTTGTATTTAGTATGATAATTCTAAAATGCATATTTCTCTCTCCCCACAATAAGGTGATTGGTTTTATTAGTTATAGGATCCTACTGAGGATGACCCAACCTATAACTAACAATGTGACTAACTGTCTAGGATTAGGGTCGAAACAGTTAGTCAATTCTGTTTTCGTTAAATCACCTTCCCCTCTAACTTATAAATTTTCAATAATAATAGGTTATCGTTCTCTCAAAAATCATTACTTATAAAGGGCATGCCAAGCAACTTTGTTTTTGGTCGGCCTGCGCGAGATGCCTTCCTGAGCGAGATTTTGACTCCGAATTTTTTAAAATTCATATTCAAATTCGCGCAAAAACAAATATCGACATTGTCATCAATTTTATAAGCAAAGGAAATTCCACATCTCGAAAGATATCGCTAATACATGCATTTATGTGGATAAAAATATTAAACGGCATGCATATATTAGACCTCAGGCAGTGAGTTCGAGTTGAATTGAGAATCGAATCGACTGTTGAAAGCTCTACAAAGGATATATATTTGCCAAAGCTCAGATATTTGCATTTCAGTAGGTTACATAAACATATATTGGGATATAAAAATTTTGTGATTAAATCTGATTTTAGAGGAAATGCGGCAACTGTTTTTTTAACCCTTGCAAATAACGTAAGATAAAAATGAGATGTCCATTAAAATATAAGGTCGCCGTACGTTAAAAGCAATAAAAATATACGTAGTACAAACCAATAAAAAATTCATGATCGCGGTTGCATTCTCGTAAACGTGTTGATTTAATAGCAACTGACATATATTGTGTTTTGAATAAAATAAAGGCACTTTAATGTTTATGTAATTTTTGTAAATTTAAATTATATTAAAAGCAAATTATAATGATCTTGAATATTTTGATGGTAAAGTCAACATTAAACAGGGCCGGCAATAAAATATTTTTATGAAACAGTATAAATTAAAAATGTTCAAAACATATATGCACTTTAAGAATTCACCTCAAAGTCTGAATAATAATTTATGTAACAATAATTAATAATTCTTTCATGCTATTAGGAATGTAACACAGTGTTTTAAGCTCATGATATCCTTCACTAAATTGGTTCTTAGTCCTAGTGATGATAATTGCGCCTATGCCGATATTTATTGTGTCATCTCTTTATCGATTGTTATTGTAACAAAATATTTTCTGAATGATTGACGTAATACAATAATCGGTGATAAAAACATGCGTATTTGCATTACAATTGGCACTCATGAATTCTGTAATCATGTTTTCTGATTACGGAGATTCTCGATGCCGCAATTGTGGCCGTTTTACTTGTGTATGCATAATATTTGTATCCTATCCTATATAGTATTTGAGTGCTGTGCGACCATCCCTTCAGATTTGATCTTTGGTACCTTATTTTCACCATCATTATTTTCTCCAAAATTTTTGACCGCAGAGCCATTGCCTATTAGATCGCGAGGGTGAAAGTAACGAGAATTTAACATTACGTTGTGGGAGATATCATAAAGCCTCAAGCAATGAATGGAATAGTATATTGGATATTTAAAAAATATAAAGGCTACACCCGAAATATCTTTGATTGGTAATCTTTCATAAAAGTTGCCAGTGTTATAGCATTAGTAAAGTTTTGTTGCAATTCTTGCCCAGCCTATAACCCAAGCAAACCTCTATAACAGCTAAAGGCTAGATATGTTTAGTTATGTTTATTAAAGCCGCTTTCAGTTACTCAACTATCCTTATAGTAAGTCAGTGACGTGCGTGCGTCCGTGCGTCCGTTTCACGTTTTTGGAGGGCATTCTTAGGGGTGCTTATTTCTTATCTTATCTGTCACTTCCTGCTTTTTTCAATGGAAAAGACTACACCATTAGGTCAGAGTGCCAGAGAATTTTGTCACTTCCTGCTTTTTTCACCTAAAGTAGCATTCTTAGGGGTGCATATTTTGTCACTTCCTGCTTTTTAAGGGATTAAAGATCAATTCTGTCACTTCCTGCTTTTTTCACCAAAAGTAGCATTCTTAGGGGTGCATATTTTGTCACTTCCTGCTTTTTAAGGGATCAAAGATCAATTCTGTCACTTCCTGCTTTTTTCACCAAAAGTAGCATTCTTAGGGGTGCATATTTTGTCACTTCCTGCTTTTTAAGGGATCAAAGATCAAGCCAAACTCAGACTGAGCCAAACTCAGACTGAGCCAAACTCAGACTGAGCCAAATTTAGACTGAGCCAAATTTAGACTGAGCCAAACTCAGACTGAGCCAAACTCAGACTGAGCCAAACTCAGACTGAGCCAAACTCAGACTGAGCCAAACTCAGACTGAGCCAAACTCAGACTGAGCCAAATTTAGACTGAGCCAAACTCAGACTGAGCCAAACTCAGACTGAGTCTGAGTTTGCGAGCCACCGCAGGTGGCGAGCCAATCCTGTGGTCGGGCGCGGAGCGCCCGACCTTCCCCCTTGGAATTTTAGGGAAGTTAGAACAGAAAAGACATACTGATATAGACTCCCTGCGCGCTAGCGCGCGTTATCGCGCTAGTTCTGCAATAACCGAGAACTCCTAAAATATGATAATGCATCATAAAACATATGCGAAAAAGACCATTCATAGATTTCGGATAAACAAAACAGGTTAAAACAACGAATTTTGGCAATTCGCGCCAAAATTGTGCCAGAGTAAAATCGCTATTTTGCATGAAAAATATTGGTCACATGCAAAATATATTGACCATAAACCTGTCACACGTCTGCTTATAGTTCCCTCTCAATAGTTCCCAACTCACACGACAACTTTCATAAACATGCCCAATGTCACTACAATGCCCTCGATGACGACAGTTTCTCGATTGATCCCATACATATTTGGTATCAAATATAGTCCTAATTGACAGCTTTCCAATGAGACTAAAAACTCGCTCAGATGTTTAGAAAAATGGGTCGAAAAATCCAATGTCACAAAGAAATGGTCATTGTTAGTGACATGGACCCCAGAGCAGGTGCACGCTCTAAAGAGAGGAAAACAAGTACGAATGACTGCTCCTCTTCCTATTCACCTTTGTAAAAAGAGCAGCTCTGCTCAATGGTTATAAAGGTCAGAGGTAAAATATGGATTTTTAATATGGCATAAAGGGGAGATTTTTCTAATAGAAACAGACTTTCAATCTTCCTTCACTGAAAACCGTGAAATGACACTCATCGCTCTCCTGTTTTCAGTAGGAGAGCGACAGACACAAAGAAGTGTGCTCCCTATGCTTTTCCATTGGTGCAGTGTCTAGACTAATTAGTCCCAAGCGGAATTTGCTTAGCGCGGGATGGCTTTCAATGAAAGAAGTTTGAAAGTATGTTTCTATTAGAAAAATCTCTCCTTTAATCCGTTGAAACATTACATCAGTAAGGTTAGTATCTGGATTTATAATTATTCCAATGCCCTCAATGTATAGTAAGTAATAAAAACAAAGTATTTGTGAATTTAGAAAAAAAATTAGTGTAACTGAAGAGACAAAATCTCGTTGTGACAGTAACAGGTGAATGTGCGAGACTATAACGAAACAGTAACATAAATTAGGTAAGAATTAAGCGGTAAAATGATATTCCAATGACCAAAAAATCCCTTCCACATAGCACTTCATGCGAGATTGATGTAATATTTCATTTTTCGGTGCTTATCCAGAGAATGCTAAAATTGATTGCTGGGATTTATCCATAATTATTCCGTTAATTGGACAAATTTCATAAATAAATGGTCATAAAATACATTTATTTCAAATGACGCGTTTTGGTGAATGACGTGGCTGACAATGACGTGAATGACAATAATGTGGCTAATAATTATAGCTTCATTGGTACATCTTAATGCAAAGAAATCTGTTTAATACCATGAACAGGAATGTTATCGGCTTTACTTTTGGTAAGTTATTGTGAGAATTTTAGACCAAAACAGTTTGTCAAACACTAATAGTATTGTCCTTTCATAGGCAAAAAAATATGTGACAGGTGTTAAGGAAATACGAACAGAACATTTTTTTATTTAGAAATGGCATAAAAATTAGTATTACTGTAACAATGTATCTTATTTTCATGCAAAACTAAATCAATAATTCCTCTTGCTGTATGCCGTTTTGTTATAGTGAGCACTGATATGGAGCTGTAAAATAATAAGTAAAATTGTTGGATAAATGACAATAAGTATTTTAGAGACATTTCAGCGATAATCAAATTTAAACCAAATGTCTTTACATCGGGAACTGTGATCCAAGGATTCTGTATTTCTTACATTTTATGATTTAACATGTTTTTGTTGGTCAAATATAATTGGGGGGAATTAATAGTGGGAGTTTAAATATTCTTTCTATCGAATATTATTTGATTAATTAACAGTAGATAGTTGTGGAAAGGCATATTCAAAATGTATCGCAAACAATTTAGCCACAAAATTATAATAAGGCATTGTAATGATTGAGATTAGGGTTCTTATTAACTGTTTATTAATGTGCCATCAAAATGCAAAGAACCGGGTTTGAACGACCCAACGAGCCGCTGTCCCGGGACTCAGTATAACCACAACTGAAGGCACCCGGCCAACAATGCCGGTTGCCTTCAGGGACTTAGTTCTCTTTCGGGAGGCCAAAGGGGCCGCCTTTCTCTAAGGCGCTCTTTCATTTATGACAACTCCCCCAGGATAATTTTTGGATGGTCCTCCATCATTTTTCAGGGGGGCCGAGAACTAAGTCCAATTACAATTAAAGTTGAAATTAGTGTTCTACATAAACATGAATGTGTCGGTTTCTGGTTCTCGTATGTGTTCTTACGTGGTTTGGAGGACAAACATTGGACAGTGGACATGGACCCGATTTAAGGTCGGTTCCGGTTTGATGGACTGGGCAGTGAACACCAATCATGGCTGTAGCAAGACCTCTCTGAGTGTGAGTTGGGCACTAGAATGACAAGAGACATGGGTCTGGCATTACGGACCGGTTCTGGACATTTGGACATGCATGGGTCTAGTATTAACTTTAGACCGTCTGGACAGGACATAGATTGGGCCTGGAATTTGGCTTCTGCATTACGTGAGATGTGGACTGACACATTGATGATTGATTGTGTGTGGTTGACATGCCAGCGATGCGACAAAATGGACTAATTTTTGTGGTTTTAGGCTGCTTTTCGCAACAGAACAAAATGTGAATTCAAACTTAATTCATATCTCCTTCCAGACAACAAAAAAATATGACTCCGGCATATAAACTTGAAATTTCTTAATGTTTTGAAATTTATCTTTTGGTATGCCTTGACAAAAATAACGTAGAAATTGGACAAATAGACGTACAACGATTGAGTATAGATAGAATAGCCAATGAATCTCTCGCTTTTTAATCGAAATTAGTGACTTTTTGTTCAAAATGCTTATGTCACTGTAGAATTTTGAAGTGAATTTTTGTTGTGAGAGATTTTTCAGCAAAATTGAATTTATTTTGTGGCTTATTTTTATTTTGCTGATTTTTTTTTGTTTTGAAACGTTTTTGTAAAATTTTCTTCTGTTTTTGGTGCTGACAAGTGGCAATTTCGCACCTATGCCCTTGTCGAGCTTTTTCTTTGTTATGATAGTTCTATGATAAGTGGCACTGTGCCAGAGTATTTGGACTTTCTCCTAAGCATATTCGATCCTGGTTTTAGAGATCGGATCGCTTTAATTAATTAAGGAAAATTCCGTGCGAAATATATGAAAATTTGATCTATTTTAGCGTAAAAATGTGTAACAAATATGGAATGTAATTTTTAGCGGGATATATGAAAGCATTTTTTTGTAAAAAATTTTATTTTTATTTTTATTTTTTATTTATTCTGAATAATCCACATATCGTGGGTTTGGCTTTCTCTTTCGAGTTGATCGCCAGTTTTTGCCTGTTTGAAGGTTCGAAAATTCGGGTTCATTATTTTCAAACCCATTCTCAATGACTTCTGGTGGTTGAGGGGTGTCTTCCTCGGGAATATTTTCTTCATTTTCATTCTCAAAATCGGGTTCAGGTTTTTCATCCCCCCTTAAAGGTAAAGCAAAATTTTCTATAAAAAGTTTCGCCTTATTCATATGAACTGTGCGAATTTTCTCCTTTTCATTATCTAAATTTTTGACAGTTATAGTGGGTCTTTTTACTGCTATTACTCTAAAAGGTCCGGACCACGGTCTCGAAAATTTATTCCCACCGGGAATTTGGTCTCTAAAAATGAGGACAAGGTCCTGAACATTAATATCGTGCTCTTTAGCGCGTCTTATGTCATCACTAAATTCTTTTTGGCTCTGTTGAGCCTTTTTGATACTATTAGTGACTAAATCCCAACTATTTCGTATTCCAGCTGCGTTATGTTGAATATGAAAAGAGACAAGATGAAGACGTGGCTTTGCTAAATAGCTGATCATACTGTCTAGCTAGGCCACTTGGAGGGAGAGAACGTGAGCCGGAAGTGCTTAGAAAAATTTCGAACTTAGTGGGACTTAAAATTTTCCGTTAAATTGAATGGCAATAAATTTAAATCAAATTTGATTCAATTTTTAACATTTTACACGGGTTATTCTCCTGACATGGGCCCTGTCGTTTTGGAAAAATACCGTGTTTTTAGAGCTCTATTTTGTTTATTTTTTATAAGCACTACTCTTGAATCATTCTAGATGACTCTGGTTACGTGCTGTTCATCGTACGGCATCAATCGGTATTTTTCATCGATCGGTAAATTACATCAATCGGTATTTTTCGTCGATCGGTAACTGTACTAATTGTACTACTTAAGATTTGGCCATCTATTCAATTAGTTCTAGAAAACGCTGTCGCAAAAATTTCAAGAATTTCTAAGCCCTTTCTCTGAAAAGGTTATTTTTCCGGTCTAGGTCTTTTGGTCGTCATTATTTATGTATCCCACACAGTTAATCCCATGAGTCTCGTCCGTACAAATGGATAGGTCTAGCCAAAAAGTGTTTAATGACCTTTGGAGATTCCTCTGGGAATGCTGAAATACGCAATATGAATTTACTTTCCTTTATTTTGCGTATCCTTAATCGTTTCCGGTTTTGGTTTCCTGTGTATATATTTTTTTGTACTTCCAATTTTGGCGAAAGTCTGGGGTCTTGATAAATTAGTCTAGCCAAAAATTTTTGACCTATATTTTTTTTTGGATTTTGGGCATTGAGTAATGTGTCTAGACTTTGTATCCTATCGGGATTACTCATAGCGTAAAAGAGTTATCATTTTTGAGTTTGAAAGTATGTACCGGAAACGGCTAGGCAAAATAGTAATTTGTCAAATAAAGATTTGGCGGGTGCCAGACTATGATTTCATAAGGAAAGATACAGTAGATCTGGACAAGAAGGTGCCCAGCAAAAGGAAATGTGAGATTGAGGCCAGAACAAGAAAAGATAAGACGCGCCTGGGACGCTAAGAGGCATGGTGCGCGCCGCTATATGGATGAGTACTAAACAATAGTCAAATAATTTCAAATAACTTGTGAACTCGAAAGTTCGTCTTTTCAGTGGTGGAAAAAAAAGTTACGATTTTTGGGGGTTACTTTTACGAAAGGGGCTACTGGAATACTAGATAGGCTGTTACATAGTCACCTCACAAAATTTCAAACTAATCTTGCCTTATTTTGACGTTTTCAAAATTGTATTTTAGAAAGGCAAAAAAATACTTTTGAGTTTCTGGTGAAACTTGAACAGAGCTCGAATTTAGGAAGAGTTCGGCAAGAATAGCCTGATAACAATGTAAACCAACCCGACGGTTGAAATCATTTAAGAACTGAATTGAGTTTGGTTTGTCCCGTCTGAGTTCCGAATTCCTTCTCACAAAAATAGGGCGCCAAATAAGAGTCGATTTCCAATAAAGAATACTTTTGAGCTGTGGAATTCCGTAGAAAAATAACTGAGTTTTGTCCCGGGAACAGCAGATCGAAAGGTTACTCTCGTCACCAATTTGTAATGATTGAGATTAGGGTTCTTATTAACTGTTTATTAGTGTGCCATCAAAATGCAAAGAACCGGGTTTGAACGACCCAACGAGCCGCTGTCCCGGGACTCAGTATAACCACAACTGAAGGCACCCGGCCAACAATGCCGGTTGCCTTCAGGGACTTAGTTCTCTTTCGGGAGGCCAAAGGGGCCGCCTTTCTCTAAGGCGCTCTTTCATTTATGACAGCATTTTCACTGCACAGAGGTTGTTTAATAAATTTTGACCGAACCTTTAATCATGTGCATCCTTATTATTATTATATCATGGCGTCTTTGTTATTATAAATTTCCTGGATAAAAACTAATGAAATAATAAAGGACAATATATTTTGATACTTCATAAAATGAATATAAAAAAATAAAATGAATAAAACAACTATTATCTGTATCTGAAAAGATTTCCGCGCAAGCTGTACGCCAGCCCATTACGCAATTGTAAACAAGTCATAAAATGAGCGGCGGCAATTTGAAGCGTAAATAAAAGAAGGGCGAGATGTTTACCATTTTGTGGAGATGCGGAGATGGAGACAGCCCAGATGGCTCTCTCCATCTCCGCATCTCCATAAAATGGTAAACAACTTGCCCTTCTTTTATTTACGCTTCAAATTGCCGCCGCTCTTAGTGAAATGTTTACGTGTTTTATGGCTGTTTGGCGTACAGCTTGCGCGGAAATCTTTTCAGATACAGATAATATTTGCGCAACATATTTGGCAACACATACTATTTAAACACTTCCCGTTCTCATGAACGCAACATTATGAATGTAATTGTATGGTTCAGTAGTTTTAATAGTAAATGAGTTGTAGAATGGCACTAACTCGCACGGTTTCTTTCACTTGCAACGGTTTTGTAACGCTATCCTACGAATGACAAATGAAAGATGCCAGAGCGCGCTAATTCAAACGCTCATTTCCGGTTGTGTCGGCATAGTATACCCTTGTTATATTTAAAAAATCAATGATTTAAAGTCGCATAGTTGCATATCGACATGCTTCTAAGAATTTTATTCGGAAGGTAACAGTGGTTGCCAGTCAGTGCTGTGCCTTAGGGAACTCAAACAGGCAGACAGGTAAACTTAACGAGATACTAAATTACGGTGCAATAATTAAACTGCCGTATTCCCTGTTAATTTCGCACACTCCTGGTTCGATCCCGCTCATCTATTTGAGGCATTCTAGACAAGAAAAATAAATTGAATTCAGTATCAAATTTCTAGCTTAAATATCAAATGGCCATAAGTCTCGAATTTCTGAAATT
Source organism: Ditylenchus destructor (assembly GCA_022814885.1). Classification (NCBI taxonomy): domain Eukaryota; kingdom Metazoa; phylum Nematoda; class Chromadorea; order Rhabditida; family Anguinidae; genus Ditylenchus; species Ditylenchus destructor. The sequence continues at coordinate 198,781 of JAKKPZ010000102.1, read as the reverse complement.
CGATAATAAAAATAAAATTCTATAAATCAGCAGTTTTAATTATTTCATAAAATGATGATAAATATTATTAACTAAACATTATTAAATCCAATCATGGTCTCTTCATTGAAAAAATTGACGATTTCATTAATTTATCTTTTTTATACGCAACGATCGACTCTAATCGTCCAGGTGGAATATTGCAACAATACCATTTTAGTGTGTAAATTTTTGTGTGCACAGTCCAACGAATAATATCCATGGAATGTTATGTGGGATTTATGTCTACTTTACGCATAGTATTGTTTTTACCTTTCCTTGGAAATTTGCTTTTGACTGTAACTCATATGGCGTGAAATCATCATATAAGAGGTAATGTATCTTTCTTCAAATCAAATAATTCCGGATTTTCGTCAAGCTTTAAAACGCAATCAAAGGTTGATATATGTAGGAACGGCGATGACAGCTCGGTAAATAAAACATTTATGATTCATCATAGTCGATTAATCATGCGCAAAGCTCAGTAAAATTAATCTTATTTAGAACAAATTCATGGCGCTGGTTTCTATGCAAGCAAAAGAATAACTGTTCAAATTGAATCACCAATCATTTTAGTAGAAAGAACGAACGATTTACAATAAAATATAATCGTCATATTATTGTAAACGACTATATTATAAAAATAATATACGATTATAAAAAACGTAAAATAATTTGCTCCATACATTTAAGCCCCTTGGGGATAAATTTCACCCTCGCTAAAAAGAGACATGTCAAATAGAGACTCGACTGTATCTTCTACATATTAATTTAGTAAATTTACTGGCTTACTACAAGCTGTGGTGCTTGGGAAGCATTTGAGAAATCCTACAGGACTGAGTTGGAAGGATAATAATTAAAATAGTAACAATTTATAAATTGATATTCATTTTACATAAATGGACAGAATCGTAACAAATATGGATAGCTATAAATATTATAATTTATAAGCGTGTCATTGAAATATATTAAGTTATAGACGTTGAGTGGTTAAATTAATCAAATAAGAAATTAAGGAATGGTAATAAAAGTGCCATGAGATTAATTGTTCTTGTAGGCAGGTGTGTGGTAAAGAAGTAATACACGAATGGGAGCAATATTAAGGCAAGTGTATGATATGCTAATGAACGATTGAATGGCGAATTTTAACAGAGAAGTAATAAATTTTAATAATTGTGGCAAGATTGATTACAATTTATTTAATAAAAAATAATAATTTTTACCATGGACCAAAAACAAGAATGCAAACGAAGAAATAAAAAACGTCTTCGACAAAAAGGCAGTCCGATATAATTGATGCGATGTTCGATTTATTTAATTTTGTCATTAATAAAGTTGGTACCATTTAATAATATCTCTTCCGTGACTTTTCCATATAAATAAAATTGGATTCGAACCTCGAAAGGGAGGCTCAATTGGAGGCATAAAAATAAATACGAATGAATGGAAAGCGAAGAGAATGTGACGCGACTAAAAATACTAAGGCTTAGTTTGCCAATAAATACAACTGGCTTTTAACTTTTCCACGAATAATTTTTTGATTTAAAATAAATTTATGAATAAGATGTGGAAATAAATAAGCAGCTGTTAATAATAATTTTTTTATCGTGATTCATCCTACTCAGCACAATAGGTGTACTGATAATGCAATTGCGATGTTATAGCATTTAAAAATATAAGTTAAAGCGATGAGGCGTCCTAGCTGTGTGAATTTAGAACAAAATAATACATAGAAAAGGTACCCTAACTCCTACAATTCCTCTCCACAATTCTTTTTTAGGGCAAACTCGGTTTCAAATTAGCGCCAAAACATAATTGCATGCCAAAGGGGTTAAATGGGGCCGCTGAAAATTTTTAATGAGGGGATTACTCGGCAGGGGTCTCCTCTAGAGATTGGTAAAAAAATTTGAGTGGGGCCTTATTAGAGTAAAAATTTTCACAGTCAACACTTTTTCCTATTAGAGGAGGCTTTGTTCAGCATCAGGAAAAGAGTCTCCTCTAATAGGGAAAAGTGTTGATTGTGAAAATTTTTACTCTAATAAGGCCCCACTCAAATTTTTTTACCAATCTCTAGAGGAGACCCCTGCCGAGTAATCCCCTCATTAAAAATTTTCAGCGGCCCCCTTTTAACCCCTTTGGCATGCAATTATGTTTTGGCGCTAATTTGAAATCGAGTTTGCCCTAAAAAAGAATTGTGGAGAGGGATTGTATAGGGAGTCCCAACCCGCTAGTTTTAAAATAATAAATAATGCCATCATTAAGGCGACAAAAATTTTAAAACGGATCGGCAGTAAAAACATAAATTATTTTCCACCAGAATGACACATTTTCGGAATATTCTTTGCCGCGAGACCCTTTATGCCAAAAACCATCAGTTTCAAAGGAAAACTTGTCTGAAAGCTAAAAACATTACACACAAAAAATGATTGTAAAATAGGTAATACTCTGAGATTATTCAAATGTCATGTCTTTATAAAATATGTTTATAAAAAAAGTTCCTTTATTTTTTTAAATAAATGATGTAAAAAGTAAGTTAACTAGTCATAACAATAAAAATTCATAATCCACTAATGATATAAAGCTTACGACTTACATAATAAACCATCAAGTAATTGACTAATCACCTCAAAGTGAAATATAAAAGTAACAAAATTTTCTAAATTTGAATAATAATTTGTCATTGGGTTAACAAGTTTGGTGACGAGTAATTATCATTCATGTTTATATTTTACCAAAGTCAAAATCCTTGTCTTAAAGCATAGGACAAAGTGAGCGGATCCGGATTTGCCGATGCATAGTTAATAGAAAAAGATAAACGAAAGGAATATAAAAGAATACAATACGTTAAGTGGTAGTTAAACCATAAAAGGTCAATGTAATTGTCAGTAAAATAAAATGGTAAATGAATACTTTAAAATATATTTCACGAATTTTTTGGGTTACGCTGTGTACGTTAACCTTTAAAATTACATATTTTTAATTAATACATTTCTGTGAAATATATGATGATGATATTGAATGGCGTGATACATTTTTTTCAAAAAATTACGAAGGACGATAAATAATGTAATAATAATAACGGAATGTCATGTCTGTCAGAAGGTTAGTTCTGTATTGGTATAGTAAAAATGATAATTAAATTCATGTCAATCTTAAACCTGTACTTAAAAAGCATTGTAGTTCGCTAGCATACGTTACGGCTTCGAAACTGTTTGTATGTTTAAACGAAAATGTTTGAAGAGTATAAGCTAGTGGGCAACGGTAAATGATTCAGTAATGTTAGCGAAATATTTTCATTATATTTAGACTTGTTGTAATTTTGAATAAAGTACAAATATTATTTGTAAACATTGTAAAAAATCATGTGGATAATTCCCAAATGTGACGCGGAAATGTCAAATTTATTGCAGAGTGACAATGGTAGTTGGCATCTTAGATAGCGAGGTACTCCGGATTGGGACATTTCGCCAAAAGGATTTTTCGCCAAATCCTTATAAAAAGGATTTTTCGCCAAATCCTCATAAAACGGATTTTTCGCCAAAAGGATTTTTCGCCAAATCCCTATAAAAAGGATTTTTCGCCAAATCCTTATAAAACGGATTTTTCGCCAAAAGGATTTTTCGCCAAAAAGGGTTTTCGCCAAATCCCTGTAAAAATTAATTTTTGGCTCTGTATTCGATGTTTTCGTTCCTTTTCGTTAAAGAATGTAATGTTGCGAACAAGTCACATGACTCTTCATGTAAATATTGTACTTTCCGCTGATTCATCATCAAATTCGTCAAAATTCTTGAATTTTTTAGGATCAGCGTCCGTTGTATTGTTGCTGGCATAAAATAAAAGTAATTTGCTGAAAGATTTTTGTACAGTTTAATTTTCTTACAAAGTGGTGTATTTTTAAACATATTGGTTAACATAGAAATTAAAACAACAAAATCGAGTCCCTCTAAGGCGCACTGTGTCAGTCCGGATTTCCCGTTTTTGACGCTCCCTGACCCCAAACTCGCGAGAACCCCCAAAACCCATGCTTTTAGGGGGAGGGGTTGTCAATGTCAGATTTGGGTTTGACATACGTGAAAACGTGACATTCGTGTGTCACGTAAAAGGCCAAGTTTTCGATCGCGCCTCGGATCTGGGCGTATGATACGTCAATCGCTTGCTCTCGGCGAGACAAGACGATTGGTACCGGTTCCAGCCTACACTGGTGATGCTATCCGGAGATATGGCTGCCGGAAGTCCCGGATTTGGGGCGTGGCCCGCGGCGTAGCCGCGGGTGGTCCGCGGCGGACGCCGCGGGTGTCCTATGGCATATAAAACTAAATTTAGTTTTAGCTTAAAATACTCCAATAGTCTAAAAACCGTTATGTTACCGAAACTAGGGTGCCACGGGGACGGGGATTTTGCTTTCGGGGGCGCCCCCGAAAGTCGGGGATTATTTTTTCGGGGATCGGGGATTTCCCCCGACTTTCAGTCGGGGCCCCGGGCCCCCTCCCCGGGGATTTCATAATTTTTCAAAAAATTTTATTTTTGCATAAAAACCGCCAAAATTTTCAAAAAAGGGGTTATTTTTGTTAAAAACTCAATTTTTATTATAAATTCCACCTAATATCGATCATTTTCCTGTAAAAATAAGGTTATTAAAAAAATTTCGCGCAGGCGCCAGACAAGGATTTAGGCTTGCGGCTCACTTTACCCCGAAAACCCTGAGCGCAATGTGATCAAAAAAACAGCAAGTGATCACGGTTTTGGAGGCTGCAAATTTCGACACGGATGATGGGCTCATAGATGCTGTGAATTTGCTAGGCTTAGTGATGCAAGGATTTGCCAAGGGTCTGCACGAGCAAAATGAACTGGAGAGAAACATCAGATGAGGAATTTTAACAACTTTTATTCATATTTGTTCCTTTTTTGTTAACATACTATGAATAAGCGTCTACTTTAAAAGAATTTGGCGAAAATAGTTGGCGAAAAATCTGTTTTATAACGATTTGGCGAAAAATCCGTTTTATAAGGATTTGGCGAAAAATCCTTTTGGCGAGAAATCCTTTTGGCGAAAAATCCTTTTTATAAGGATTTGGCGAAATATCCTTTTTGTAAGGATTTGGCGAAAAATCCTTTTGGCGAAAAATCCTTTTGGCGAATAATCCTTTTGGCGAATAATCCTATAGCCGAGGTACTCTTGTGGTGTGTCTCTGGAAAATGTCTAACATGCTGCCATTCCATACTTTTAACCACACTTTAAATAAAAATTAGCCAATAATGTACAATGTTTTATGAAAATGTACCAATAATAAAAATAACAATGATATAACTGCACTTTAATTAATTAAATGTGATATCATAACAGACGTGGTCAAAGTTAACGATAAATGTTGCAGTTATGATGCATCATATCGCATGTTTTCTTGAAGATTATTAGGCTCATTCCCGAGTGATTTAATCATCATGATTGATTACGAAGAATTTAATTTCCCATTTTGTCTAATAACAAGTTTAAGAGGGTTTTGCCAATTCAATACGAGAATTGGCTTCTTAAAACTCGAAAATGCAGTAATTAAGCCATTTCATGGTCTTGTCCGATGATATCAATTGTCAAATTAGCGAGAATTAGAAATTATACTACTACGCCTGGAACGGTGTTACAAACTTTTGTAATATCGAAGTAAGTAAAAATAAATTCTGTTCAATTTAATTAGATAATGTCCAAAAATAACGCAGAAATGATGAACGTATTCGAAAATCGGATCCCTCTAAGTTGATAGGTGAAGCTCCCCCCCCCCAGCAGAATAACCACTTTGCCGGTGAGCTACGGGGGTGTGTGATAGCTCATTTTGTAGGTCTGGCCGAGCTATTACCGAATCCGCAAAAAAAAGTTGATGCACCGGCCCAAAATTTCAAATTTTGGCCAAAAACGTGTTTTTTTGGCACTTTTTTGGAAAACCACTTTGCCGGTGAGCTACGGGGGTGGTAACTCATTTTGTAGGTCTGGCCGAGATACCGAATCCGCAAAAAAAAGTTGATGCACCGGCCCAAAATTTCAAATTTTGGCCAAAAAAGTGTTTTTTGGCCCATGGATGATCATGGGCGCCGCCATGCGGCGAAGCCGCTGGGTGGTCCTATGGAATAGAAACTAATTTGAAATGTTCAGTAACTTGGATAGTAAAATACTCAGTTGTATATTTGGCTGATATATTTTATAAAATGATTGATTACTTAAGGAATAACGAAGAATCAGATAAAATTAAATCGAATAATTTCCGAGAATTAATCCCCCAAGCAGTGGCGCAGCCAGAAACTCTGTGCTCTGATTTGGTCTCTTCTACACTGCGTGCTATTTCTTTGTTAAAGCCAAAAAAAGCGGGACACCGTCAGACACAACAATGATAAACATAGATAATTTTACAAAAGCGAAAGAAGCTCTAGAAATTTCTTTAGCATCTTTTCTAAGCTATTATTAACCACTGTTGTGTCTGACGGTGTCTCGCTTTTTTTGGCTTTAACAAAGAAATAGCACGCAGTGTAGAAGAGACCAAATCAGAGCACAGAGTTTCTGGGTGCGCCACTGCCCCCAAGTGAGCTGACCGCTGATTAAGCCATATCAGCTGTCCTGTAGGGTAAATGAATGAAATTATATATCTGTGCCTGGACGGTATTACAAACTTTTGTAATACAGTCGAACCCCCGAATAACGCCCCTCTCGGGACCGGACAAAATCGGCGTTATTCGGGGGGCGCGTTATTAGGAGGTTTCTAACCCAAATTTGGTTAGATCGGCGTTAATCGGGGGTTTCAGAATGTTTTGGCAGAAAATTTGAATTTATTGGCGCGAATTTGAACTTTTTTTTATAAAATTTTGGTATTTTTTACCGAAATAAAAAAAAAAATCGGCGTTATTAAAAAAAAATCGGCGTTATTCGGGGGCGGCGTTATTGGGAGGGGCGTTATTCGGGGGGTCAAACCCATACAATTTCTTTGGCGACCAACCGAGTCAGAAAAAATCGGCGTTATTCGGGGGGCGGCGTTATTCAGGGGGGCGTTATTCGGGGGTTCGACTGTAGCGAGGTAAGTAAAAATCAATTGTCTTAAATTTTATATGGATAATTTCCAAAGGTAACGCAGAAATGTCGAACATATTCTAAAATAGTAAGTAATTTGTAATATTTCGTAACTTGGATAGCAAGATTCTTATTTGCATATTTGGCTGATATTTGATTGAAATAATTGACTTTCTTCTTTTCTTTTATTCCAATTAACTCATACTAAAACCCGAAAAAATAATTACTCCCCCCCTTTATGGCTTGTCCAATCATAATCACAGGAAAAACAAGCGTTGTGCGCTATTTCGCTTTTCTTTTGTCTCCCAAAAAATATTTCTCAACAGACAAAGCCGCGCTTTGCACACAAAGAAGGAAGAGCCGATGGAAAAAACCTCGTATGCCTTGTGTAAATCTGTGCTTAATTTCTTCAGCGATTGCTGTCTGGATGAATAATTGATTGCTGTGCTTATGCGTTGTTTACCTCCAATTTGTTTTTTGAAGAAATAGCACAGAGGCGTTATTTTCCAATGACTAAGCATATAGACTGTTTCTAAATTAGAACTAGGGGCGTTAATTAGAGGTAATACGGTATTAAGTCATTTATAAAAAGTGTCGCTAAAAATAATAATAAATAAATGGTAAGATAAAACCGGGCGTTAACTTATAACGGAACATGAGGACAAATTTATTGATGATAAATTCGTACAATAAACTAATATGTGATATAAAGTCGCATGAAAGGTTTAATTATTCATTTATAAAAAATGATAAATTTCCCGCATGTAGTTGTGAGCATGGATAAGTGATGTCAGAAAATGAGTGTGTGTCATTGGCATACATTTTTTTCTTTTCAGATTTGATGCCAGAGCAAGTAATACGTCATTTTAACGGTCTGTAAATTTCCTACTATCTACAGCCAAAAGCTGCATAGTTTATTTCGCAAAAAAATAAACATTCCGTTAACTAGGGTTATAAATATGATACGCTCGTTCATATATTAACGCAAAATAACAACAGTTTTTCGATGTGCTGATTCCGAATTTGTGGTCAGATTTTGCCACGATTTCAAAATTTGGCGTATTATACTGGTAAATCGAAAGCTCGGCCGACGCATAGTGATTCCTGCGGATAATTCATGAATTATAAAGTCTATATGTATTTTCCTAATAACAAGTTATGAATGAGATCTGACGAGGTCTACTCTAGTTTGCAGGTGCCCTAGCGCCAATTGGCGCAAGTTTGAAAATCGTTATGAGTTAACTCACGTTTCACGTGGGTAAGCCCCAAATCTGAGATTGCTAACCCCCTCTAAAATACGATTTTAGAGGGGGTTACCAATATCAGATTTGGGGCTTACCCACGTGAAACGTGAGTTAACTCATAACTATTTTCAAACTTGCGCCAATTGGCGCTTGGGCACACGCAAACTAGAGTAGACCTCGTCAGATCTCATTCATAGCATTAAGTTTCATATAAAATGATTACCGTAAATCCTCTAATTAGTCCCCCCGGGGACTTATTATTTCGTCAGGTTCTAAAGGGGGGACTTATTTGAGGGGGGACTAAATTGAGGGGGGACTTATATTTTCGTGGCCGCGCCGAAGGCGCGGCGAAAAATTTGGGAAAATTTTTGAAAATTAAAACCAATTTTGAATTGGCGCCAAAAAAATTTGGCCAAAAATTTGAATTTTTTGGATTTTCGATCGATTTTTCGCCAATTTTTAGCAAATTTTTCAATTTTTTGACAAAATTTTGTAAAAAATAGCAAAATTTGCAATAAAAATTCAAATTTGCGCCAAAAAATTTGAAATTGCGCCAAAAATTTGAAATTTGGAAAAATACCCATTTTAGGGGGGGACTTATTTGAGGGGGGGACTTATTTTTTCGTTGGGGCTCTAGGGGGGACTTATTTGAGGGGAGACTAAATTAGAGGATTTACGGTATATATTTTGCAAGAGAAGATTTCGCGCCAATAAAATAGTTGGCGAATTATTATCATTCATAAAACATGAATTTGATTTCATGTATATCCCAATGAACGCTTAATAAGTGGAAAATAGTGTTGATAAGCGTAACATAGAGTATATTAATTTGAGATTAGCAAAGGCGTAGGCTACTGACAATCACGAATTTTCTGTTTCCCAATAATGGTTTATTTAAACTATAAGTGGCCAATATAATTGTGATTGAAATAAAGTAAATAAATGCATCTTTTAAAATATATTTTATGAAATGTTTCTTTCTCTGAATTCACATATCTGCAATGAATATATTTCTGTGAAAAAGGTTGAATGTTATGGAAAAAATAATCATCGAAAGTATAAAAATAAAAACAAAAGACTATATATGGTTCATGTCTGAAAAGTATAGTCCGACTGGATCTACGCCAGCCCTAAGTAAACAAGTAAACAGGTCACAAAAAGGGCGGCAATTTGAATGGGGTTTTCGGGGTCTTGGCTGATTTGGGCTGTATTTGGTTGGTTTTGGTGTATGATAAGTTAATTTGGGCTAAAGAATGGCTAAGATACAACGAAAGGATACTTTATCACACATTTTGCTCGTTTTATATCAATATACTACAAGGGGCGTCAAGAAACCTTATAATTTGGTCTAAAAACTGTCTAAATCAGTCTAAGTTTGTCTATAAACAGTCTATATTTGTCTAAACTGCTCTTAAACAATCACTCTACACTCTAAAACTGCATCTATAAAGCCAAAACCAATGAATACCACCCAAACCAGCACAAACGCCGAAAATCCAATTCAAATTGCCGCACTTTTAAAGTGACTCGGCGCACATTCAGTCGGACTATACTTTTCAGACATGAACCATAATAACAAACAATTTTATCTTAATTTTATGCGCCACACTTATGGATATAATAAAATACATTTCAAGAATTATACATTTTATTAATCATGATACTGTTACAGTTTTTGTCGTGAACTTCAGTAAGTTTACTTTAGTAATATATTCTGTTCTTGCACACTCTTATGGACTGTTCTCGGATTATTAATCGATCATGAATCACGCCTTCCTAAAATATGTGTAATAAAAATAAGTTATTTTATTCTTTCATTAAAAATCTCAAATTATCATATAATTATGAATATATCAAACGGTAATAACGGGTGACAACTAATTATCTGGTCGATATTAATTGTGTTTGAAAATAAATATTTTGGCGTTACGTTCCGATGTGTCAGTTGTGTTAGTTGTAGCAAATTTTGTCTAGTTTCCGAAAATGTATAACATTAAAATGTATAACATTAAAATGTATAACATGTCTGTTCGATAACTGTTTAAAATTTAAGAAGTATGGCATCGAATGAAGACACCCTCAGAATCCGAGTGTACAAAGTTTGGACAGGTGTGTCTGCAGAAATCTTCAAATTTTTTTGTTAACATGATTTCTGCCTTGAAAACTTTTATACGAAGATGAAACTAGACAAAATTCTGAACACTATAGCGAAAACCGGTTTTTGAAACAAAACAATTTTTGATCTCGACCAAAAATTTAAAACCCGAATTTTTGGCATTCCAGGGGAGTATCGGATAAATTCTCATGCTGGGATCCTGGACAAGGCTCTTGGCTGTATTACTGTTTTTACAGCTCCGCCGGAGCTCTAATTTTGGCGAAGTTCGCATTATGTCAAGTCGAGGTGTAAAATTTTCGGAATGGAACTTGTACACTCGGATTCTGAGGGTGTCTTCATTCGATGCCATATTTCTTAAATTTTAAACAGTTATCGAACGTTATACATTTTAATGTTATACACTTTAATGTTATACATTTTCGGAAACTAGACAAAATTTGCTACAACTAACACAACTGACACATCGGAACGTAAAGCCAAAATATTTATTTTCAAACACAATTAATATCGACCAGATAATTAGTTGTCACCCGTTAGTGTAATTACGTTTATTAATTTAATCTGATTTATTCCCATGGCACATACTGAAGAAAATTTAATTAGTTGATTCCGCCATGTGAGAAAAATATAAAGTAAATGATTCATTTATAAAACATGGTATATTTCCCGCATTAGATTGTAAGCGTAAGGGAGATTAACAAAGGGATTAACAATTTGTACCTGAAAAATAACTTAGTTGGTCAAAATTTGGACTAAGGTGTCACCTATAAAATGTCCCGAGAACGATGAATGATAAAATACAGCAGTTATATTTAATTTCCAAAATGTTTATAACTACATGGCCATCTAAATGTTCCAAAGATTAAGTACTTTTGTTCTTATCAAGTCATAATCAATAGAGCAACCAATTAAGCCAATTTGGACAATCATGTTGGAAGGCGGTGAATATCACTTTTAAATATTTAGTGTTAAATAACAGTTTACATCTGTAAGAGAGATAGATAAGTGCTGATATAAAGAATGGGCATGATTAATATATCTCAAATGATAATAAATAGCATAATAATTACATTCATCATCGGTTAAACGTGATAAAAATAAACTCTTATTATAGTAAAAATTATAATTAAACTTCATGTCAATTTCAAACTTATACTTAAACAGCATAGCAGCTCACTAGCCGGCTGTAGTATACGCTAGGCTTCGAAACTGTTTGTGTGTTTGAAAGAAAATGCCTAGTAAATATTTGTAGAGTATAAGCCAGTGGACAAATTATACTTACCTTTTTCCAACGTGAAACTAATCGATAATAATAATTAGCAGAAGGCGATAATTTTAACATGCCGTATATTACCACACCATGGTTAAATTTTATAAACATAAATTTTACATTCATATTCCTTGCCGTTCAGATTACCAAAAATTCTTTTCAATTAACCATATTCAGTTGCTAATGTTTTAAATATGTTGTCTAATAATGTTTTAAATAATTAAGCGTAATCGAACGAATTCCCATCGATTTTTATATAAATAGAAATAAAATATTAGATAAAAATTTCGCTAGTTTGGGCAATCATGTAGGAAAGCAAATACTAGTATCACTTTGAAATCTTTTGTGTTTAATAATTGTTTTATCTTTAAATAATTGGATTTCGTAATATGTTGCAATTATGTAGCAAGATAAATGACTAAAAGGGCGTGGAATAATTACGTATTGATACACAGCACGGTTATCGTTAATAAATCAGTCAATAATAAATGATATATAACGTAATAATTTTTACAATTTCAACTTAATCCATTTCATGATAATCTTTTGCTGAATTGGTTACCAATTTAATTAAATCATAAATGAGATAGAGAACGTAGAAATATGAAGAGAATTTCAGTAATTAGGCAATTTTTAAAATAATATTTGGTATTGCACTCTCTCTAGTTTCATCCCCAGGGGTTTTATTTTCTGATAACCAATTATACGTGATAGATAAGTCACTGGGCATGCTGACTTATGTTAAAGCACGAAAAACTTAGCTCGAGCGGCCGAACGCCGCGAGGCTCCACTGACAAAGCCACTGGTGTATGCTGATTTAGGATAAAGTCACTGATATTGCCGTAAGAATTAGAAGGCAAATTCGTCTGCCGAGGTAAATTCGTCTGCCCTCTAGTAAAATAATGCAATGATTGCAGTATTTTTACCAAATAATAAACATCAAGTTAGCGGATTTATTCTACTTAATGAATTAGATAGTAATTGACAATAATAATTCTTCCATGTCACTGTAACTCAGTACGAAATTTCCTATACCCATTGCCTTCCCTACCCGTGAAGCAATTAGTATATTTCATGCATGCATGTCTTTTATACGGTCGAAACGAACACATACAAAGCATTGACTATGTCCACCATTACGAAAAATTTGTTCTACCGCGATTCTATTTTTCTTAAAGCGCTCAAAAAGAATCCTCAATTAGATGCTAAAAATCAATACAAAATGTACGGAAATTGGATGGACAAAAATTGTTCAACCTATCCCTCAAGGGGTTTCAATTACAGGACGTATGGTATTTATCTTCAAAACAAAAATCGATTAGATCCGGGCTCTCAATACAAAACACACATAAAACGACCAAGTTGATGTGAACAGACAAAAGTGAAAACCGCACGCATAATTTAGGCCGAATAAATATTTATGGTGTTGACCGGCGACAGCCGGCGAGACTCATCTCTTCGAGATGCGATTCCGACAGAGTGGAATGGAGAGAACATTCGGTGCAGAGGAGGCGAGGGGAAAAGTGTCTCACCAGGCAGACACTTTGGAATGGCCACTGCTGTTTATCAAAGAGAAATGAGACTTGGTTATGCATTGACGATTAGTCGGCGAGAGTGAATGCGACGGGAGATGGGAATGAGTAGCGGAGTGGTGAACAAAGCATGTCGGTTATTCATAGTTTTTTAAGGATAAGTTTTCCAATGCTACAGCATTGGAAAAAATCGGCACAGTTCCGGGTACAGCAAAAGCATTTTTCTCGGCACTTATTAATTTTTTCACGCAGGTCTTTGTCACTGATTTACTTTTTTATTTATTTTAGACAGAATTATACATCCGGCGCAAAATACCTCTGAAAAAATATAATCAAATAAAAACCAAGGAAAAACAAAAGCTGGGAAAAATGGGATTGAATCTTGTTCAAAAAATATGTTTCCTAGTTCAAACCGCAGCTAAAAAGGCTCTCCTGATTAAAAACGAAATATCAATTTTGATTATAAATTAGAGTATTCTGGAGTTTTTATGCCTGCGTTTTGGTAGAATTTGAGTTTTTAAGACCTTACAATTTACGAAAGATGATTTAAAATCGTTTTGTTAAAGACGAATTTTAAAGACAAAGAAGAAAAGCACAAGAGGAAAAAAAACGAGGAGACTGTGTAGCGAAATTTTTACACCTTTGTGTATAGTCATTTTCGTTTTTTCAATTTCAATTCTGCAAACACTATCGAGGACTTACCTTGACATAGAGTGTCAGATATAGAATAGAATGATTTATTCTCACAAGCAAATCAATTCGCGCAAACATGAGAAACAAAACCGCGATCAAAGTTCCCAGCCCTGGTGAGCACTGATTGCTGTAATAGTGTTGATTGATATAATAGTCCCAAACCTGGATTATCCCCAAAAAGGGCCAAACAAATACTCGCATGTTGATTAAGGGAATATAATTGGTTCACCTGAGGGCATACTCACTTTAGCCGTTTCTATGAGTCTATTGTCTATGTTTGGTATAGTCTATTTTTGTGATCCACTTTGGGGAATAGTGTTCTTCTCCGTAGGCGGTCAGACTAATGCCACATAATTTCACGTAACAATTTCGTTTCGGTGAATGTGTTTGGAATGAAATTAAGCCAAAAGCCCATTTGGGTTTCGTATTTGGCCTTATCGATTTTACGGGAACAGCCAGGGGAACGAGGCCTTTGAAATCGCACTCAGTTTGTTGTGTCTAAGCCGCTTCTTTTGCCGACATTTCCGCCTTTAGCCTGTAATATATTACGATTATTAATATGTACTGAAAGAAAAATGGTTACTTTATGACTCATATTTGAGAAGGATATTGTAATAAAATTTTATCCTTATAGAAAGAACAGAATCCTCAAAGAAACATGGGACAGTACTGACATTTCGAGGAAGAATTTTAGTTCACACAGAGTTCATTTGGCCCGATTCCTCCAAAGGGCTCTTCACTCCACACATAAAAGGAATTTTATATGATTCTAGAGTGCTCAGAAGCTTTTTAATACGTTTTAAGATCTTCTGGAACAGCATAAAAAAGCTTTAACCAAGCTCGTTTTGCAAAATTTTGATTCATCAAAATATTATATGAATATTTTATGGAAAATTATTTGCCCACCAATTTACTATTTCTCTTCGCAAAATTTCATCCAAAATGTAATCACAGGACGGATATAACGGTCACAGATATAACGTAACGAAAACGCTTCGACAAGCCCATGTGACCTTTACTGACCTTTTGCAGAATGACTAATCATAAACAAGCTTTCCGTTCCCTAAAATGTTCTATGTGCATTCTTTCACAATTGTAAACATTCTGATTCCGAATTTTCAGATATTTGAATATTGGCATGTAATAAATCCGCCTAAATTCGAAAATGGTCGACTCAACGGAAGAGCTCTCCGATTACTGCTGTGGAACCTTTACTCTGAAGATAAGTAACAAACACAGTTTTTGTAACTTTTTTTGATAAGGAACTGTTTCAGACATGCGTCAAAATTGTTTCCACCTTTGGGATGTTGTTCACGCTCGGATTTATTGCGCTCGTGGTTTATTTAGTAGACCATTCTCCTAACGTTAACGGTCAAGACGGATTTTGGTTCATATGTGCCGCTATTTTTGCTCTGATTTCATATTTATTCGTTTTCTGCGCATTCGTTGGAAGACCATTGATGCTGGTACCGGTAATGATAGCTACGGTCGGTGAAAATTTGAATTTTTGATAAAAATTCCAAACTTCGAAATTTTCAAAGATTTCAGAAATTTTAGTTCAAAACAAATTTTAACATAACGTTTTCACAAAAGACGAGCACCTGTTAAGTGAGCATTTGGGAAATTCGAAAATGAAAATTTTGGAAAAAAGTCGGTATAATGAGAACGAATGTAAATTTTTTTCTACAAATGATGTTTTCCCGACAGAAAGCGCCATAAATTCAAATATCTGCCTAATTATTCTTCTAAAAATTTAGGAAAAGTATTTATAAACAACAATAATTCAAACGATTCAGGTGCTGTGGATTCTGTTTGCAGCCAGAAACATTTTCTACTTTTGTTCGAGATTTTTGCGGATAACCGATAAACTGTGGATATTTGAATTGGGGCAAATATTTGACGAGAAGCAGACATATAATCTGCATGAGGCGTTTATGAAAGAGTTTGTCAAGTCTGGAGTGGCTTCGTATTTGGACTCGGGTGAGAAAATGTTATAAAAAATAATATGTTTTACAGTTATATACTGCAGGACTGCATCCGGTTATACGGAGATAGGGGGTGTATAACCGTATAGTAAAAACACGTCGAAATTTTTTGTTTTCATGTGAATTTGATTTGAATGAATCCTAAATCAACTTTCTATTATCCGGTTATAACGTAATACCCAATGTCTATTTCAGCGAACATAAAATACACTCTATACACTCCGCCGCCTCCGCCCCGTAAGTATTTATTCTGTTCTTGATTCAGATAATCTTTGAGTAAAACTTCAGCCTCTACACCTGCCTACATAGCCGGCCTGATCACTGTTGCTTTTGTCGGTTTTCTATGCCTGCAGTTATGGTTTTTCATCATATTCCGTCGAATATTTATCTATCTTCAACGCAGAGACAACGACGACTACAATGTAGTGGGAAGGCGAGAGGCATATGGGATGAGATAGAGTGAGAAATATTTATTATTGCACATTGTATACATTGTTGCAAGCAAAATGAAGTATGAAAATAAACCGTTCGCTTTATATTTAAATAAACAAAACGGACGGACCTTCATTTTTTAAAAATTACATAAAAACTGTATAAACAAAAAGCTACAACAAAATCATTTTAAAACTAGAAGTATCGAATAAAGAGTTCATTGTTTATTGTATCGCTTTAGCTAAAGAAAAAATGCCATTTTCACACTCAATCTGATGTTCCAAAAGTGATAACATCGCTGTTGGGACCAGTGCCCATAACAGGCTGATAAATGTTCAGTAGACCAAATTAGCAATTTATTTAGTGTATAAAATTTTATTTCTATAGAGACTATCACAGCTCGAAGTGGTGCTCATGAGCGACCATCTGCAAGGCTTTATTGGCCGAAATCATGAAATAAAGAATATAATAACGTTTCGCGGCATCAAAAACATCCTTCTGACATTCCTCTGAGTCTGCGAGAGTGTCGAACAAAGCGGCGCGATACCTGAAACCAAGATAGGAGTGATTTGTACTAGCTGTCCTACGCCGCCGCTCTCGCGGCGTCCCCTCTCCCGCCGTCAGTATGGCCCATTTTTCTAAAAAAAATTTTTTTGTCTAAAAATTGTCTAAAAATTTTTGTCTATATTTTGTCTAAATTTTTTGAAAATCTGTATCAGCACATCCGTACGAACATTTTAAGCTATCACTTGCCCGGAAATGAGCAGTGGAAGGGGTCTAAACGTCAGGTGACTGACTGACGCAGGTACACTGGCTTCTTAGTAAAGTAACATTCGTTTTTTAAATTACAGCGTCAAACTTTACAAGTGCAATTAAAAGTGTACGGTAAGAGAGAAAGGGTTGTTCCTGGCACTATAGAAAAGTGCATCAATCACTATAGACAAAGGTGTCGATATTTATCGATCACAACCTTTGTATTCCCATTAAAGCAGGACGACAGTTATAATATAGACATAAGCCAATTTTTACCTGCAAAGAAATCAGTGATTTTATGTTGTACTTTTGGTAAAATTACAGCTAAAAGTAATTATATTTTGTCAAAATGTTTTACCAAAACGGTCCTTGCAAAAGTTTGTGCACTCAAATACGATCTGCTGTTGCGTCTCATTGTCACAACAAATAGCAACAGTCAACAATTTGAACAATTTTCTCCCATAATTTAGATACAAAATTAATACTCTGTGTAATCCTTTATGAAGCTTCCTTCTTCTTTCTCCGGCGGAGGATTGACCGGCAATTGCTTGTATTTGGCTAGACATCGATAGAAACGAACTCCGAAATCTAGAACAATTTTTAAATAAATTTACTTAATGAGAAATTTATTATTTACAAAATCTCGAGTTTCAGGGACTTATCTTACTAAAATGAAAATTTGCAAATATTTGCTGACTTGCATGAACATTTGCAAATTTTCATGCAAATATTTGCAATAATTTTCATGCAAATCTGCAAATTTTATGCGGGCTGTACCACCTCACTGAATAAGGATGGGTGGAGGCTCTAGGCATAGCTACCTCGGTGTAAAACCTTTTTAGCCACATGTATGGCTGAGAGGTTAAGCTCCGGCTTTTCCAATCAACAAGGCCGGGTTCGATGCCCACTATGGCCCATGTGGGCAGTCCACTCAGCTGTGCATCCCTTGTCTGCACTGTATGTGCGAAGGGTCGGCGTAAATGAGTACTGGCCTAACCAGGGTAGAGTTCTGTCAGAGAGTTGGTGGCTCCGTGAATTCTCTCGGTACTCTATACAGGGCTACGGCCATGGCTTCGGCCAGAAATATTCAGGGCTACCCAGGCCATAACTGGGCAAAAACGAGCTTCTGTTCGGTCGCGGGGTGAGCCTCAGGCCCCCGTATCTCAAAAAAAAATTTGCAAATTTTTTCTTAGTCGGATAGGCCCCAGACCTCAAACTCCTTGCGTGGTAACAAATATTTTTCTAAAATGTAATCAAGATATCACCTTCAGCTAAAGCATGATCACTTCCGCTTCGACAATACGTCAGATGTATACCAGTCAACAAGCTTAGTGCTTCATATTGTAATAGGCCTTGTTCGCATGAGCTCTTCAAGCAGCTTAACAATTCCGCGGTTCCACTAAAATTTGTCATCAAAGAAACTGTGTCAAAATAGTTTTTATTGTTGTTGTAAAGATATGCAGTTTTGCCCAGATTATAGCTTAAGGTTTTGATCATTTTCTGCGTTGAATTTTAAGCGCTTAATTTTTTAGGGAATGGCCTGAGCCAAATTATAAACGAAAATATTATTTGCCAGTATGACTTATTTAAGCAAATCTGAGTTAAAAAGTAATAACATTTCAAAGGAGATTTCTCAGAAAGTTTTACGCATCGGAAAGTTATGCCCGTGAAAATTTGATGATTCGGGAATTCTAGCTCTGAATTCTTGCACTTTTCCATGAAAATTAACCATAAATTACATTTCCAGAAAATCCACTTAGTGATTGGCGAATGATTTCCCAATATAAACTTACTTGCACATGTTCATTGGCTCTTCGTCTGGAGCTTGGAATGGGTCATTAATTTTTTCTGTCACACTGGTATTTAGAAACACCAAATCGAAGGGCGTTTTCCAACTGTAGAAGCAAGAAATAATACATTCTGATCTAAATTGCAACGTTTTGTGTGGCTCATTGCTTTCTTCCCTTTGCTTGCTTTTCATGGAACTAAAAACGTAAAAAGACTTTCGTTCCTTTAAAATTGGATTTTTACATCTAAATAGCTTTTTTTTGCATAAAATAACAATTTTTTCACAAATATGAAAAAATCTGATTCTTGGTCAAAATATATTCTTTAAAAACTTTTAGACAACGATATGAAAGAAGTGCCTCCTTTTTGCTAAAAATGGTCAGCTAGCATAAAACGTCAAAAATTTTGGATGAAACTATTTTGTCAACCAACTGTCTGATAGCTGAAGCGAATTCCTCGTTCCGGGCCTCCAGAATTCCATCGAAGTAAGCAATGAAACAAAATAATACAACAAATAGGGCCACAGTGTTGGGCATTTTTGAGCAATTATTTTTATTTTCTTTCCAATATTCAGCAACAATTCTGCACCTTGAGAACAATAACGCACTGAATGACTGGCCATTGGAAAATCGATGGTTCTATAAATATTGCTAGCCCGTTATTCACACACTGACTGATAGGAACAAAATAAAAAAACTGAATTCAAACGTTTTTGAACACGTGAAACATTTTTATCAGCGTCAGATAAATACCCGGTAGGCCTATAGAGCACTGTGTTTTTAGGTAACAAAAGTTTTGCTGTTGAATTTCAAATTGTATTGGTCAAAAGCAAAGTAAAATATTGTGCATGTAAAAATGAAACATTTCCATACTAAATTTTCTAAAAATCTTTGTAAAACTATCAAAACCGTTTTCAAATGACATTTTCGCCAATACTCAAAATCAAAACTAGATATTTTGTGGTATTTCGAAAACCCTGATCTAAAAAAGTCTAATCTACAAAAAAGTCTGATCTAAAAAGTCTCATACTCCAATTTCATATCCCTAAATACTAAGCGGCAGCTGGCGGTGGAACGCCCAAATTAGACTTTCACTTCGGCACCTTTCCATGGATAGACCGGGGCGCGTGATAGCTCATTTGAAAGCCCTGAGGCTGCTGATTTTGCAAAAAATATCAGACCCAAAATTTGAATATTTGAATTCGCGCCAAAACCGAAAAACGTGTTTTTAAGGGTTTTGACCTGGGGAAGTGATGTGTTTTATGTTCCCAATCGATTTCTGAGGCGATTCTGGACAACTTTGCTTTTTACACTTTTTGGTTTGGCGCATTTTTGAAAAAAAGCCACTTTTTGGCCAAAAAATCGGTTTTTTTGCTGTAATGTGTCTACAGGTCTGATTTTTGGTACCCGGGGGTTTTCGGGTACGCTGATCACGAATATGATGTCAGATTCGAGATTTGAATATTTGAATTCGCGCCAAAACCGAAAAACGTGTTTTTAAGGGTTTTGACGGGCGAGATGTTTAAGGGGCATACTGAGCGGCGTAACCGCTGTGGCGCTTCCTAGCGCGGCGAGTTTAACTAGCCGCGAAGCGGCTAGTTAATCTATATTGTGTGTTGAATGTATACAGTGTATGTTGAAATAAAATGCAGAGTTTGTTTCGGGTTTCGTAAAAATTTTTTACAACAAAAATTGCTCTGGACTTTTGTAAATACTCACTTGGTAGGTTCTTGACAAAATCAGTTAATGTACTCTGAGCAGTATGTCCATGGATGCCAAAGGTATTTCCCGAGTTATATATTTGAAACAACTCCGCTAGGATATTAGTGTAAAGTTATCTATGCCATTTTGGCATAGTTAGTAAGCACAACAATTGAATTCTTCTTCACTTTTACGGTTGGCAGCATTCTGGCATTACGCTCAAATCAGAATTTATTGTAAACCTAATAATTCTTAAAATAAACAAAAGATACGTTAATAAAACGCATAAATACAACGGAATGATTGAAAAGATCAGCGTTTGAACAACAAAATGGTGGCAGAATTGTTATATCAGGCATTATGTCTAGATTAACTGCAACATACATTCATGAAATTGTTTGTATATTTATGTTGGATTTGTCCATATATGATCCCAGTGTTGAAGAACACTGTTGTGTCAACGAATTGTTGACTTTCTTTTAATTCACATTTCATTAAATTCACATTTTCATAAATTTCTGTAAACAAATCAATATTTCCTTTAACAGAGCAATTTCCTGTTAATCATTTCCTGCATGACGCATGAGTCATTCTTTCTTTGCTCTATTGCCTTCACTATTTAAGCATGAAATTTGACTCAAAGTTTTCAGTCTTCACATAATTTTCAAATTGGGAATTCTTTGTACCTTTTGTCTCTAATAATATTTTTGTAATAAAATTTGAGAAAAGGAAGGTCTAAACAGCTTTACTCAGAAAACTCACACAAAGCCTTTCTCAGAATACACAGGCTTTTCACACAAGACATACTTTCCCAAACACAGAAGGCTCAGAAGAACTCTTCTTCATATGGTGCCCCAGCAAGGATTCAAACCTTGGACCTTCGGTTTACTTTTTTTGCTGATCAATATTGATGGCTGGACCCCAGTTCCGCACCCTCCCCTATTCCGCCCGGATAGAATTGCCCCATAGCGACCTTGTTGAACCATCTCTGGAACCACCCACGCTATGGGCTTGTGACAGTTCCGCCCCGGGCGAATAGGTGGTTGACGGAACT
The DNA here is from genome assembly GCA_022814885.1 of Ditylenchus destructor. Classification (NCBI taxonomy): domain Eukaryota; kingdom Metazoa; phylum Nematoda; class Chromadorea; order Rhabditida; family Anguinidae; genus Ditylenchus; species Ditylenchus destructor. The sequence continues at coordinate 177,145 of JAKKPZ010000102.1, read as the reverse complement.
GGGTATTTACCGTATTGATATAAAAGACCGATAACTGTGATCAATATTCATATTTATATCATCGTCCTAAATCGTTAGCCATTGCTCTGCTGGCACTGGCTTTGCCGACATTCCGCTGAAAGTAAAGGTGGCGGCTGCGCGATCAGTTGGAATGCTGGCCCGGCTGCCAATGAACTCTCTGGGCAGGCCACGAGCTGTTGCACTTATGGATTTTCCTGTCAGAAAGTAATATTTCCTTACAAATTTAGGATTGAATTCCAGGTGCTCAAGTCGTTCGAATTTCGTGGGCTGGACTTGTTCCCGAATAACATCCTCGTTTTCCGGAACACTGTCCATTCGTTCCTTTTCCTGTTTCTGGACGAACAAAATACGTTTTAGATAAGATACAAAAACAGAAAATTCGAGAATTATGGTCTTCCAATAAACTTTTCGTGAAAAAAAAACAGAAACTAAAAGTTCAGTTTAAATCCACAGTTTGATTTCAAACTTACGATTGATTTCTTCTGACGCGGAGGGCGAAACGGAGCCAAACCATTGCTAATCTTTGCCATTGCGTCGCTTTGCGACTGCAGATTTTGCTGAATAGCAGCAAAGACAAAGCGAAACTCTGTTTCAGAAACTCTTTTTGATCGCTGCCGTCTATTTCGCTTCGGGGAATGGGCGTTTTCAGACATTAGTAGCTTGGTTTGATGAGCAAATAACAGCGCGTTAAAACCTGGGTAATTAAAATTATCCTGGCAATTTTGACATGATCAATTAAAAAATACTATATAGGAAATATGAAAAAATCGTCATTTTGCATGAATCCTATATTGTATTTGAGAATAAAGTCCCAACAATACCTCTATAAAATGGTGGGGTATACTCCAGCATAACTCAACCCCCTGAAAAATTGAGCCGAGACTAGATCGATAAAAATTAAATGAAAGTAAAAATTTGATTAGTGAATTGATTGAAAATTTACAGAAAATTCACGCTTGCACTTAACTTGTCTCAAGTAAATTACAAGGCAGTTATTAAATTCAACTACCGAATTGCCTATGATTTGACTTAATTCTCTGGAATCTATAGAAAATTTCAAAACAATAGCATAAAACCGTAAAACTGCAAAAATCTGCAATATGCAATGAAAGAAGCAAAAGGCTCGGTAAAGACTGATTTAATGGAATTGGCATAAGTAAGAATACATTGGAAGAAACAATTCGTTGAATAACCCAACCACAGGCAATAGGCCAAGCTGATGCTATTATTCAATCCATAAATGTTTCAAAATCACCCGGGGCTGGGCTTACCTGTTGCGATGGCACTCGTTTAGTGCAATGGTGCGGCACCTGTTTTCGTATGTAGTGATCGGCCGAGATAAATAACCGGGGAATAATTGGCACAGACGCTGAGGATTTGAATATTTGCATTGTGAGGTACATTCATTAGTTTTATTAGCCATAATGTACAAACGCTTGCGTCACATTCTCCAAAGTCACATTTTCCAAAAATATTATGATCTGGTTTTTGAAAGAAATTATATAAAAATCATGGAAAATGACGTTTATTATAGACTTATCAAAACGGATAGATAAGTCTGACGGAATAGATAAAAGAACGCACAGCTCATTACTCAATACACAATTGTTCGGAATATATGATGCATTGTGTCCAGAATTCGGATAATAATTGGAGGTTCTGGACATACTGACGAAACAAAATAAGCACAAACTCGAACAATTAGTTTTTAAGTTAATAGCTTTACATAAAATGCGCGAGTTAAGCCTGCACGCATTAGACAAATGGATGTTTGGCTCATAACTATATAAAAGATATCATGCTTGAAAATACTTTAAATTTAAAACAGAAAAACAAGATATTTAGTTTTATTCTATTTTTTCTTTTGCGCTCGACTCGATGCCGCAGCAGTCCCGGCTGCAGCAATTGTAACGACTGCAGCTGTTACAGATGCTCCAACGAAATCACGGACCTAAATATTAAATTAGTTAGCGTTATAGTTTTATCAATGCCTTTATTGCTATTTTGAGTAAAATTTTAAAACCTTTTATAGCTTGAGGTCACAGAAATTTCGTGCGATATTCAAACGTGTGTATTTTTGGATGTCATCATTGATACCATTTACAAAACCACAAGCCATGGCGAGTACCTTCGGCGCGTACAAATGGATGCGTTATTATTGCTTGTTGGCTTTTTATTTTATTTGACCTCTTCGCTATGCCTCTAAGCCATATCCAGAATTCATATCCAGAATCCACCATTCACGCGCCATTCTTGGATCAAATACCTTACAGAGAAAAAAATAAGCACACTTAAGGATGGACTTTCAAAAATTTTGGACAAAAAGCGACACAGCAGCCAAATATTAGATTGGAGGATAAAGAAGAACTTTCAAATTTGTTTTAGAAGATTTGAATACAAAAGTGTTGACAAGCTAAGGTAATATACCTGATCACTTCTTTCTTCTCCATGACGGCACCAGTTTGCATATGTTTCACAGTTATTGGTGACTAGATTGTAATCAGTTTGTCCCAGCTAAAACAGATAGAATCTAGATTTAGATTAGGCTTAGGCAGTGGCGCACCCAGAAACTCTGTGCTCTGATTTGGTCTCTTCTACACTGCATGCTATTTCTTTGTTAAAGCCAAAAAAAGCGGGACACCGGCAGACACAACAATGATAAACATAGATAATTTTACAAAAGCGAAAGAAGCTCTAAAAATTTCTTCAGCTTCTTTTCTAAGCTATTATTAACCACTGTTGTGTCTGACGGTGTCTCGCTTTTTTTGGCTTTAACAAAGAAATAGCACGCAGTGTAGAAGAGACCAAATCAGAGCACAGAGTTTCTGGGTGCGTCACTGGGCTTAGGAAGCCTCGATATTTAACGTTTTTGGAAAATAACAGTTGGGACATGTCCCTCACATAAAGCGTAAAGTGCATATTGTGACGGTCATAAGACTATTTTTCCCGCTTTTTTCTCTCCGCTTCTTTATATAAAAAAGGATTTATTTTATTGGTTTCAAAAGTCGGATGGAAAACTCAGGATTCGATTTGACTCGGTTAGATAAAAAAGAAACCTGAGTTCCAATTTACTTTTTGTTTCAACCCATTTTTTTGTTTCAGCACCCCGCATGCGATACACCGCTGTGAAATATAATCCACTCTACCTAAGTCGCCGGTGTATAATCTTTCTAAACTTACTTTAGATCTCGCTCTAGCAACAATTTTTTCTGGCCCGAAAGTTTTATATTTGCTGTCGAGGGAGTTATCGATCCTCCACGCATCTTTTTTCACAATTTCCTGGAGATTGTCCAGTCGGACCTAAAGCAATCACAAAATATTGCATTTTAATACAGCTATGACTCATATAGCCATAGGCTAGCACCGGCGCTGAAATTCTGAAACGCTCGGTATTGTATCATTGCCCGGATGTATTATACATTATGTTATTTGCCTTTGGCATTAGCTGCCCTTTGTATGACCTTTTATGTTCTAAGAGAGACATTTCTCTCCTAATTGTCCTAAGATTTTAGTGAGTTTGCTCCAAAATGCAAAACACTCTTGTCCCAACTAAAACTTGATCAGCAATGAAGTTTTATTCTCAATCATTCGTCCGTTTTTCGTACTTGTGAAGTAAAATTTATGGCCATCATTTTTGAATTGAAAAAAATTTGTTTTTAACTCATAAATGTATTACTTTCTCGATGTATTAATAAATTAAAGGCAACTGAATCTGATGCAAACTAAAAGTCTCAAACTAGGAGTTTCTTGCTTTATTTCGACCCGTACTGGTCTCATCAGATAGATTCTCATTCATCCATTATAAAGCAAGATATTGAAGTATTCACGAAATAATTTTATGTCACATAGTGAGAGAATCTAGCGAAGAGTTATAATTCCGACCGGAAATTGACCTCATTTCGTAAACTTTTTCCAAAAGATTCCAAGGTACCATTTGGTCGCGGATATTCGCCAGCGCTGGCACTGTTTTACAGTTAGCACAACTTTGATACTAACTCACCTCACCCTTCACGTACTTTCGGTTCACAATGCCTTTCTCGAAGTTTACGTCCGTGTAGTGATAACACTTTATTCCATCTTTGCCAATATCTCCGACGATGGCATAGTGCTGAAATATGTGAAACTAAAATTTGTGTGTAGTAAAACGAATTAATAGATTGCTTTCAGTCGGGTTAATTTTCGACAGAGCTGTACAACAATTGCGTTTCCGTTTACTGATTACTCCAAAGCCTAAGCTTAAATTTAAAACCATTTGGGAACATACGGACAACAAATCCGGGCCAAGACATTAGTCATGGTCCGGACAAGAATTTGCGAATTACTGTTCAACTTGATGTATGTAGCTCGCTGCATACCCCAACCGCGGTCTGTGTTTAGTTGTATGGTTCATGTCTGAAAAGTATGGTCCGACTGAATGTGCGCCGCTGACAGTTTGAGTCACTTTAAAAGTGCGGCAATTTGAATGGGTATTTTTGGTTAAAACCCAAATTCGGTGAAATTTGGCCCGTGTGATATGCTGAGAGGAGGTCAAATAAGGGCTAGTGTGCGGCACACCGAAAAGACAACGCAAAGGTTAGAGCGCAGAGAATGTCTTTGTCTGCCCGGTTATTTCCCATTGCTTTACAGAGGAAGTGGGAAATAACCGGGCAGACAAAGATATTCTCTGCCCTCTAACCTTTGTGTTGTCTTTTCGGTGTGCCGCACACTAGCCCTTATTTGACCTCCTCTCAGCATATCACACGGGCCAAATTTCACCGAATTTGGGTTTTAACCAAAAAATACCCATTCAAATTGCCGCCTTTTTTGTGACCTGTTTACTTGTTTACTTGGGGCTGGCGTAGATCCATGAACCATACGTATTTTGAGTTTACGACTTTTTCTTTTTCTAATATTCATTAGCATTCCACATAAACAACAACGTTCATTCTAAGTAATCTATAGCCAAATTTCTAAAATGTTCACTAATATAAGATTCAACCTTATACATCTTCCTATCCACTCGGATGCGATCTCCCACACATAGTTGTTGTTTAGAGGAGGTATCCTCGACAATTTTTGGAGCGCAGAGTGACAAAGATTTTCGTACCACAATATCAGAAATAACTTCAGTAATAACTCCAGTTATTATTTCTGCAGCGGCAATCCCGATTTGGGCTGCTTGTGATGATTTTCTTGCCTTTGACATAATATCTTCTGACTCCCGTGCAAAGTTATAATATGTGTCATACCACGGCATAGGTATGGCAGACATTTTTAATTAGCCTGACTATTGGAAATTGTCAAGATTCTTGAATATAAATTGTATGGAATTCGGAAAACATTCCATCATGTTGTTGTTATTCGACCTCAAAATTGACGTTTGAATTCCCAACATAGCACAAAGTGACTCGTCCTTGTGATCATTCCTCAAATCCATAAAAATTGTTTCCGATATACAATTGTCTCGAGCTAAGAATTTGGAACTCTAAAGATGGAATCCGTTCACATTAATTCATTTGGTGTAATTTGGAAACAGTATCCAAGGAATCAAGTATTTTGAAAATTTTATATGGAAAAAGAGGCAGTCTGAGGTTCGTAAACGTCAGGAAAATACCGTGCAAGATGTCATGGCAAAATTTTTGACATAGCAAAAACTTTCACAGCAAAGAATTTCACGTCAAATGCAAAGCTAACCGCATTTTCTGTGAAATGAGTAAAATACATTTCGATTCTAACCAAAACGTTGGCTAGCTTTGAAAAACTGAGGATCTATTTTTGCAATTTCCCATTCACCAATATTACCATAAGGTAATATACAGATCATAACAGTATTTATTTAAAAACAACATAAACAACAGGAAACAGTACAAATTTCAAGAATTTATTCTTCAATGGTTTCCTCCGTGTGCTTTCCCTTGAGGACTCCGGTGACACGGGAGCGTCCAGCGGCTTTTCGCTCGAGAAGCGCTTTTCGGTCCTTGTCGAGCTTGAGCTTGGTAATCGCAATGTTCGAGGAGTTTAGTCCGATGTGTACCGTTGCGCCGTTAGCCTTCTCGCGAGTGATTTTGTCAACGTGCACGACGAATTTCTTTCTGGAAATTAAAGCATTTACATTACACAAGTGAATTTGTAGATGACATTTTTTGGTAGCAGAAGTAGATTTCCGTATAAGCTAATTTAGCGTACTTATTAAATAAAATTGTTTGGTTAATATTTGTTTACTTTGGTTGTAAATAAAATAGTATTATAATATAAGTAAATTTAAACCCAACATTTTTACAAGACAATTTCCTGTTAGTCATAATTTAGCGAGTCATAAGTTCAAATAAAACTCAACCGCCAGCAACCATTTTCAAATATTCTATTATGAAATATTTACTTACATACCATACTTTTTTACTTCTAATAATAAACCAAAATATTTCGTGTAATCAAAATTATGGATCGATAGTTCCGCAAACCTGTAAACTCGCATGACGCGACCAGCATTTCCCTTGTGATGTCCACGAGTCACGATCACTTCGTCATCGATTCTAGAATAGCAACGATTTAAAAAGATAAAAAATTAGACGAATTCATGAGGTATTGCCTTCATAATTAAGAATCCCAACAATAAATGTGTCAGTGTTCTTTTCTGGAAAGCTTACTCAAAACGATGACTTTTCATGAATCAATTTTTTTGTGATTTCTTTCATTTACAGCTAAGGTTTATCCTTTCTAGCGGACCTTGCTAAAAAGTGCCTGATAGAGAATTTTAATGTGGAATATCCATTTTTACACAGTAAAAAATGATTTGCGGTATTAAAAAAATATTGTCAGTTTAGATAGGGTAGAGTGTAATTTCCTTCTTTTGGATGCCCCGAATTGCTGCTTTAGCATAAAATAAAACAGCGCCACGGAAAAGCGTCATCTTTTTTCTCCGCTTCTTCCTGGGTTTTGAAACACTAACAAGATTTTTATTACATATATCAATTTCTGGACTAATGTTATATTTTCTGGCGCTTCTTATAGGTTGGTTGTACTCGTAACTTGTATAACCACTGCTTTTTGTCCAACTATATTAAACTCATAATGACCGCTATTTTTTACAAGATCACTCGCTATCAACATTGTGTACATAAAAAACCTTTATTTTTTCTAATTCTCAACTAACCGAATAGGGACTGATCGAACTCCATGCTTCGTACGGAGCTCCTTGGACAGCGGTGCTGACATGATCTTTCTGCGCATGTGCGACGGGGCATTGTAATGACGCTTTCGCGATTTACGGGCAGACGACGACACAAACGGGTTCAGTTTCATTGCGGCTTTCTTGCAAACAATTAACTAAATTCATTTACGTAAACTTAAAAGCGATACACAGTGAAAATATTACGGGTTTAAACCGTTAAAACTTTAAATTAATATATCAAACAGCAACAAATTTATTCGATGTAACCGTAATAAATTGGCAAATATCAATCAATATGAATCGAACTTATGCACAGAATTTACATTTGTATTAAAAATTTGTTAAAGTCAAAAATGTTGGGGAACCAACTCCGTACTAGAATATAAGACTGAGACCACGTACATAAGAGAAACCCTTATAATATCATTCGATAGTCATTAGAACAAATTAGAAAGAAAGCAATTTAGAGATGGAGCGAGAATGTGGAATATTTGAGAAATTCTGGTAAATTGAAATTGTTGCAATCGAAAAGAAATATTTGTACAGGTCCTAGTATCACTATACATTGCATAATGGATGGCAAAAATTGACTACAGTGCAATATTCGATGAGAACATTCAAAATGAGAAAAACAATAAGAGAGCATTCTTAAGGAAAAATTATGCACATTTAGCAAACAATGTACAAAGTTTACAATTATTCTAGCTTTTCTGTCTTCATCTCGGGATTCTGCTCCGATTGCACCAGCGTCGATCGCCTCCTTGTCAGTAGACATAACCTAAAATTTATATTTATTAACAATCCTCGAGATCCGAAGAATCGTAAATTGTTGTAATTATTTTGAAATTAATAAATTTATTATTATTATTCTTTATTTGTAATGCGTTATTATTTTTAAAACCGGCATTTTTTTCTGTAGCAGAACAAACATTTATATGACAAATTCTTTGCGATATGATCCTATATAGGAAGAAACGCCTATATATAAACGAAATTTGTGAATGGAACTTATGATAATAAATAAACAAAAGCACTTTGGAAATCCATAGCTCACCTTCGCATAAGTTCTTTGCGAACGGGCAATGTGAATTTGTTTACGAGACAGAAAATTGTAGCCGCAGCGAAGAGTACATTATAAGACCAGATTAATGAGAAATTTGAGATCCAGTTGAGACTGCCGTAAGCACCTAACAAATCGATTGATGTGATACCTGCAAAATAGTATTCTTGATTAAAATATTCAGAAATAACCAAAAAAATTACCCAATGTTCTAGCTAATACAGGAAGAGCTGAGCTGAGTAAAAGCACCGTTGTACAATTCATTATAATACAAGTCATCGACGTTTTGCCGCGTTGAGGACGCATCCTTCTCAACACAGGAACCGAGTATGTACCGACCAATGAGGCAAACATTATGTACCTGAAGAATATAGGCGATAATTTTAATGTGTGCGAAAATTAAGCTTTTCATGGTTAATTGCCGAAACCAGCAACAATTAAAAGCATTTTTGACGTCCAATATACATGCCTTTAAGAATAAATTTGCAAAATGTATGAAATGTGCTTGTATATGTACACACATAAAATAAGTATCCCAGCAATATTTTTGGATCTACCAGCATGCACATTTTAAATCAGTGTTAAAGATGGATTTATTAAATTCGAACGTTCCTGTGCGAAACATATGAACAATCAACCGAATACTGAAATTTTACCAAAAAATAACTTACAAAATAATAGTATTCTCTACGAGGGCTCCTACGATTCCAAACCGGTGTCGCGAATGAACCTCAACATACTGAACATAGGCCGGCAGCGCGCGGAAGCCAAAGAGCAATTGAAGTGTATTTATCACTACCATAGCGACACTTAAGGTCTGAAATATTAAATTTAGTACATATTATTCCCTAGGCAGATCGAATTAAGGCATACACAAGATTTGTTTTTAGGACTAATGTGAAACTATTTTACGGAATTATTTTATCATAGGAAATAATGAAACAAAGTTAGCAAAACCTACCGTTAAGGCCAGCAAAACGACCATCAAAAATGGATACTTTAGCGCATTCACAAACGGCAAAACTCCTTTTAAATAGTGCGACATCCTGATCTTGCCCATCAGCCAACGTTTCACTTTTGCTTCTGATTCCACGCTTTGGTGTCTTCGTGGAGGAGCAAAATTCGTATATCCGTTCTTCGAAGTACCATTACTGGTATTGTGGCCGTTGGCATGGTCCAGGGATGTCGACCGTCTTCTCTGTTGCATCTGCTTTCTAATACATGTCATTGCTTGGAGCCGCTCTGCAGTAGCCAATGACGAGAAGCTCGGTGACCCAAATATAGCGGATTCTTCTAAAAAGAAAATATTTTATTCCGCATACCCCCAATTGAATTCCTATCTAAGACAGTTCACAGCAAAATAATCCAGTAAAAGAATCCAAAGAAAATGTCATCAAGCTTCCTGTTTGAAATATTTTTAACGAAAAGAATTTTTGAAATGACACAAATAATTCGTAAAATAATTTATGTGTAATGGAAAATGAATAATGGAAAACAAATTTATCAAAATTTACCAGGGTCTGGAGTTCCTGTATGTGACTGCGGACTTCCACCCACCCTTCTAGGTTTCGGTCTCATTAACGACGTTAAAAGATCGAACATCTTTGCGAAGCCGAGTGGCGCAGATATAAGCAAAAGGCCTACACCCAATAACGATACAAAGCTGTACAACAGCGGAGTGGACAACGAGGACACATAGAGTGAGATGAGTGGCGACGCGGACTCCGACCAAAACAGCGAATAGCATACATCAATCAGCGCAATGAGTAGGATTATTACCAGTACGCACACCATCATTGTCTCGTATACACGCGCTAATAGAGGCCTTTGAATTGGATGCGGTTGCGAAGCATTGCAGAACCAACTCAGGCCTTGTGATTCTGAAATAGATTAAGTTTAAACGCAACTTCAATAGATCTGCGCTATTTTGGTAAATGGCGATTTTAAATCCTAAAAATTAAACCTAATCACAAAACTTCAATGTTTTTTCCATATTCACTATAAGAATGTACAGATACTTTTTGATAAAGTATGAGCCAAAATCAACGTTCTCACCAAGAAATGTCATAAATTATGCTCAAAATCCTTACTCTTCATAGGAAAACAAATGAGTTTGAATGTTTTCCATTTTATCACATTCGTGGTTGGTTTTGGCTAGATAGGTTAGAAATGTAAAATGTACCTATAAAGAAATATGCGAATGGAAGTAGCAAAAATAAAGATATATTGCTTAGCAAGAAGACGTAGTTCCATAGCGAGTGGATTAGGGACCAATTGAGCCACTTCAGGTAGTAGTTGTCCGGATATAGGTGAAGTACTTCTGATCCTAGAACGGAGAATGGTACCAATGTGACTGCTCCAATGGAAACCGCCAATGCACAGCTGCACATCCAGACTCTAAAAATATAAAAATTAGTCTGGATATGGAGACATCCTTCTGAATATGATGTAAGGTATAATAGGCAAAATTACGCTATTCATAGTACCTCAAAGCAAAAAAGAACAATTTATTTTTGAGAAATGCAATTAATATAGAATAATTATTCGTATATAATAATTATTTATTCTTTTTATATAGATGGGAAAAGATTGTCAGTAAGGTTACCTACTGCATACTGAACTTGGGTCAAGAAATAGTAAGAACTTACGAGACTCTGTAAACAAAGAAATCCTCATCTCCGGCATATAATTCGTCATTGTCCGAGCGCGTCTTTAACAAGCGGATAATCGAGAAGCTTGTGAGGTACAGGAACACAAATAGCAGAAGACAAATCTGAAATTTAATATTCAAATTTACTAAAATGCAAAGCAGTAATAATTTCAGTAACCCTAGCATCTAATGTTCTTTGAATCTAAAGTCACATTTTTAAACAATGAATCTCTGATATAAAGTATCCCAAAAGTATACTATAATTAAAGGATACTATATATTAATTAAATATTAATTACTCTTAATAAATTCAGTACTTCAGCAGTCATGTGAATAGCCTTATTATTAAAGTTAAAAGGGGACTTGTTGATCTATACAATATATTGCAAGTGTTCTAATCGTTTCAAACTTTCGACACTTATGGAAACTCTGAACCGTATTGAATAGTTAACAAAATTTTATTCTAAATTTGATCTAGGCCATTAAAATTCTGAAAAATTTCTTAACCAACTACGTTCAATCAGCTCAGTTTGTAAAGGACAGTGATGTTTCTTTTTCTAAGTGTTTCTTCAGAGGAAAAATGTTTATTCAACAGAAAATAGCTTAGGACAATTCTTAGAAGTATTTTTGAACAAAAACAGGAAAAAGAAAGAATAAAAATGCGAACAGAACCCACCAAATGCTTTCTGATGAAACCGTAGAATTCGAGCTCCTGGAAGTCCAACGCTTCATCAGCGCCGGCGTAGTCATCCATTCCATTTTCCCAGAAGGTAGACGGAGAAAAAATTTTGACGCGTGATCTTCGAGTCAAGAGTAAAGGCACTGAAATTGGAAGCAAACATGACGCTCAGCCGTTCAGGTAAAAAACTGTCAACACCGCCATAAACAATACACTTGCAATAACAAATCGGACTCCCGACACAATTCGAGGCAGAAAATTTAATGAGACGTCCGAGTACAGTATTCAAACGGATTTTCTCTCCGGGACAAAACTCGGCTCAAACGTCAGAATTGGCCTTGTGTGCGATTGTTTTTGGAATTTGAACTTTGGATGAAGCGGTATGCCAATTGACTCGGGTTCAAAACAATATCAGAGAGCTTTTGATCACTCCCACGCTCTTACGCAAGGGTCACACTTTATTTCGAATCTTCATTGGCTTTGAGTCTAGTTCGAGACTGAATGTAACTTTGGTTGGTCTTTGGTAAAGGATCTGAAAATGAGTTTTATAGATAAAACCGTATCTGTCCAAGGATAGCGTCTTGTCTTCTTCTTCTATTAGTTATTGTATAAGATCGATCGTTCTTGATTCGATTTTCGGAGTGAAGAACGCCTCGAGCATTCCGCAAATGGTTTCATTAACCCATGAGATAGTTGGAAAAGAAATACATTTTCGTTAACAAAATTTTCACTTTCCTTGCTAAATTTTATCTTGTCTGCCAATATTGAGAAATCACCGGTTTCCTTTTGTTGTGAGTTCCATAACTGGAAAACGTCTATAATAAAAAATAACTTTTAGCCATCGACTAATTTTTGGCACCCATCTTAAATGATAAACCATTTTTAATTTTAATGCACTTTCCATATAAACAATTATCCTTGAAATGGCCAAAATGTCGCTTGAGCTTTTAGCTTTCCCCATTTTGTCAAGTGAACATTATTTTTACCCAACCGGTATTATGCAATACACGTTCGAAAATGGTTAGAAACTGTTTGAAAGCTTAATTGCGCAGCACCTGCTTAAAAGGCAAAAAATTATAAAAACTTGAACGTTTAGTTTGTCTAAGGATAAGGATTTTACCATTTTCTGACATTTCTAGCAATAACGGTATGTGTTCGGGAAAACGGAAGTAAATCAAAGCGAGATTTGCTTGCATAATTTTCCCAACCAGTCCTGACTCGATCGGCTCTCTGATTTGAAGCAATCCTACAGAGCCAATCAACCCTAAAAAGCGATCTGTTGAGGCTGAGGGAGGACTGTCTTTCGAAATCTCTAGTGTTCTTTGTTCCAGAGACTTCTTTTCGATTTGATCCTATTGGTCCACCTTCTTGTTTATTGTATACAGTAAATCATTATAGCACATCTTAGCAATATCCCAAAAATCCCAATGATTAACAATCGCATTGATAAAACTTACTATCAATTTACTTTCATAGCCTTAAGCTATGATCCGTTCATTTATAACCTGAACTTTTTTCTTTTAGTTTATCTGTGCTTTATTCTACGCAATATTCTCTGTAAACTAATTGAAAGCTGGAAGCAGTAGAGAACTGTAGCATGGCTGGCACTGTGGGACATATTCACGGAAATGGTGACAGAACAGGTTAGTTTTACCAATACTTGTTGAAGACGACAATGAATTGTACTCTGATCACGCTCGTGGCCAAACAAATTTCAGGGGTTTTTCGGATTTTAGGGGTAAACTATATACGTAAATTCAGTTGCCAGAAGCGCCTTTAAGGATACTAGTCCAATTTGACTCACAAATTACGATTCTTCTGGATGATGCCATTAAGTTTTTAATTCAAAAAACACGAACTATTTAAAGCGTCCTAAAAATATTACAAAATTAGAAATAATAAAATTAGAAGTTATCAATTTGTATGCGTACTCAAGTCAGTTTTGAAATTTCATATGTATATTTTACAGGAGCCGCGCGACGCGGAAATTCGAATGAGCCATTGCTGCGATTCTCGGAAGCTAAGAACCATATGAGCAAGATCTACAACAATCTGGGAGAAGACGTCGATGAGTTGCACAAGTTTTATTACGGTACGCCAGCTTTTACTTTTCCTCATCATAACTGATCATGATTATAAGTCTACTATTATAACACACTCTTTTGGTTTGATTTTGCACTGCAATGGCCATTGTTATTTTTTTTACTAGCACCTTCGGTGCTAGTAAAAAAAATTTTGGGGAAATTGTTAATTTTAAAATAAATTTAAATGGCAAAAAATGCTGTTGCCTATTGGAAGCCGCTATCGCGGCTCAAGCTGCTTTTAGCAGCCCTCTAAATGTATGTGCATCTGAGTCTGTGTGCATCTAAGCCTGCGGGCATCTAAGCCTGCGGGCATCTGAGTCTGTGTGCATCTAAGCCTGCGGGCATCTGAGTCTGTGTGCATCTGAGTCTGTGTGCATCTAAGCCTGTGGGCATCTGAGTCTGTGTGCATCTGAGTCTGTGGGCATCTGAGTCTGTGTGCATCTAAGCCTGTGGGCATCTGAGTCTGTGTGCATCTAAGCCTGCGGGCATCTGAGTCTGTGTGCATCTGAGTCTGTTCCAGGTGCGCGAAATGTTGCATTTTCGGGATTTCCGGACGATTGATACGTCATTCGTCTTGTCTCGATGAGAGCTGCAAAATGACGTATCACTCGCCCGGAACAGAGCGAACCGGAGAAAGTTCCAGGTGCGCGAAATGTTGCATTTCGGGATTTCACCTGGCCATAACTTTCTTAGCCCCGCGATGTTCCGGACGATTGATACGTCATTCGTCTTGTCTCGATGAGAGCTGCAAAATGACGTATCACTCGCCCGGAACAGAGCGAACCGGAGAAAGTTGCAAAGTTGCCCCCGGGTGGTAAAGGGGGCCGTTTACCCCCCCCCCCTTGGTGGGGGCAGGGGGGTCTGAAAAAAAAATTTCACATCAAAACCCTACCCTAAAACGGGGGTTCCCCAAGTTACTTTAGCCTGAAAAGCGGTTTTTGAAAATTGGTGACCAAAAGTACGAACTGGTTTCTATAAGGGGGATGTAACACCATGCACAAAAATTATTATACCGATTATCGCTCTTTAAAACTAGCTGATGTATAAAATATATCAACCAAAAAGCGTGGTTTATAATAAATAATATTTAATAAAGGCAAAATACATAAAAATTCAAGCTCATAATCCTAACCGGAGAGCTATTTTCTACCTTTAATAGCTTACAACAATATTAAAAGTTTTAACTGTTAAATTTATATTATCTAGTAATTCGCGATTTCACATAAATGATTTTTTAATTTACAGGGATTGATGTCGAGGATAAGCAAAAATTTCTGCCCGAGAAATCAATCACTGAAGTTGAGCAGTTTAAAGATTCGATCAGGACAATAAAAGATATGTTCGGACGAGACAAGATGAAAGTGGTTTTCTTTGGAAGGTGAGGTTTCATATCTTTTATTTTCTCGACTTTCATGGATTTGACCATTTTATTTGTGATTTCTTATTATAATCATTTTTATAGGACGAGCAACGGAAAAAGTACGGCAATCAATGCGATGCTGCATTCCCACGTGCTGCCCACAGGCATTGGTCACACGACTTGCTGTTTTTTGCAAGTCGAAGGCGGTTCAGAAAACGATACATACTTTATGGTTGAAGGAAGCAATGAGAAGACCCCTATAGCGGAATTGGAACAAGCTGGCGACGCACTTCATATTAAAGTATTCAAAACTTGTCTAATTTATACTTTGGCTATAGCTGATTTGTTGTATCAATTTCAGAATGTCCACGGAGCTGCGATGGGAGCTGACTCACTTCTCAAAGTGTTTTACCCGAAAGCAAACTCTAAGCTACTGCAGAATGACGTGGTTATCTTGGACAGGTAAATTTATATTTACGGTTTCTGTTTTACCAAATATTATATTTTAGCCCTGGTATAGATGTGAGCAAGGAGTTCGATTCTTGGATCGATAAACATTGTCTCGTGAGTATTTCTATTTTAGTTACTTAGGATCCGATGTGAAGCGGATAGATATTCAATATTTGGGAATATCACTTCTTCCTTTTCATCCCTTCTTTCTCTATTATCAATTTAACATTATTTTAAACCAAATTTATTCTTTCCACTAAAAATCAATATTCAGTTATATAGTGTTTGTATTATTCTAATTCCACAGCTGGTTCACACGTTGAACAATATTAAACTGACACAAAACATTGTGATAGCCACCTATTTGGCGGGATGCCCATCTGTTCTCTCTTTTTCCGACAGATCCATAAAATTTTGGGCCAACGCTAACGCGTATACTCCTTTATACAATTTATTTAAGTTTTTATATGGATTGAAGTTTCTTTTACAGGATGCCGATGTATTTGTTCTTGTGTGCAATGCAGAATCTACTCTATCCAATGCGGTATGGTTTTATTTTATTTCAGCTGAGCTCTATATTTCATTTTGCAGGAAAAGCAATTCTTTCACCGTGTAAATTCTAAGCTCTCGCGACCAAACGTATTCATAATCAATAATCGATGGGAAATTAGCAACCGGGAAAGTGAGCCCAGGCGTCAAAAGGTAACATTCCATAATTTTCAAGCATATATTAATCCGAAATTGAATTTAGCTCCTCGAGCAACATCAATCTCAATTCGTGAAGTTCTTGAGTCAAGAGCTGAAACTTTGCACACCAAACGAATCAAAGGAACGAATATTTTTTGTATCCGCTATGGAAATGCTCGATTATCGCTGCAGGCCAAAGGATGCAAAAAGTGCAGCGCTGAACGAGGGATTCCAAGAGCGAAAGATGGCCTTTGAAAAGTTTGAGACAAACTTTGAGGTTTGCTATATTTTTAAAGAAATAACTTGTAATTGAAATATAGGAAAATTTTAAATAGAAGACAAAGAAATAAAATGTTGTTTGCCACTATGCTGCACTTATTTCAGACAATAATCTAATGTTCCAATGTGCAAATTTTGTAGAATAAAAATGCAGCTTTACATTTTCACATCACAAATGCGCCACTCTGAGCGTCCATTTAAATTGGTTAAACCGAGTGGTTTTGGTCTATTCTGAATTTACCCTACTCAAGACCGTCCCAATAGAAAAAGGTTAATTCTCTCAATACGTTGTTTGCTTTGACTCTTAAATTTCATTCGTTTTCGAAAGCTGCATTTTTGCATAAAATTCTTCGTCGCAGATGCGCAAAATTCGGAATATTCCCTATTATTAAACGGTAAACACTATGAAGTTTTAGAAATGCATTTCAAAATCGGCGATTCGCACCAAATTCGAGGCTCATAGTCGCCGTGCTACCGAAATTATAGAAAACACGCGGCACAATATTGAATCTGTGATTAATGGAGCTCTTCATGAAAGGTAAGATTATTTTACAATTTATTGGCAATGGAATAAGAAAAATTATAATCGATGGAAAGATGGAAGATCTAAAGATTTACATAAAGAGATAAAAACAAAGATTTCATTACAAAATTTCGCCGTTCCTTGATATTTGTATTTGCAGGCAAAGACAGTCATTAGACCACCAACTGAAACAGCAAGAATTTCTCACGAGCCGCGAGAAGTTCCGTATTTTTGAACAGAAATACTACGCTGACCAAAAGAAAGTACGAGCAGAGGTCCATCTGAAGGTGTCCGCCGATTTTCATGGTAGATAAATATTAAATGTTTAATAGAATACTTGATTCAAATTCGACTTTTTTAGAAGAAATTCTACGTCTCGAGTCAATATTCGATCGCTTTAACTGTAAATTCAGCGACGATTCGGAAGATATTGCCTACTACAAAAAAGTAAATTAGTTTTTCGTTGTGTTTATTTATAATTGTAATACTGATACTTTTAATGCTTATTTCTTTAGGCTCTCGCTGAATTTGTGGGAAATGTTGTGACTTCGGATTTGGAGAACCAGTGCACTGGGGGATTGGTCGCCAGGATTTGGAAATTGGAGAACGCCATGCTTAGTAAGTCTTGAGTTATTGTGGTTAAACTTAGTTATAGCTTATTTGTATAATCTCGTAAAAAATTGATCTCGTAGAAAAATTAATTTTTCCGGAAGTTGCCAAAAGTTTATTATATTTGAGTTCTATATTTTCTGTTTTAGGTGATGTCAAAGATATAATGGGCGATAAATACGATCATGAATTCGACAAATTCTGGCGCTATAACAAGCCATTCAAATTCGCGATCACCGTCGACTGCCCGAGTATGGTGAGGGATTTCCACGAGGATCTGGAGTTTCGCTTCAGCCTTGGAATCGAGTCAATTGCACGTCGCGTTTTGTCTATAACCAGGGGTCAACCGGTAACAGCAATCGGACACGACGTTGTGGTTAGTCTGATTTCTTATTAGAAACGGCAAAAATACAAGAAGAAGACTTAATTAGGTAGACTTAAAGCTACAAAATTGTTTTCATAACAAATATTCGTAAAAGTTTAATCCGAAAGCGTATGGTAAAAATTGAACATATATTTTGATTCCATATCCACATCTGATCACTCGGCTAACACCAGGCATGTTTTTGCGAAAAACCATATGTTTTATCACGATTTTTTCATGTTCACTGGTTCAAGACTTCTACTAGACACGGATAGCGTGATTTACGGATAAATGATATGTGACTATTTATAAGCTAATGGAATTCTATTTTAGCGCTTTGGTAACGACGCACGACAAGTGGAGAAGAATGATGTCGACACACTAATAACCAAAGTCCTCGTGCAAGGAGCGACATATTTGGCAAATGGCTCTGTGGGAATAGCGTTGGCTGGTCTGATTGTAAGTTTTGACTTGTGCTTTTAAAATACCCAAAATACTTTAAAACACTCTTAATTATTTTTTGGTCATATTATGTTTTAAGAGCGTTAAATAGGGTAAAAATGTTCACCCCTGGCCATTTCACCACATTCATTTTTGCCATTACTTTTTGCGGGACCATTTTTGGTGAAAAAAGGTTTAAGTCTTTCTAAGTTTTAAACTGACCAATTAAAATATAGCAATTGTGATATTATATGAGCGCTGCAATGATGTATTCTTACAAATAAATTCTAGAATACAGTATTTTAGACACAACGCCACCAATAATTTCTTCACTTTGCATTCACTCCTACCTAAAAGTGGTTTAGTGAAATGATTCATCACTGTTTTGTTCCACTCGCTATGACCAAAACCCCAATGAATTGAATAAGAAATGGCGTTCTTCCTACAACTCATTCATTATTTTAATGAGTTCTTCCAATAAGTAAATCGCGATTGTGAATGGACTTAAATTATAGTTACGTCGTTAAACGTAAAAAATATATGGAAATCGGAGGTCAAATTATTGAACGCACCCTGGTGTTAAATTTGCGAGCGGTTAAAATATGGCGGATATATAGTTTACGATCTACGGAAACTAAAATTTTTCTTGCAGATATACAAAAATGTGGATTGGCGTTATATCGGTGCAGCAGCTAGCGGGATTGGTACACGTTTCTATTCTTAATTTGCCTTTAAAAACATTTCTCTTTATTTTAGGTTTACTCTATGCTTATGAGCGCTACAAATGGAATGCTGGAGCGAAGGAGGAACGACTCAAGGACCAATTTCGTTCGCATCTGGAACAGCGTCTGCAGCAAGTGGAGCATGTAATACTATAAAAGACCTCTATGTTTTTAGAAGCTAATATTTGTGTTTTAGATACACACTCATCAGTGCGAGGCTCAAGTTGTGACGTAAGTTGCTGCCAAATTTTCATTTATTTTTTAATACTTACGATTATTATTCCTTTAAGCACAAGCTTTTGTCTAATTTGGCCAAGAATATTAGTTAACTTTATACATTCAATGAGCGTTAGTACGGTTAGCGGCGAGCCTAAACTTCCCCAAAATTTATTTTTAGTATGGTAATTAAAGTTATATGCAAATTTTCCTCCATAAATGGCAGTTGGAATTATGATATCAATAAGTTAGGCATTGTTTAAGATAAGGTTACATATGCCAAGGCATGAACAGCTTACATTTATAATTTCCAGAGAATTGACCAAGGTTTACGATGGACTTCGCACAACAGTCTCAGCCATCCATGGAGAACAAAAGAAGCAGATTGACAGAATGAAGACCAACACGGAAAGAATCGAAAAGGTCGAGAAGGAATTATCGTCCATAAAGTAAGTTATGTTTGTAATGTTATATCTGTTATGTAATATCTGCAAAATATGCAGAATAGTTCGCTTTAGTCAAAATTTATGTAAAAATTAGTATTCAAATAATTTGGAAGGATCTTAGCCTCATAAAAAATTTATTAACAATGTTTTAACTTTAGAAACCGCACAGCGTTTGTAAAGAGCGAATTGGAATCGTTCGCAACGCGTTTCTTATCGCCGGACTCTCCCTAATCTCATGTTCATCATCAAATATCTGGGTGCCATTACATTTATTGTTTCTTTCTGTATTGCTTATATTTTGATTCAAGTCATGCTAGCAATTAGGTGTATTATCCCTGTGAGAATAGCTTCAATGTATTTGCTTAGATTGTTGTGTTTAGAGAATAAAGTTTGAAATATAAACCTTTGGAATATGTGTCAGTAATTGAAATATAAACCTTTATGTGTCAGTATCGCATTGTTACATTTGATATTGCTTACCGGTTTAATGTAATTGATTGTTGAAGAAAATTAAGAGAAGACAGCGATAATGAAGATGGGATTCGACCGTAGTTATCCCAGAAAAGCGGCCAAAGAAGACGCCGCGCCCGTTCAGCTAACAGAAGTGGACTTCGTGTATGAATTGTTCAGGTGAGCCATTGCACTAGTCGAATTACTTTATATTTTTTTGTCATCATGAACTTGGATTTTTTATGATGAAGACTAATGGTCTACGAAAATTTTGATAATTATTGACAATGTTTCATAGTAAAGGTGTTAACAAATTAGTTAACGATTGTAGCATAGAAGAATTTCCACACGAAAAGCTTTCGAGCTGCCATAACACAATTGTAACCTCTAAACAATCACAGCTAAAATCCTACTTTTGATTTTTGTGGAAAGTGTCCTGAATTCCAGTATCTGGTCTTTTCTGTAGCAAAATACAACTCCCTAGCGTATTCCTTTTTGCAAAAACCTAAAGAAATTCCTTCCAAATGGAACGGTGGGAAAAGGCCAATAATCATGGTTCCCACAAAATTTCAAAATTGTTTGCAGTATCAGTTTTCAATTTTTCGCTTCTGACTAAAACTGAAATAGCTCGCAAAATTTTAAAAATATTTCTTAACATTATATTTCAGTTTACTACTACCGCAAAAAGTGTCATCTGAATGTTTCTCCGGCCACGATGTCCAGAGCTTTCAACTTTCCCCAAGATACAAACTTGAGTCGCAATGTAATCGATTTGGAAAAAGTTTTGTGAGTTTCTTTATGAATAAACCCAAGAGTTTGATCAAATTATTTTTAAGATTTCGGACTTATTTCGCATCTGTTTCGATTACCGAAAGAAAATGCTGGATTTGGGCAATTTGGTCGGAAATGAAGGATCTGCTTTCCACAAACAACAAAATGGCTTGACTGAGATGATGACGCGACCTTTCAAAACAGTGCTGAAGAAGTTCATCGATAACACATCCACAGAGATTCAAGGGCGTTTAACTGCTGCGCATGGTAATATTTTGGTCTGATGCTCCAAATTGTCTACATCTGTGGAGAGCTCAAATCCGAAATTTTTCGAAAGCATTTTGAGAAGAAAATATTCGCTTTGATCTTGAAGTAGCTTGTATTTAAAATAGACCAGTTCCAGCTCTTCCTTGAACAACAGCATTTAAACGGAAGAATATGCTTAAAACAACTTTCCGCCATAACGAAAAATCTAATTATGGATATATATATATATTTACATCATCAGGAAGACCTACCTTCACATATATCAATAATTTTTCAGAATATATCAATAAAAATACTTATAAAAAATTTCTCATAGTCGTTTTCGATACTTATATCGAACTATGGATAGGATAAATTTATATAAAAGTTATACGGTCATATTTCCGATAGTTCATTTCTAAAAGAATTTGTCAATATAAAGATTTAACACTAGCATATCGTAATGCTGTTTTTAGATCTGACGAGCTTTAATGAATATATAATCAAATCAAAAGGGGAGCTGGACAAAGTGCACCACTTCTTCAAGGATCTATTTCATTTCCACTCTCCGGAAAAGTCACTGCAATTGGCCGACAAGATTTGGAACAAGTTTCTCGTTGGCCTGAATACCTCGTGTGAACTCAGTGAGGAGTTGGTAAGTCCGAAAAATAATTCTTAAATATTTTTTGAATTTAACTTAAAATATTTCCTTAAAAAACCATTCACAAACACAGTTTAACATATTATTATTATTAGGAAAAGGATTTCTTTTTTCATCAATCTCGATTTATATGCTAATAGATTATGTGAATACGTTACAATTTTAGCCCATCTGGCGAAGTCTTTACGAAGAACTATTGAAACTTCTCGGTGTGTACTTCAATGAAGTTTGTCGCCAGCGCAAACTTTGCATCGAAGAGGAGGATATGCTGTGCAATGCGGGCCCTTCGTTCAGCAACGGTTTGTCCCACTTGCCCCCTCCAAGCTCAAACTTTATGCCGCGATACAGGTATTTTTTATTTAAAATTTGAACAATTTATTTCCGCATTTTTATTTCAGCCTAGTTCGAAATCCAGCCTTCATTCGCGACCGACCAGAGGAAATAAGTGACTCAAAGAGCACGCATTTTGATGTACTTTGGACTCAGCAGCTTCGTTTCGATATCGAGCAAGCGTTTCGGTTCGCGGAAAAATTTGATTTAACTGGTCATTCACTTTCTGCAAAATCCTTCGTCGAGATCTTCAAGACTCAAATGAAGCTGAACTCGGATATGTATGAGAGGTATGAACATTAAACAGAATTAAAAAATAACTTACTATTTTAGTGACTTGGTCGCAAAATACATGTCATGTCAGTAAATCAAAATATTTAATTTAGCCGAAACCCGTTCATATTTGCTGTGTTTCTACTGGAGCGATCCGCCGAGTTGTACAAAGCGCAATACCTGGATTATGTTTACCGCGAGGCTCACGAAAATGGTAAACTGGAAAGTGCACTGAATCAAATAAAAGTATTATTTTCTCGGCATTTTGATAATTCGCCTATTATTTGTTTTAGCAATTCTATACTCTGAACGCGTTTGCATTCCTCATTCCCGACATAATTGGTGAAGCGAAAAATCGAGGATTGGGCCTCAGCGATTGGGTACTTTTACTGAAAACTGCAATAACTGGCGTGCAACAGCGATGTCAAAGATGTTCCGAAGCCGGCACTTCGGACAATGACAAATGGGACGTGACGGTGGACGATTACGAAAAACCGTGGCAGTTCAAACTACGCTCAGACGTAAGTTGGCTTCTCACTTTATCTATCTAATCTCCCTAAGCCGCAAGTGAAGCTGTCTTGACAAAGCCAGAAGTTTCTGTGTACCCTCGCTACAGGGGTGTGTGATAGCTCATTTTGTAGGTCTCGACGAGTAAAGACGGAAATGCAAAAAATTGACCTCCGGCGATCTCAAAAAGTGGCCGTTTTTTGCCAAAAAGTGGCAAAAAGCATGTTTTTTGATGCTACAAAGGAAAGTTTTTGTGTACCCTCGCTACAGGGGTGCATGATAGCTCATTTTGTTGGTATTGACGAGGCAATACCAAATATGTAAAAATTGACCTCCGGCGATCTCAAAAAGTGGCCGTTTTTTGCCAAAAAGTGGCAAAAAGCATGTTTTTTGATGCTACAAAGGAAAGTTTTTGTGTACCCTCGCTACAGGGTGCATGATAGCTCATTTTGTTGGTATTGACGAGGCAATACCAAATATGTAAAAATTGACCTCCGGCGATCTCAAAAAGTGGCCGTTTTTTGCCAAAAAGTGGCAAAAAGCATGTTTTTTGATGCTACAAAGGAAAGTTTTTGTGTACCCTCGCTACAGGGGTGCATGATAGCTCATTTTGTAGGTATTGACGAGGCAATACCAAATATGTAAAAATTGACCTCCGGCGATCTCAAAAAGTGGCCGTTTTTTGCCAAAAAGTGGCAAAAAGCATGTTTTTTGATGCTACAAAGGAAAGTTTTTGTGTACCCTCGCTACAGGGGTGTGTGATAGCTCATTTTGTAGGTATTGACGAGGCAGTACCGAAAATGTAAAAACTGACCTCCGGCGATCTCGAAAAGTGGCCATTTTTTGCCAAAAAGTGGCATTTTGGTCAAAAATTGTCATTTTTTATCCGAACCATCTGCGTGCCTGATATTATGCACCCGGGGGTTTTCGATGGTGCTGAATCCGAATCCGAGGTCAAAAAAAATGTCCGGGAACCCCCGGGGTACGAAAAAATTTTTTTTGGAAAAATTTTTTTTTGCTCAAAACTCATTTTTCACTCCCGAACAACCCTTACTCCCGAACAACAGCCAAGGGCATACTGATGGCGGTGCGCGAAGCGATGACGAACCCAATATGACGCTGTACACCCTAAGCGATTACAAGAGTCAAATATGCCGCGAAGCGGCATTTTGACTCTTGTGTATTCTAATGCTAGGGCTTGGGCAGAACATCAACGAGCTGGAGCTACTTCCTCCGTGGCGCATATACATTGACAATATACACTGTCGGTGTTATATTAATATATTCGATTTCAGTTACAATGGCCGCTTGGAGTTGTGCTTGACGGCGAATTGTTCGGACTTTTGGACCTATGCCTGGAGAAGTGTCTAATTTTGTTCCATGCTCACACAGCAGTGTCAGAGGTTATGCGAAGGAGTAAGTTATCGAAGAATAATTAACTTTGACCGAAAAAATTATTTGTCATTACGCAAAATATGCTTTAACCCATCATTTCCCAGTGTTGCGAAAACGCAACGCAAACTTTGGAGTAATTTTTGTCCAATTTTTAGAACTCCTATCTCAAATCTGATATTGCTCTTATATAGCCAACTTTTTGTCCTGAATCAGGATATGTAATTTTTTACCCACTTTTTCTACGATTTTGCCCTGAAAAACGGTCATTTTCGAGACACACCCCCGAAAATCGAGGAAAATTGACGAATTTTGGGGGTCAGCGTAAATTTTGCAATTTCTAAAAACAGTCGTAACTTTCGAAATTTGGCACCTTTTGCGGAAATTAAAAAAAACTTGCCGAGTAAATCGGCTACGCGGAATCCAATAAAAGTGTTACATTCCGTGCAGGACCTGATTTTTTGGCGCAAATTTGAATTCGCGCCTAATTTTCGAACCCATGCAAATCGCCGTTTTTTTGGTCGAATTTTAAAAAATAATATTTTTCCCGTTATCAGGGAACCAAATGAGCTCTGTATACCAAAAATCAGCAAAATCCCACGGTCGGGCAATAATGGGTTAAATCAAAGAATGGTTTTGCCAAGAAAAATTCGCAGAATTTCTTTTAGTATTTTTTGACATTTTTCGACTTATAAGTAACTTTTCAGATAAGTTGGGCGTGTTGGATCTCACGTTCGAAGTAAGAAGAAAGCGTTGGTTAGGCCACTCTCTGATGCACACAGTTGCGGTTGTCTACTCGGTGCTGCGATCTCACGTAAGTATATTTTACGTACGAGAGTACAATACAAAAGTTTATTATTATGTGGCTACCAAAATTCTTTGAGTTTATTAATAAGCGGAAATTTACGGCCCTGCAAAAATTTTGGTTATCAGCTCAGATTACTTGAAAGATTCGACATTTGAAATTCATTATTTGATCTTTGATGTCTTAAATGTGGATAGTTTTAAATTTCCCATTCCATGTTTGTCCGGACTTAATCCTTTGCTAAAATGCTTGTAGAATCACATAAATTTTTGGTTTGTAAGTTATTTGGCATACCATAACGAAATTTTTTCTTTCGGAGCCACTAGATCATTTTATCAAACATAAATGATTGTTGGTAGGAACCAAAGTTATGCATTTCGTTAAAATTTACGTTAAAATTTTATTTTTAGTTGGAAAAGCTAATCTGCCGACACTGCGATGCGTTACTCGAATGTAAATCGGTGATGGAGATGGAGAAGGTCGTGCAGCGATGGAAAAGCGATTTCTATCTTCTTCTCAATAACGACCAATTAGAAAATGGGAGCTACATCCATGCAGCCGTTGAAGCGTTGTGTGAATTGATTGGCAAATATGAAGAAGCGGAGCTTGAGTACCAGGTATTTCTATCAATGATTATAGATGTCGAAAATCAAAGCTCATTTGAAAATTTTGCATGTTTTTTCAAAAAAATTTTATGAAATTTTGTGAAAAAGTTCAAGTATTTTGAATTAATAATTTTCAGATTGAAATGCGCCTTATGAACCGACTAGAAAACATGACTTCCTCAGAACATCGTGGCTCATGCACTCCGCCTCGGAATTCTCTCAGTGCCGCTGTTTCAATCTTGTCGTTGCCTTCGCCACCGAGACATCACCCCAGCATGACCGATATGGGATCTCTGGACAGAACGCATGACAGGTCCGCAGCCAGCAGAGCGTCCAGGAAAATCGAAAGGTGGATCAAATCATTGGATAGAATCCAAACACTCCTGAAAGCGGCCATTAACGCATCGACAGGTTAGATTTCGGTTCTTCTTGATCAACTGACATTCAAAAATTGTTCGCTGCTTGGAGAATCTAAGCTTTAAAGTATAGTAGATCAGAATCTAATAGAGATTTCCCTAATCGCGTTTCTGTCTCTCCTCTAATTTGTTTAATAAAGCTTCGAATGTTATCTTTTTGAGTCTAATAGATTTTCCTTTGGTGACATATATCCAGAAAACACTCAAACAAGTCTTTTGACCAAATTTCAGCATTTTCTGCCAATTTCATTTTATCAGCCAAAATGTTAAAAATTTCTCAGAATCTTAATTTTTATATCAAAATGTTAAATTATCCAATTTTGTATTACAGGTTCGGCATCGGGTCTAAACAACGTGGGCTATGCGATCGCAGTGCTGCTCAGCGGTGACTTGGGCCAACTTCAACGATCGTCGGCGAAGAATATCTCTTTTGCGTGAGTGAAATAATGTAAGAAGCAACTGTTCCGAAAGTGCCATAAATTTTTGTTTTATTGTAACTCGATGTTTTATTGTACATAGTGATGCCGTAATCACAAGTTCATTCAGAAAAACGGACATTCCAATAAAAGTTGAATTGAATAACAGAAAAATTGTAAGGTACAATATTGGCAAAAGTTATGCAACAATGACATATGAGAGGGATTTCTGGATGATGCCTAAAGGAACACGTGGAATAATAAATGACAAGATTGAATACAAAGAATAATATCAATAGGTGGTTACAATGAGACATCATCAATCACATACAGAAAAAGTTAAAATTGCAACTGGGAGCTCTTGTGTGAATTTTTATTTGATTTCTCTCTTTTGTGTGATAAACTAATCAAATTTTATTCATGTGGCTTTTCTCTAACTCTCTCTCATTTTCACATGCTATTTTCATTGTCTAACAAGTTTACAGAACAGACCTTTTCTTACCTTTGCCGTCATGTGGTTGTTGAATGGAAACTACGAATGAACAAGAAACAATGAATAGTACAATGAAAAGGACGAATCTATTTCTTGGCACATTTTTGGTATTAAAAGTTTTGACACAAAAATACTTTTGCCGCTAGTCTTGAAACTTCGTATCAAATTGAAGTATTTTAGCGCCGAAACTTTAAAAAATTCGTTGAAAAATAAATGCCAAAAAGTTAGTCTGAAGAAAAAGTGACTTATTTCTGAGTAATAGCCTTGATGTTGCCTTTCTTTCGCTTTTGATACAAATCCGTATAGGCTTTTGCGATTCCATTACAAAGCGCGTCACCTGACGAGACGGACTCCGACGCTGACGTCGATTGGGCGTCGAAGTATTCGTTCTCGTAGTATTCTTTGAGCCGAGCGTCATTTTCCGCCATCTGATGATAGAGTTCATTGGACGGATGGTTGGGATTATCCGGAGAGAGGTCCTCGTCCCTGCAAAATATTGCCTTGTTATCTTTCAAGAAGTTATCAGCGTTTTTATAATTGGACTATTCAAGAACGGTTTTACGGCTCTCGAGTGATTCGTATAACGGTAAATCCGTATATGGTAAGACGACATTTGAGCGCCAGAAGAATATGATCCATAACAAAGCTCACATTTTAGCTTAAGCTTTGAGTAATCGCTTACAATGCTCATAGGCTTTAGGCGAACAACCCTTATAAGGGCATGCTTTAGGCTTAGGCTCATTAATGTACCATAAAAGGCTAATGTCCGAGTGTCTAATCGCAGCGTGGAGGAAATGTTAATTCATCCTCTCATCCGATTTATCAATAGATATCAATGGGCCCTGGATTAAAGTTTTAGGTCATCTTTCAAGTAAAACATTTCGGAAGAAGAAGCTTACCATTTGGTCGAGAATGGCTTCCGATTCGCATAAATACAATGCCACAGTATGCTCTTTTTTGTTTTCTTGCCCGGTTCATTCAGCCTCAGCATCCTGAAAGGAAAAGTACAAATTTAAAGAAATTAAAATAATGTCTTATTGAGATTTGTTCGTGTCGAGTGCAAGGTATTCACTTTAGTTTGATTTACCTGTATGACTAACGAAAGGCTTACCCATTCACCTTGTTCAGGTTGAAGTTGCTGTTGTATACGCTGATTATCGGCATCGTTGAGTTCAGGAATCTCAATCCCGGGCACTGAAATGAAACCCGTGAAAGTGAAAGTTTTGAAATGGAAACTGAGGGACAAGTCTCAATTTTCGCATTCCGATACTCTGATCGATATTACAGGTAATGATCGATACGTTCAGTCGCGAGAGGGAAATTGGGGAAAATCTTGACTGACATTTTAATCTAAAATAATTTCTGAGCACAATAAAACATTTCTTTTTGGTATTTGTTAGGAAATTACACGCCAAAACTCGAGAAAAATGTGGTAAAAATGAAAATATACAAATCTGGTAAAAGTTCTGCCAAAGTTTTTCGCCTTTGGTTGGCTCGAAAACGGACCAGTGCCCAAACTCCGTTCCGCTAAAGTGTGTTCATCTTTCCGCTCCTTTTCAAAGCGCACACTGTTGTACCTTTGCCGAATAGCTGTGATTCATCGACAGCGCAATGCTCTCTGAAGCAAATCGAATCCAGAGCCAAGCCAACCTTTCTCCGACATTCCTAAACAGAAATTCTCTTTCGAAACTAAACTTTGGAAAGCACAGAAATAACCGACCCGAAGTGAACGTTCCTCCCCATAGCCTGGCATATGGGGAGGAACGTTCACTCCAAATGACTCGATTCCATTTTTCCCCAATGGTAAAATTTATCTCTCACTTTCGCTTTTTCAGTGTTCCATTCTTGCGCACTTCGCGCACCTAGGTATTAGGTTCCACAACCCTTATAAGGATTGTTGAGCCTATGAATTAGTTAGGCTTGCGGAAAAGACAAAGCTTTGATTTTAGCTAGCGACTTTTCAGCCTTAGGCTGAACAACCCTTATAAGGAATATGGCAAATGCGACTTTTGGAACACTGGACAATGTTCCAATCGACTAATATTCTGTAAATATCTCGTTGATCGCAATTAAGGCGTTCTAATTCTCCGGTCTGGCGGTATAGTGATTACAGTCCCATAAAAAAGACACTGTTCCCAATATGGTGTACTTATGTTGCTCCTAATGTTGTTCGCCTGAAGCCTTTGTTTCCGGAATCGGGAAGCGTTTTCTGCCATTTGGAGCTGGCTCCAAGAATCAGAAACACTCGACGCCAATCACCATACATTCGCAGGACCTCTAGATGGAATGTTTGCTTTTATTCACTTTTTAATCAAATAGAATTTCCATAAAAAATTTATGATTCAACAAAGAAATAACAATGTACCAATGAAAACTAGCAACTAGTGCTACATTTCTGCTTTTCGTACTATCCTCTCGTTCTTCGCTGCAGGTCCGTTTGTAATTCGCGAATCATTTGCTTGCTTCGGCTTCGCCGCCGTCTCATTTTGGTCCGTTGGTTGTTTCGAGAGAATGCCACCTGTTTTCTGCAGTATCTGGAGAATGTCGAGCGCTTCGCCTTCTGGACGCTCCCTACCGTCGGGGGTTTTGCACTTTGTTGTGACTTCTTTACGGAGCACATGATCGATGTCCACCTGAAATTTATCTCCGCATATTTTGTTTGTCAAAATTATGGTCCGTGTTAGGGCTTTTAAATTTTAGGTTCAAATTTAGCTCAATATCTTCCTGTGTAGCTAAATTTTTAAATCCAATTTTTTTGCTAGTCCAGTATCCCCGAGAAAACGAGATTCGCGGTTATGAGAAATTTGAAAGTGCATTTTTAGACAATTTTCAGGAACTTAATTTTTACAACCATATTCTAGAACTAGCTGCAGGGCGGCTCCGCCGCCGCAGCTAGCTTAAAGATTATAATATTAAACATCATGTTCTTATGCATTTTTCTTGGCCATAAGTAATTGGCATTTTGGCCAGTAATTCACATTTTCATTAAACTTACTTTTTAGGGACATTAAAAGGATACCATGCTTAAAAATGGTATTCTCCTGTGAATGAAATAATTCATCTTAAAAGGGGTAATAACACTTTGGGGGGGGGGGTATACGAATGGGGGTACCTTTTGGGGGGTGCTGAATGGGGGGTGTCCCAAATGGGGTCTACCCGAATATATATTACCCTTATGGGGGCCCCCATCAGGGCTGGGAACTTTGATCGCGGG
Source organism: Ditylenchus destructor (assembly GCA_022814885.1). NCBI lineage: Eukaryota > Metazoa > Nematoda > Chromadorea > Rhabditida > Anguinidae > Ditylenchus > Ditylenchus destructor. The sequence goes on along the minus strand of JAKKPZ010000102.1, from coordinate 146,825 downwards.
TCCGATCCGATCCGATCCGATACCTGGTGACCGCCAACCCGATCCGATCCGATCCGATCCCCAAAAAACCCGATATTTCCGATCCGATCCGATCCGATCCAAAATTTTTCACCAAATTTGGCTGTTTTTCAAAATTTTTCCCAAATCATCTAAGTTTGCTATTTATGCCCAAAAGTGGGTCAAATTTGCAATTTTTTGATAAAATATGCCAAAATTTATGTTTTTTTAATGAATTTGTACAATTGTACTACTTTTACCTAATTTAAAAATAACAGGAATAAATAGCGCCGCAGGCGAAAATTTTTCAATTTTTTGGCGAATTTCATATAAAAACCTTCAATTTTTGGCGTTTTAAGCTCAAAAAATTAGTACTGTTAGTTTCTAAAAACGACAATCACTGTCGAAAACCAATGGAGAAAGAACGAAAAAACAGCGCCGCAGGCGAAAATTTTGTAATTTTTCCCGGTTTGGTACAAAAATTATTCGATTTTTCGCGATTTTCATATAAAAATATTCAAAATTCTTGCAGGAGAAATGGTAACCAAATAGCGCCGCAGGCGAAAATTTTGTAATTTTGGAATGGTGGTTCATTAAAATTTTCTAAAATTTTTCCCGGCCGCGCCCTATCGGGCACGGCCGGCGGGAATTTAAAATTTGAATTCGTGGCCGAGTGCATTCTTAGGGGTGCTTGGATCGGTCCAAAAAGGCCAAAAAAACCGATCCGATCCGATCCTCAAAAAACCCGATATTTCCGATCCGATCCGATCTCCCAGCCCTGGCCCCCATATGGGTCACCCCCATAATGGGTATGTCTAAGGGTAATTTTTTGCAAGTTTTGTAAGTTTTTTAAACTCAGCACAAAAAGTTACCCTTAGAGGTGGATTTTGTCAATTTTGGCCAAAAATTAATTTTTTACCCCCCAGGGGTACCCCCGGGGGTCAAAAATAATACGAAATTCGAACTCAGCGCAAAAATTACCCTTAGACATACCCTATATTGATTTTGGGAAAAAAAGTCATATACCACTAGGGGGGTACCATTAGGGGGGGTCGGGGCTTTTTTACCCCGATTTCTGAATCTCCCTTATTTGGGCTGGTCGCGCGGGAGGTCCAATCAGAAAAGTTGTATGGAATGCCAATCCAGGAAACTTTCCCGTTGACACCCCCGCGCGACATCCACACTTACCTGAGATTTTGGGATGTCGCGCATCCGGGATCCAAGAAGGTCACTTGTCGACTACCACTAGGGGGGGTTGAAATCTCGCGCACCCATTTTCTGAAATATCGACTACCACTAGGGGGGGGGTTGGTGCGCGAGAATTCTCGCGCACCCCATTCGAGATCTCGCGCACCCCAATTTCCATTTTGGGGTGCGCGAGATTTATATACCATTAGGGGGGGGGTGACCTCGTGAGAATTCTCACGAGGTATCCTGAGAAAATTATACTACCATTAGGGGGGGGGTACCATTAGGGGGGGTTCCGGTCAAATGTTGCAATGTCCAGACAAAACCGATGACTCAGGGGGGTTCCCCCGCCTGGACCACACAACCACACCAGACAGAATGTTGCAATAACCAGACCGTGGGAATTCTGGGATCCAAATCGTGACCCAAAGGGGGGTGTCCCAAAGGGGTCCTACCCGAATATATATTACCCTTATGGGGGCCCCCTATGGGTCACCCCCATTCAGGTACACCCTCATTTGGGACACCCCCCATTCAGCACCCCCCAAAAGGTACCCCCATTCGTATACCCCCCCCCCCAAAGTGTATTTGTCCCTTAAAAGCATATTAAAATTATGCTTAAGCATAACATGCATTAAAAACTGTTACACGACATGAACATGGTTAATTTCAACCAACACGGTGCGGCTTCGCCGCACCGTGTTGGTTGACACATTTGGGCGCGGCTACGCCGCGCCCGTGTCTTACATTCCATGCTATGTCATACATGCTTACATGATCATGACTGGATTATCATGCTTACATTCTCATACTTACATTCTCATGCATACATTCACATGCTTACAGAATGAAGCTTACAATAGCACGATTCACACATTGTTTTCGCCGAATGATAACTAACGCTAAGATAATTTTAAATGAGAAGCAGACCTACGAATTATAACCAAAAGATGCATTAAACAATTAAATGACATGAAAATAGAGCTTACAATAGCAGAGCTTTTTCATGGTTACATTATAAACTTTACATTCTCATGCTTACGTTCACATACATACATTTTCATGCTTACGGTTACATGCTTACAGAAGCAAGCTTAGAGTAGCAGAGCTTGCGAGTTCGGCCTTTGCATTCTTATATTCACATGTTTACAAAATGGAGCTTACAATAGCAAAAGCTTGCGAGTTCGGCGTTTGCATGCTTGCATTCACATGCTTACTTGGAACGAAAAATCACTTTTTTTGGCCAAAAAATGGCCATTTAAAAAAATGTAAAAAGCAAAGATGTCCGCCATAGCCTTAAAAATTTTATAAAAATAGAATTGGAATTTTTCCACCTTTAAAAAGCCTTGAAAGTCGAAAAATGCATTTTGGCGCGAATTCAAATTTATTTTTGTGCACCTAAGAATTGCATGAGGATCATTTTTTTAAAGATCATGAAAACATACCCATTGGATCATGAGATATGGATGTGACATACCAATACACATAAGCCAAATACTTAAAAGAAGGGATATCTAATAACAACCCTATAGGGATTTTATTTATATCATTCCTTGTAACAATAGCTACCTGACTGAAGAAGGCAATGCTCATGGGAAGTTCGTGGATGCCCAACTTTGCAGATATGGCAGCTCGCACATACATATTGCTTAATGCTAAGGCAAGAGCACAGCGATATTTGTCTTCGGATTTTACGAAGTAACGGACCTGAAAGAAAAATCATTCAATATTTGAAATTGTAAGGAATCAATATATTATTCTATATACGTTAATAAAGGAAATTTTGGAGAAATCCTAAAAAATTTGTCGGCAGTGTAACTTTCAAAATGTTTTCATGTTTGTCATCATATTTTTCGAAAGTTTGATACAATCAGAAACGGGTTTGAGTACAGGCAAATTTAGGAGACACTTGCATCTGGAAATTTATACGAAAAACGCTTTTTAAATATTTCAGATTTCAAATATTAAAAAAACTTCTCCAGGAGATTAGGTGCAACCCACAATTCCATTAATATTTCCTTCCGAATTTAGTCAGTACCTGTTTTAGACAGTATCCAAATATCTGAGAGTATTTATCAAATAAAATCTTTTTGGATATCCGTGAATATGAAAATTTCTTGCACAATACTTACTTACCTCGTCGTGAATAGAAAGCGCCAATCTGGCATCGATGTCGTATTCTTCGCAGAGCCACTTCATGCAAACCAGCAGCATATGCAGGAAATCGACGGCACTCGATTGAACGAACTAAATGGCTTGGATGAGATTGTAATTTAGGCACTTTCCCTTTATGGACAGAGAATGAAAGACCACAGATTCAATGATCAGAGTTCATTAAACGGCACTCTAAATCAGTGTCCGATCTGATAAATTGGACAGCGTTCTGATTTTCAGTAATTACTTTACGGCGAAGATTATGAATGTTTATCATATTTTCACTGGAAAAATATGGAAAAACTGTCTAACTAATAAGTGTTGCAATTTCAAGGTCAAAATTACATGGGTAATTTGTTAAGAAAGGAAAAGGAGATGATAGCGAATTCAATGTTTTTCTCAAAAATCTTAAATTACACCTCCGATGTTTTGGATAAAATCTCAATTTCTAAGTAATAGTGAATTATCTGTTTCGGCTTCAAATCCATCAGCAGAACAGAGCCAAGGTTTCGAGTATTTCTGATTATGGAGCTAGTTTTCATTGGGACAAATATCCGTCTCCTGCACAATAAATTCAGGACTAATCAAATTCACTCAAATACTCACCCAATTGATAACAGTTCTCTTATATCGTTTCGAGAATTTCTGCTTTGCTGTTTCTTTTGCTGTGCAACGAATTGATTCAAGCTCCTCATCTGTCAATGGCTCCAACGCTTTACTCAAACGGCAGCCGAGAATCGGTGTTTCCGGTTTGCTTTCTCTGCATTTGAATTCCAGAAAGTTGAATGTGTACGATTCGCTGAAAACAAAAAACAATGTTCACGGATTCATTTCATGTTTAGACTTTTGTTCAGTTCGTTTGTGTTCATTGTCTAATATATAAGTTTGAAATTGTATAAACTAACGTTAAATTATATTATAATATTTACAAACTTACAATCCATCCTTGTACAGCTGAATTTTCTCGGGTTGGAAGAGTCCTTTGCCTTGGCTCTTCAACGCTCCTTCCACAAAAATTGTGAAATCTCTATAAATTGAGAGCTTCATGACGCGTAGTTTTTGGTGCCCCAAACAGGATTACTTCTTGTCCCAAATTGCTTTATCTCCCATAGCCTATGCTTCGCCCATATACACTACGTGACATAACTATACGCGCACCCATATTTTCACCCGTATTTCTAGAAAAAATACGGGAAATTGATCAAAGTCTTTTTTAGTTAATCGATACATGACTTTTGCACGTAATTAACACAAATTAAGCCATGGTAAAATGATATTTTTCCGAAAAATTTGCATTTTCCCAAAAAATGCCTATTTGCAAGCGTGACATAACTATACGCGCATTTCATAATTTTTCATAAATTCACAAAACCCAGTAAAATCTAAAAATTAACTTCATATTCGTGATCAGCGCATCAAATTACCCTAGAAAACATTTTTTCAGGCAAAAAAAATCGAAAAAAAATTTTTCGATCCATAGGGGGGACCACATGGATTTTTTGACATTTTCGGGACATTTTCAAAAAATTGCCAAAATTGGCACTTTTTGGCGTTCTGTCAAAAATCGGATGCGTGGTCCAGAATCTAGAGACTTTTCCGCACCAGATGCAAAAAACCGCACTGAAAATCGCAAATTAAACATGGATTAAATTTTTGGCTAAATTTCACGTTCAGAATTTCACGTTCATGTATCGATTAACTGAAAAAGACTTTGATCAATTTCCCGTATTTTTTCTAGAAATACGGGTGAAAATATGGGTGCGCGTATAGTTATGTCACGTAGTGTATTTACATCTCTCTCAATTTGGGGCAAGGAGTTAGCATAGCTATCTGAAACTCAATAATAATTTAAACACAAGAATACTATTACCCTGTTTGGGCAGTGCGAAAATTAGCAAAAGTATAATAAGCGATATGTGACCCTTGATATGTATTTAGTATGTTTCAGATGTATGATTTATGAAAAATGATATGGGATTGAAGGGAAAATTCAAGGCAAGTTTTCAAGCAAATTGGACTTTTTTCTCCATTACCGATATAATCAGTTCAAAAGTTGATTAATGGTAATCACAAATCAAACTTTCATTTAATTCTGTTTCAAAGATGATTGCGAGAAGCAATCAATACGGAGCTCTACAATTACCTTACCCAGGTTCAAGAAAATAACGTCCATCGAGAAGCATGTAATTGTTTCCTTTATACATCGCAGGGCACTTGTTTTCCAGGAAATCTTCAAACTCTTTTTTGAACTCCGGCTTTAATTCCAGGTAGCTAAAATGAAATTCTGTTTTAAAGTAACAAAAAATTTCAACTTTCTAATGTCAACTTACTCTTTCACTGAGCCTTTTGTTGCTGAAAAGAGTTTACTAGCGATGTCAGCCGCCAAGGAGTCCTTTGTGCCTTGCTGCTTGAGGAATTCAATCGCGTGAAGTTTCCCAGCGCCGTACTAAATTCTTAAATTCAAGATTAATCTTCAGCATTTTCCTTTTAAAATTTATTATTACTAAGAATTTTCCCCACTTGTCTACCAATGGATATCTCAGGGGTATTGTATATGTGTTATACGCAACCGCACGACAATTAACCTTTGAGTACAGATCAAAAGTTGATTACCAATTCAAATTTTGAATTCAAAACCCGAAACCCACCAGTCGAGCGTAATTCAGAACTTTCGCGCAGTCCCGTGAAATTCCAGTCGTCTTTGCCACAATACTGTGTAAATCCGTCTTGTCCGCTTTGTTTCCTGCCAAAAGCATGTTGCCAAAAGGAGTCGACCCAGCTCTTTTCTCCGTCGAAATGCTGTCCCCGAAAATTGCAGCGATCCACTGCTCTTGAGAGTCCACATCGGCGCCAACAAAGTTATACTCTTCTGGGCATTCTACCATCGTTTTTAGGTCCGAGCCGATCATATTTTCCTGGAACAATTAAAAATGACAAAGGAATTCCAGAAATTGTCTGTCCTTTTGCAAAACTCCACAAAATGTTGAAACATACTTTCGCGTTCGCAGAAACTAGCCATAGTTTGTGAACGGCTCGCCGGGTCACTGTGCCAGCGGGCGCTATGGAAGGAGCTATGGCACCGAGCTCATTCTTTTCGTCCCAAATCGCAAGTTGCTCATGAAAACGGGCACTGAAAATATCTTTGTGACATGAGGAATTGACTGAAATAATAAAGATATCATTTTATAAAACTAATTTTCAGCAGGTACCAGTTCATTTTCCCTTAAACACTCCAAAATAATACTACTCTATAATCAGTGTAAGAAGTGACGACATGAGTTCTCGTATAGGGTAAAAATTTTCGGACGTAGACAATCAAAATGGCCGAAAACGTATGCGTGGTGTCACGGTACGTGACATTTGTACCGCGGCCGTTTGTACCGCGGGACATTTGTACCGCGGCCATTTGTACCGCGGGACATTTGTACCGCGGTACCGAATTTTCATTTTTAAGCCCCGGGAACATTCTAGAATGTTCTAGATAGTTTGAAAATGTTTAGATAACAATCCACGGGGTTCTAGAATAGGGTTGTTCGGTTAGATTAGGGTTGTTCGGGAGCTTAAGCCTAAGACTAAGTCTTGCTTTGGCCCCATATTGTTCGGGGCCCCAAGCCTAAATCCTTGTTTGGCGCCTTATAAGGTGCGCGAAAAATGTAATGGCATATGAGCCTAAAAGCCGGCAATTGGAACACTGAAACAGTGTTCCTAATGCCTAGGATCATTTTAAGCGATCTTAAGCGAAACATCTTAAGCGAAAAAGGCAAAAGTAGTAAGTAAAAAGATGTTTACCAGCTATATACCTCAATAAACAATGTAAAATATGCCCTGCAGGCATATTTGCCTTAGTACGTCACCAATCTTGAAAATTCCTTCGAAATCGTGACCAGCACACCAAAAATGCCCCAAAACGCTGTTTTGGAAAAGTGAGAAAAATTTTCCAAAATTTGGCTTTAGAACCATAGAGGGGGTATCATGGTTTTAACACATAATTTTGATAAAAATATTAGTTACAAGTATTCGCTCACAGATTTTACATCTAGAACACTCTGGAGTGTTATCTAAACATTTTCAAACAATCTGGAACATTCTAGAACGTTCCCGCGGCTTAAAAATGAAAAATTTGGTACCGCGGTACAAATGTCCCGCGGTACAAATGTCCGTGTCCGTGGTGTCAAAACCTTTCCGTGGCTTAGCGGCCATTTCCATTTAGGGGCCATTTTGTTTGGTGTTTAATAGTATTTTAGAGTTTAGTAAGTGGTTTCCACGCAGGGATTGTTTGCGCATATGTTGAGAAGATGCGACGTGACTGTTAGCTATAATGACACAAAGTGAAGAATTCAAAAGTTGAATATCGATAACATTTTTTGTTATGACTTTGATTTAAAAAGGCTAGAATTACTCTTTCAAAGAGCCAATTTGGAAGTGGTGAAAGATCATTCAAGTGTCAAATAATGTAATTGCTCACCTGTAATTAACCCAGAAGCGTGTTTCATTCTTTGAGAGCAACATAGCTTCTAACAGCTCTTCGAAAACTGGGAAGTCCTTCGCCCTTGCACTCCAAAGTAATCCTTGTTTAAAGTAATCAGCAAAATGCTTTGCGAATGGAGTGCCGACGCTCTGCGGTTTCCCGCTCTAAATTTCCAAATTTAATGGGAAGACAACGTTTTTCAACTAGTGTAGAAAAGTTTGAGAGAAACTCCGACTTCATTTAGTTTCCTAAAGACGTTGTGGAAATAAGCATTCAGCACGTTTCCAGACGTATCATAAGAAATTCGACAACAACTTACCGAATGCGGGAGTTGATGGAATTGGAATATGCTCACGTTCATACCAACCGGTTTGTTGATGTCTGGCACAGCGTTTTTTGTGTCCAAGTTATGCGCTATCAAACTCATAATCTCCCTAAATTTTGGTATTAGTTCCCATTCCAAAAAGAGAATACTTACGTTGACGGGCACATTACTTTCTTGCCGCTGCTCAACTCCACCGAATCCATTCTGTCATTGGGTTTCATGTCTAAAATATTATTGAATAAAATTTAAAGCACTATATGGCATCCCGCACTCATGCAAACACAGCGAAGGCTCTCTGGCCGTAAATTTGGAAAGTGTCCGTACAAAAATAATTATTACTGACCCAGATCCACTCATAAGGAAAATCACTCAAAAAATTTTACAGGCCAATTTTCCACAGTTAATATCCTTTTGTGATTTGCCATATTTGTGTTTTTTCTTTTGGGGCGGTATGCTAAGTGGTATTACGTTTCGATGCTAAATTTCTATAACTAATATCTATACCCCGAGTCGGAGTAATATTATTTTTGGGCGACAAAAAAATTGGACCTTGGCGCAGGATGGAGATTTTGCCTGATGTGTCAACTTGCCAGATTTTCTACATTTTTGATCAATTTTGACTAAATGTTTCGATCCAATTGAGGGAAAATCTCCAAAAATTTCGGGATATTTATTGCAAATTTTTCAAAATAGAAGAAAAGTTTGATCAAAACTTCTGATTGCCCAATTCTTCACATTGAGCCTCACTCTGCCCAGATGTGACTTTTATTATACGTAAAGATTTTCGGCTCAAATCCTATGACCAAAATTTTATGGACAAAATATTACGAAAAATTATAAAATACAAACCTTTCATCTGCACAAGGTATCCCCATCCGTTCTTTTGCTTGAAATATAACGGATACGGACCATAGCACAGGCCGAAAATCCGCGGAATATCCCGAGCTGACATTTTTACGCAACCTTCCTTCAACTCTTGAATTGGCTCATTTGAGTGTTTCTTATCTTTGAACATTTCGAGATACCAGTTAGTCGCGCCCTTATATGCTCCTGAGGGCTTGACACTCCAGTCTGAAACCCACATCCACGGATCTTTTTGGTATCTGAAAGAAATTTAACGAGCAATGAAATGAAAATCAAAAAGCTCCAAGGTCACAATAATAATTTTTTAGACGACCCGGAATAACTCAAAATTGCTGGAAGCGCCTCTTTTGAAAAAGTTGAAACACTGGTCGCGATTTTTTATAAATGCTGAAATTTGTCGATAAATAGGTAATGACCGCTACTTCCAATAAGAGATCAGGCTCTCTATATATTCGCCGAATATGCATTCGGCGAATATGTAGAGCCAGAGATCCAAACCTTGGATAAGAGATAAACCTACGCATTATTGACTTGAAGTTTTTCACACACATCTTTGGCCGCCGAAACAAAAGTCCGCACAACCGATTCGCTCTTTTCCGACCTTTCATTATCGCATTTCTTTGCAAAAGCGCGCCAGTTTGAGCTTATTGGAAGATATGCGTTGGCTATAAAAATAAAAAATTATCCTTGCGCCAAGTATTAGGTTGATTGTAGTCGTTTGACGAAGATCAACCTAATAACAGAAATTTATTACCCATTTCAAGCATTCCGCAGTAGGTGATGGAACTTGGGAACCTAAAATATGAGATAAATGTTGTAACAAGAATTAGGTTTGCGTCGGGCAAAATGGCGTCAATCTGTAGTTCTGCGGCCCTAGTATAAAAAAACAATTTTTTTGCAAAACTAATATTGAATCCTTGTAACAACTTTAAATTAACTTCAAACCTTCAGTTACAACAAACTCCCAAATTGAGTAAAATCCCCGTTATTGCGCATTTTCTGAATGTGCGAAACTATCAACTAATCAAATTTTAGCCAATGCTTGATGACAGCAAAAAGGTTCATGATTGAAAATGAATAACACTCACCTTTTCTCAAACTCAGGAAAGAGCTTTTGATATATTTCGAAAGTTGCCTGCACATCGTTGGCACAATAATCTGTCAGAGCCTAAAATACCTCAGTTACTTTACAAGGCGAAACACAAGAAAACTATAATTTACCGTAAAACCTCTAATTTACCCCCCCCCTCTGTCTGATTTATAAACAGCCTCTATGCTTAATCATTGGAAAGGAGCGCCTGCACACTATTTCGTCAAAAAGGAAATCGTTAGCAAAATTAATTTTAGCACACAAAACAAACCAATCAATAAAAGTCTTCTCCACACTGCGTTGGCAGAAACTGCATTGTCAGATTTCCACAGCCCAGCCGGCCTTCTTTCCATTGACTGGAACTTCTTTTTTCGCGAAAAATTTGTCTATTAGATTATTGATTGGTTTGCTTTGCGTGCTAAAATTAATTTTGCTAACGATTTCCTTTTTGACGAAATAGTGTGCAGGCGCTCTTTTCCTATGATTAAGAATAGAGGAAGATTACAAGCCATACAGAGGGGGGGTTAAATTAGAGGTTTTACGGTATATTTGTTATAAATATATAATAAATTTATATTATTATCATATAAATTATATATTTCCAAATATATCACGACTATAAATATTATATAGAAGCCACAAATATCTCAATAGGGCTCTGATAAACTTTCTCCAGCTATACAGGGAAAATGCCAATAAAGAATTTCAATTTTATATGAAACCAAAAGAGCCAGTTAAAGAGAGCAGAAATACCCGCCATCTCTTAGTCTAGTATTTTCTGGTTACTGAACTATATCCCCGAACAATGGCCAGAATGGTATATCAATTGCAAATCTCAATATCTAAATCTAGACGTGACAAGAGATCCAAAAAGATTTCGGTAAATAGTCAGAATTTCTCAGATTTAAACTATAAGACTTTAGAATTTATTTCTGAGACTTAATAGTGATAAAGAAAATGTTACTTGAAAATTATTCCGAATGGTTTCCATATCGTTTTTCACGAACATTTCCTTTAGAGTTTTGTCGACAGTCATAGACGACGCACCACATAACTTATTGTGCACTGCCTCCAGTGAATTTTTAGAGACTCTCATTTTCCACGCGTCAATCCAACCTAAGACATCCTAAAACATTCAAAAGCATTAAATAATTAGCAATTCTTTAAGCACCGACACACTTTGTAAGCGTAATCCTTTTGCAGATCGTCGTCGGCCTTTTCATACATTGGCCGCTGATGATCGGCCATTCCTAAACAGAAATTTGCATTATTCAAGCATAATTGGAATGGAATATAATTTGTGGGTAAAATTTATTCTGTACAATAGACTTTGACTTTTATATACGAAATAACATACCAGAAATTGCAATGTTCATTGACATAGTATCCCAAAATCGAGCCGGTGTTTTCTGAATCGATGAAATCATGATAGAGTAAAAATTATTAAATAGTTACTGTTTGTAAATACTGCTCCCGCACTTTGGACCTGTCGTATGCCACGTTATGGCCCACAATCACCTAAAATGGTGGAGAGGTAATAGTCAGCTGTTACTTATAGCAAGCCAACATTATCTGTACGAAAACGATATAGAGAAAAATGCTACAAAACCATTTTGATCAACTCTTTTTATCTTTCAAGTAAGACGAAATTCGACAAATATAAGGAAGTAAAAATTACAATAACTATGAATAATAAATGCATTAAACAAACCTTTGGTCTTCTTTCTGCTTCATTCGGCGATTCCAATGGAATGAGGTGGGAGGGACGCGGATGTTCTGGATATTGTTCTAGATCGAGTAGTCGATTACTGCACCAAGAGTACCTAAATTATAGGACTAATTGAAGAAACGACGCTGACATTTGATTTGTATACAGTCAAATGAATTGGCCTTAGAAAAAATATTCTTTGTTGAGCGGTACGAAGTTTTGAGATAACAACGAATTGAATTCCATTATTATATTCACAAAATCATACATATTTCTGGCTTAAGTATGTCTGTCTTTCCTCTAGAATTTTTAGAATACGACAAGTTTATATAATTTATATAAATTTAAATAAAACGCTACAGCTCATACTTAATATGAAAACCGTAAGCACATACCATTTTGTCGGAGACACAGCCACAGCCAAGGTTGGTAATTGGCCCTCAGTAACGCACACCTCAGTATCGAAGAAAAGTAATTCTTCATCCGGAAATTTTACTTCATTTTGTTTTCCTGTAACCAAAGAGAAGGATAACAATGAAGAAATAACAATAAAAATACATACCAGTCTTTGGATCATATGCAGTCCATCCTGGTTGCAATGCCCACTTTGTGGGCCTCTTGGGCAGTACCAAATTTTTGCCAAGACCAGATTTGAGTATCCTTTTGCTTCTGAAATGAAAATACATAAATGCTTCCACATCGCGTTTTAGGGAAATGAATGACAATGCTTGTAAATTTGCAGGATCATAAAATTGCAAGCTATTCAACTCCAAATTTGTAGCTAAATATTTGAAATCACGGACAAGTTTAGCTAGAATACCCAAATCTCTACCTTTATATTATCAAAACGTTTTAGATAAACGAAATAAATAACCACATGTACTCTAATAAGATACCATAGAAAATTCATCAAAGGATATTTTTATTTTTCTGAAAGGTTATAGAATTTCTTGTAACCTTTAGTACTTCTAGAAACTACTGATATAGCTCTACAATAATCTAGAAAATTCTAGAGAATATCTAAGAAACTTGAAAATTCATAATTTAATAGGCACAATTACCGGATGTTAATTATGTGAAAGACCTACTCTTGAAACTGTTCAGCTGCAATCTGTTCAAAGTGTGCCATTATGTCGCCCTTTGCTGATAGCCGCGGTAGTTGTAGTTTCTCCAATGCTTTATTCATTTCACTTTTGGTGGAAGTTGGCCCTTCTTCATGGCTTTTATTGGAGATTGCAGCAAGGTTCTGAAAGAAAATATTTAAAAAATTTAAATAGATTCAAGAAGCATATAATATTTTATTGCTAAAAATCGACCGTGGTTGAAAAGCTCAGTAAGAAGATCATTTAATAGTCAATAATTCAGGAATTTTTCAGTAGCTTAAAAAATATACAGCCTGTTGTGTTTGCGAATAATCAAAATAGAAATAAATCTAACCGCTATATTTTATTCTATTTCCACATTTAAACTTGTCTTTATATTGATCGATTTCGATCATGATGTTAATCAAAAGAAATTGTGCACAGAACGTACCAAAATCAAATCACACCAATTGGTTACTATCAACCAATTAGAATCTCTGGTCATATTCAGCCTACTCCTAAATCTACGAATTGTCGCTCCCGACATAAAGAAGCATTTGTGCGGGTTTTCACTGCATTTCCAAATGCGTTCAATGAATTTCCAAATTTGAGCATTCCATTGAGTCTGCACTCATATTTTCGGTTTATTAATGTCGGTGACGAAACTAATATTTGAATTGGCGCCATTCATTTTAGCCCTTTTAAAAGGGAGCTATCCCAAATCTGATATTGCTAACCCCTCTTAAAATAAGGTTTCAGAGGGGGCTAGAAATATCAGATTTGAGCTAGTCCCCTTCTAAAGAGGGTAAAACAGAATGCCAAACGTTCAAACATAAATTTTCGACCGACATTAGGATTAGTGCCGAAACGACTAAACAAACAATATATGTTAAAATAAATCACTTTTCTTTTTTCTCTATTATTTAGTTAATTTTTATTTTTAAACCGCGTATAAAATACGCTTCTACTATTAATAAACCGACAAACAGATAAAGTCGAAAGGACCTTTAGAGGGGAAAAACTTACAAAATAAAGTTTACCTGATCCCCAAAGAGATGTGTGTGGATTCTCTCTGGCACTAGCTCGATCGGAATATTCGTATAAAACACATAGCTTTGTATTTCTGTGTACTTTCTGGTCCACTTTCGACGAAGCAATCCGCTTGTAGTTGAGCGAATCATCGAGAAAAACAGGCTTTAAATATAAAGCAGAATGTTTCCAATTAAAAAATTTGCAATAATAAGATATCGGCAGAATATAATTTGTTAAAAGTGCATGATCAAGGTTGACAAATATTTATTTAAAATTTTATCACAATAACATTAAACAAGAAAAATTTACAGAATAGAATTAGCACAACAATGAAGTCGCCATAATGTTACGAAACTACCGAGTGGCTTCCACCAGCGAATTTTCACGGGCTATCACTTCGGGATCGAATTGGATCACATACGTGGTTCCCATATGCCAGTGCGCGGTCACTTTGCAGGCGAAATTGCTCTCCTATAATAAAGAGAATTAGATAATAAAATTAGTCACATAAATACCACTATTATTTCCAAAACTGACCCTTATGTTATGATGATTATTAATCATCCTCACTATTACTTTAACAGAATGATTACTAATTATTATTGATACTTTAACTAAAATTACTCAAGCAATGTAAAATAAACGAAGGGCTCGGCTCATAACTGCTGTCACTTTTGGATTCGCTGAGCCCGTTGTGTGATTGGATAACAAATAAACACAATTTATGAATCAGATGAAAGTAATTAAATAAAATTAGTCATATGAATTGTAGAGAAATGTCACTATCATTTATCAAAATTATGTTTATAATCACTTTAGCAAAAATTGTATTAATTTAACTACAATTATTTAAGCAATTATAACTTAACAATGGTCTGACTATTACTTTCACGCGATTAACTACGCCCAAGATGTGGTTTTATAGAAAATAAACACAAAGTATTAATATTCGTATGTACATCAAAGCAAAATTATGCATTTTCAATAAATAATATCCATTGGCTTGGCCGAAATGCTCAGGAAATCAGACAATAATGGCTTAGCACTACCGTTACTACCACTAACACTACTACTACCGTTACTACCACTAACACAAACGTTGACCTGCATTCTAACACTAGTCATAAGAGCAATAAGAGGTATTAAATTATTGAATGATTGACACTATATAAATAATGAATTACCGCTAAAAAGGCTTCGATAATTCCAGCAATGAACGATGCACAGTTGAGGGAACTCTTGTCCTTGGGCAACGAAATGAATGTGTTCACAACCGGATCGCGCTCAATCAGAAAATCTAAAAATTGACCGATATATTTAAAAGCTACACAAATAATACAGAGCACAGTTATTCTCAATTATCATTATTACACCCAGAATGATCTACACTTAACCAAAATCGTGGAAGAAACCACCTCATTTTTACAAAACTCACAGCTGAATTCGGAGCTTGTAAACAAAACTATTGTCAGACAAAGAATGTCGCTTCCCAAAAAAATGTAATACATTCTGTAATGCCCTGTAGTCATTATTTAGACCATACTTGATATTACCATTGCATCCAAGTGTCTCGAATTCTTATAAAGAAAGCAAAACTTACATTTGCACGGATCGTCATTACTCCGTTCGAGTTTATCCGCTTCTCTGCCAAATAGGTTTTTCCATACGGTTCCTTTGATAAAGAGCAATATGTTCAGCAGTTTGATGTCCCGTTTATAGCTCTTTTCCCGAAGCACGATGATGTCGAGCAGACGAACGCCAACGAATCGGCCGTAGTCGGAAAGTCTGAAACAAACCAAATTAGGATTTGAGTTTAAAATAAAAATTGTTTTAAATATAAAGCGTAATCAAACATCGGCAAAATTAAAAAATACTTCATTTGAAACATTATTCGATGAATAATAAAGAAAAGGGGAAAAGTTAGCGTTTATGGGTAATTTATAGAAGCCGTCTATTATTTCTAACTCCTTGCCACATATTAAATTTCAGAATCTTGCAAAATGCTATAAAATAGTTTTATGGAGCATTCTTTATTTTATGACAACGCCTCAATCGTATATTTTATGGAAGATATAGGCGATTCCTGGATTAATACCATTATGGGAAAATAAACATTCCTCCACTAATCTAGCGACTGATAAGCTCAATCAAAACTAAAGGCAAAAAAGAACATACTTGTCCTGGAGTTCCTGGATACTGTTCACTTTGTTTTGAGCGTAACGTACCATTTCCGAGAAGAGCAGAGCGTAGGTCGACAAATTTATCTGTAAAACAAAATATTTACCATTTTGCCAAATTTTACGATATTTCTTTTAAAATTTCAACCTCGTTTTTGCCCTTGCTCAGAGATTTGTCCAAAATACCGACATAGCGAGAGCCCTTTTGCATTTCGAAGCAATGAGCGCAAAAATATGCCTGAAATGGAAACAATTATATCGTACAGTTTTATAAAAATTTTAATACTAAGTAGCCCGCACCATTCCGATTGTTCAGAAGTAATATATTATTGGTTCAATATGATTAAAATAAAAGTCTATATGCTATTGGGAAAAACTTATACAATTGATAGAATTCTCAAATAGTATGGACAAAACAGTGCATTTCTTTGCAAATATTCCGTGACGTTTACAGTTGCAAATAGTTCCATAATGAAATATCTTTAACTTAATTAATTTTCCATTTTTTCTCTACACAAACTAAAACATAAACATAAAATGGGAAACAGGAACAAAAACATTTCGACTGAAGAATTTTTATGATCAGTAATTGTAAATTTTTCGCGCAAACTGAATATTTAAAATTGCATATCGCCAAAATGACTTGGCGCAAATGAAGAGCACTTTAAACACAGTTTTTAATAGAGAGGAATATTCTGTGTAGACAAGTAAACTATAAATGCGCAAGAATGACAAAATTAATGTTATTTACTAAAATTGAATACGCAAATATTAAAGCATCAAAAATCTTTAACGAACGTCATAAAAAACGAAAATGAATTCGAACATTACAATGACAGAAATGTTTGTTTTTTTTTCTCAACAAAGTTCATCCCTGGGTAAGCAAAGCCTTTCGCAAGGATGGTTTTTTCCTTCTGCTACTTCTGAAATTTAAAGATCAACAAATGTCATACTCAAATCGACGGTTTGAGTTTAATTTAAATTAAAAAGTAAAAAATAATTTGCAAAGTAAGATTCAACGTAATTTCTTTATAGCCTTTTTTAGAACCATTTTAGAACAAAATTTTTGTTTGCCTATCACAGACGCACATTTCAACGTTGTAGCGTGTTCCCTACCGGTACAATAGAACTCCTGTGAATGCAGAGAAACGCCTACTTTATCCTTATAGTAAGTTAAACCTGTCTGGCGTCCCATGCTGTATGCCACGCCTGCTTTATCTCTTGTATGGTTACTCCATCCTCAGGATGTAGGACATTGAAAATAGGGCATTCGATTTTTTAGCGGAAAGAAAATAGCGCGTTTTGCATTATAAATAATCATAAATATAATTAGCTAATTTTTTGACTATATTTCTAACACAGTTATTTTTGTTGCCAGTAGATCGGGATTGACGCCGATCCAAAACTCGACCTTAGGTTTATTAGGTTCTTTAAAATTATTTGTGGCCAAAAATGCCATTATAAGCAAAATGTTTTTCGGCGTTATCATGTCTTGCCAATAGCGGTACAGATGAAGCCCTGCGTTTTCTAGAACTTTATATGTTCCTGATTCTTTAAAATAGTTTATTTCAGTTCAACAACCGGGTGATTTCTGTATAAAGATCTGAAATATCAGCATCCGATGATCTCAATCAGAACATAACTCGACTTCCAAGTTAGATTTGTTAATTTAGACGTTCCTGATTCTTTAATATCTCGTGTGATTTCATTTTAGTTCAACGACGCTTGCAAAATATATTTCAAAACAACTTTGGCGTCGGTGGCAAGGACAGAGAATAGAGATAGCGGAGAGAAAATGCGGACATGAAAAGTAAGAGCAGAGAAACGGTGCAGAAGAAAAGAGGCCCAGGCACTGACTACGCGAAACCGCCGATAAAACAGTACAAGAAAAGTTGGGAGTTCTCTAACGCCAACCTCAGCTAAATATAATTCCAAAATATATTTCATAGCAAATGTTGAGCTGCCCTGGATGAGTCATTCAAATTGACCATTCAAAATTTTACATGTGCGGAAAACGAATCGCCTTATGCAAATCTATTCAACGTCTTTCATTTCAGTTCGTTACTACCAATTTGTTTTAGCTCGATTTCGTACAATTTGAAGAAAGAAACGCTTTATTTTCTCTTAAACTTTTGATCAGCAGTTAGAATTTTGCAGTGATACTTTCAGAAATCTCTTAACCTTTTGATAGTTGTGTAAATAGCTTGTTGTTTATGTGATTTGACGCGTCAATCAAAAGTTTGAGAAACTATTATTTGTCGTTAGTTTGAAATTTTTGAATAGCGTTTTCTCGCGACCTCATGTTACATGTGCCGTTCCAGCAGCTAATTTCTCCGAAATTTAGGCATGAAAATGTTACTGCCGAACACGGAAGTCATTAAGGATGTGATGAAATTCGCAAATCGCTGGGACTTGGACTCGTTGGAATTGGTAAATCGAGAATTCGCGCAGTTGATCCGCATCGATTTTTCTTTGGAGCCGTATCGACTATTCCGCAAGCTCATAATTCGGCTATTCAATCAGAGCAAGGAATGTCGCCGTGCAAAATTTCCGTGCACAGTCCTCTATGAACATCAAATCAAAGAAATGTCTTTTGAGCAGGTGGTGAAGATTTTCGGGTATCCAAATATCAGGTAAATTACGTTATTATATCTAGTAAATTCCAGAGTGAATGTAAAATGAGCACTTATTGATGAAAAATGCAAACTTTTCACGCTTTTCAGATCTCAGACAAAAATTCACCATACTGTGATTAGCTCAGTTAGACCTGACCTAATTAAGTCAATGTTCACTAATCTCAATCAAATTATGAACTACTTCCAGGATATCACTTTAATTTGTAGATTCACTTCGACGTACATCGCTATCGACGCCGACTACATTCATATGGAGCAATTTTTCGAGATCTCTGACATCCTCAAGCGTCTCTGGGAAGGCAAAGATCTCGTCATCGATATGGATCCACATCGCTCCTTTGAGCAATTGCGCTTTTTCGGCGCTCTCTTTAATGACAGCATCACAACCGGCGCCGGGAATTTGGCAATTATTGACCGCAGCTATAAATACACTCCTGCATCCGAGTTCTCGCCATTTATGTGCGCGGACACCAATCGATGCCGCCAGGTAGATGTTTTATTCACTTTGTGTGAACGGGTCTCAAATTTTTTGATTCAAAATTAGGGTTAATTTGAATAACAAGAGCGCGGTGTGGTGGAGCACCAGTCGATCTGGAGCGCCGTGAAAGATTAATGCTGTACTGAATTATCCGCTACTGTGCTAAACTCTTAACGTTGTATATTTAGATCACCATCGCTTCTACAATGACGTCGGAATTTTCTGCAACTCTTCTGGATTGGCTCCACGAAGGGTCATACAAAGAACTGACTTGGGTGTTTTTATTCGGCGAAGCAAGGGTGGCCTTACAACAAGTTAAAATTGTCGTGGCGTTGATTGACGAACTCAAAACGGTAAGTATCAAATTTTATGTCACCCGACTAGCTAGTGCAAACTGTAGAGTAGAAGTCTTACATCTGGGATATATCCTATACTAGTGGCGAAGCCTCACCCCATGGTTAGTAACGTAATACTAGGCACTTCTTTTTTATTAATACCCGGACAAGTTATTTCGAAAATATTCTCCCCGGGTCTGCAGAGAAAGAATGATGATATACGCCTCCCTTGCTAGAAACCGAGGATGTTTATTTTATGTCACTTCTTAATGGCACCATTAATTAGAAGGAGGATGTAAATTAGAATGAAACTTCTATCAAAGAAATTCAGTACCTTAGTCTATGATAATCTACACAAAAGTCCCTAGAATGTTTTTTGCTTTATTGCCTTAAAGAATAATTTGTTGTGCAGATTATTTTTACGATAAACTGGCAATTTTTGTAAAAAATCCACTTTGGTAACAAATGCCGCATTTTCTTCAATTCTCATATTTTTGTTTTCAGAAGTTCCGTGAAAGCGAGAATCCATCGCCTTATAAGTTTTGGATGATGAACGTGTTCCATCACCGCTATCTTCCTGTAGAAAGCTTTAATGTAACTACGCAGGAAATGCTAACGTTTAAGAAGGCTGTGTTCGGACGCAAACGCTATCATTCGGGACTCGAAGAAAGTGCTTTCTATTCGGGATCAGCCGATATCAAAGTTGAGCGCACTTTTGTCGCTGACGTCGGCGCGCGTTCCTCTATGCTCAATATGGAAAGCGACAGTGCTTGCTCTGACAGTACTGCTCTTGACTATTGCTCTGTCAGTACTGGTACTTCTTCAGGAAATGTGAGCGAGGATGACATCTTTTTTTGAAATCACCATTGCAAAAATGTTGATCATTGCAATCACCATCCGAAATGTTGAATGGAATATTTGTGAAATTTTGTTTGAATAAAACATTTTAAGATATTTTAATAATATACCACTGCCAAACTTAGCATGTCACATATTTGCTCCATGCAAGAGTACATCCACTCTAACTAATCTGCACTTGTCCGTTATCCCGAAAAAATTTTCTTCTCATGGATTGGGACGTATGATACCTCAAAATGCTTCCCAGCTCAAAGCAAGGCGAATAGTACCAAATACGCAGCCGGAGAATAATTTTTCATGAGTTATGACTCACCGAAGGTCGAGAATCTCGACTTTTCCCGTGGCATAACTCAGCGATGTCGGCGCTAATTTGTTGGGTGGAGAGAGCTCCCAATAGGGAGAGTCGTTCCCCTAGGTTTCGGAATAGGTAGAGTTGCGCAAACTGAGTTATAGCTCAGCAAAAGTCGAGAATCTCGACCACCGCGTACCACCATGACGCTCTACATTGACTCGCGCTCCATTACACCGCGCCAACGGCGCGATGCTCTTGCTTGTAAATCATTAAAGAGGGCTACTCTGAGCGGGACTCCTTTTTGGTCATTTTTCCTCATAAAAAGAAGACTAACTATAAATTCTAAAACAGCAGTTTTCCAGACTTATTGTCGCAAGGTAGGTTTGGCAAACGATTACGATTAGGGCCAATAGGAAAACTGGACCCAAAGTGCACGAGCGCGAAATACGTGAAACCGTTTTTAATAGCGAAGGATAGGAAAATAGCGACTGGTTAGGGCGGCCGATTATGCAAATCAATAACAGAAGATAGGCAGAATCCTCGAAAGGAAAGTATTAATCAAGAAGATTGGGAGGAATGTCCAGAGAACATATCTAGAGAACGAATATTTCCAGAGCAAATCAGACCCTAAGGGTCTGATGAGTAAAGTGGAGAGTTCAAATGTCACAGTAGCTAAGCTTTGCAACTGTGACATTCTTGATCACTGCCAACCTACATATTTGACACGTCCGGTGTTTGCATATGTTTTGTTACATCTACGAATTTATCATTGATAAATCGATAGATCAAAGATCGGTTTGTATAATGGAAAGCGAATATGTCGCAATGCATGACTCTCGTCCTTGCGTTCTTTGCTCCTTTTCTTTTCCTTTCTTTCTCTGTTGTGCCTGCTCCTTTTTTTAACGCACTTTGAAAGGCTGAGATAGTCGAACGATTTTCCTGAAGAAGGAATGTCTCTTAGCGTTCTGACCTCTAAAAACTTCGTTTTATATTATAAAAATGCAATTAAAAAGTTTATTTTGTATCGAAATCTTTTCAAAATATCCAATTTCTGCAACATCTATAGTCTAGAGCTTAGTATATTTCATTTACGGCTAAATGCTTCCGTTCTCAAAACATCCTCCTCGATTGTTTCACATCTTTCATTAAATCCTTTGCTAAGTGTTCAGAAATTGACTCCTCCTTTAAAATAGATAAATTTTAATTTATGTATTATAGAATTGTTTTTTTTTTTGCAGGAATCCGTTATGTGCTGCTCATCTCGCGACAAATCAGTATGCATTATCGGTGCTGGAGCAGCTGGTCTTTGCGCGGCTCGGAGGTGCTTGGCAGTGGGAATTACAAATGTTGCGGTTCTGGAACAATGTGACGCTTTGGGCGGCAACTGGAGAATCGACGGCGATTTGAATGGCGATGAAAGCGCAGAGGAGAATTTAGACTGGAGGATCCATTCGAGCATGTACAACGGACTAATGTTGGTTTATTTTTCGTACTTTTCAAAATTGATACAGAAGCACAGCTTCAAAAAAGCCTCGATCTCCTTGGTGCCAGTACCCGATGATCATTACCCATAACGGGCTTGCTCCGTTCCATTGGTTTTTAATTCAACCTACGACGGGCGAAGTAATCTATCTATTCTATAGCATATTTTAGAACCAACTTGCCGAAGGAAATTATGCCATTCTCCGATCTGCCATTCCCTCATACGAATATAAGAAGCCATTACGAGAATGGTGACTCACCTTTTGAACCTACTCCTTCATTCATTTCACACGAAGAAATGCTGGCATACCTGAAGGAATACTCTAAGCCTGTCCGGCATTTGATTCGGGTATGTCATTTTGCTCAACTGTCGAATCCTTGTCTATAATAAAGGGCCGAATTCAATAGAAATACTTTTCTTAGGCATTTTGTTTTCAGATTTGTAATCTAAACTTTGCTTCCTTCAATTCGCCTATAGATTAAAGCTTCAGAATTATGTGTGACCAACGTGCCATTATTAAGCAAAGAGATCCGGCTCCCGAATGGGTATAAGCTTGTTTGACCGTTAGAAAAAATTTTGAGTGTCAAGAAAATTTTGTTAGCCTATCACTGACAGACATTTCAATACTGTAGTCCCTACAAAACAGAACTCCTGTGAATGCAGGAACTCCGATTCTTCTCTTGAATAGTTTACTCTATCCTCAGGATGTAGCACACTGAAAATAGATCATTCGATTTTTTAGTAGAAAGAAAATAGCGCGTTTTGCATAATTAGTGAATTTTTTGACTATATTTTTGTCATAGTTATTTTTGTTGCCAATAGATCGGGCTTGACGATTCAAAACTCAGCCTTTGGATTCCATGAGATTATTTATGGCAAAAAATGCCATTATAAGCGAAATGTTTGTGCCGTTATCATGTCTGCCAATAGCGATAATGATGAAGCCCTGCGTTTTCAGAACTTTGACGTTCCTGATTCTTTAAAATGTTTCATGTTATTTCATTTCAGTTCAACAGCCGGGTGATTTCTGTGGAAAGATCTGAAATATCAGCAGGTTCCGATGATCTCAATCAAAACATAATCAGACGTCCATGCTGGAAGGTAATTGTCCAACATTGGTCCCGTGATTCTTTACTCTCCACCAAGGTCGAATGTTACGACGCCTTATTTGTATGCAGTGGTCGGCACACAGTTCCAAGAATGCCACCGTTTGCCGATAAGTACCAAAGATCAGCAATTCACAGTCATTTGTACAGAAATGCAAGAAAATATTCCGGCCAAACTGTCTGTGTGATCGGCGGTGGACCTTCCGGCTCCGATATTGCACTACAATTGGCTGAGTACGCTAAGAAGGTGGGAGTTTTTGAGACTTTTGCTTCAAGTATAAGAAGTGTTTGGGCCAGGACCGTAAACTCACCTTTGGCTCAACTATCAATAACTCTCAGAGGGTAGTTATAAGAATAATTTTTCGCATGTGTTTTCCACCATTTTTATTTTCGTTTCCCATAAGTAGTGGTAATGTAACAGTGCTGGTCGTTGCGGCTCTTAGGCACACACCAAAATGATAGAAAATGCAAGAAACTTCAAAAAATACTAGAATTCCATGAATGTCAGAAAAAGTGCAATTTTAAGGTGTATGGTTACCGAAAAATGTACACTTTAAACATCTCAAATTTAGTCTCCTTCTTGGGAGGATTTTATTTGCACGATTTGAATAATAGCTACCAATTGAAGATGGAGACAAATCTGACTTAATTACAGGTCTACCTAAGCCACAAGCTGCCCTTCGAAGACAATGCGTTCCCGCCAAACTGCAATGTCGTGCCAGGCGTGGTCGATGCTGACCCTAATTGTTTCATTTTATCCGATGGCCAACGCTTGATTGATTTGGACACAGTTATTTATTGCACCGGATACAAACATTCATTTCCATTTTTGGAGCCCACAAAAGTTTTGCAGACGCCCGGCAACGGGGCATACACAAGTCCGTTATATCAGCATTGTATTCATTCGAAGTATTGGGACTCTTTATTTGTGACTGGGCTCACTTTCCAAGTATTTCCAATGTTTGATCATGAGGTAAGAAATTTCTAAATATATTAGTGCCTGGAGCTTGCATTTTAATTTTGTATTAAATATGTTTGCAATATATCTCAAATTTTTATGTGAAACATTTTAGTGAAACATAATGTGAAGAAAGGTAAACAATTATACTAAAATATATTTAGTACGTTTGATTTCGCTTTAAAATATTTTATTGGCAGTCAAAATTTATCTATTTTCTCTTATGAAATTTCCATTCTTGGAAACAATATTATTTGTAACAATTCTAAAAATTGTTAAAAGCCATCCGAATATAATTTAACGTTTCTATTGTCAAAAATTTAATACACTTAATTATAGATTCACCTGGCATTAGCCTTCATGCTTCACGTGATCACACCTGAGACGGTAGGCGGCTTGGACAAAATGAAAGAATGGGAGACGGATCGACTCAGGTAAACTCACCTAAACTTTATAATAAAAATTAAGGAAAGTTAAACCATGAAACATTTTATGTCTAGAACCAAAGGCGTCAGGGGCACTTATATGATCCTACTTCCCGAATCTTCTCCTGGCTGTTTAAATTAAAAAATCTCGAAAAGAAAACTGAAACCGAAGAAGCTTTGCAACCACTGAAACGCCGATACAATCCTTAAGATTTTTAAATTACTATAAGAGCTTTTCAGGCAGTTGGCCGAAAGGAAGGCCCAGTTGAAATATCTCCACCGATTGTGCGATCCTTCGGTTGTTTCCTGCGATCCTTGGCCCCATTTCGAGTGGATCCGTCAAACCATAACGTCCAACCCAAAAGCCAATTTTCCTCTGAACCTAAAGCCAATTCCAGCAGTTATGGCGAAAATCTACGAACATGTGCACGAGCAGCGGAGAAAGGACCTTCAGAACTACAAAACGCTTCGATATATCATAATCGATGACGAGAATTTTTCTGTTGCTTAAAAATGCTTTGGGTGATAAAGAACAATTTTCATTTGGCACTTGACCAAAACTGTGCTATCTGTTTGATTAATTTAAAGAATGCTTTTTCGTGTAAAAAGTTTAGATATTTTACTATCAAAAATTATTCACACCGATATTTAATGCTTACAGAAACGCAAGATTCTTACAGAAGAATGTCAATTTTTACATTGAATTTGTTATGCTATAGAAACCAACTCGGATGTCCCATGTAAATCACATCTAATTAATATTATTGGGCTATAGCTACAAAACATGCTAATCTTTTGCACAGTTTCTAATAAGGAGTTGTATTAAACGGAATTTCTATTATAGATTTTGGCACTTTCAAGTTAAATTCACATTAGTTTAACAAAGCGTACAGTCTGTATTTTAAAACAAAGTGAGCTTTTTAACTTACACAATAGTAGGTCTTGGCGGAATGCCTGTTAAAACCTATAGCTTAAGAACATAGATAAACTCTTGTCTTTTCTTTCTCCCTCAAAAATCATTAGCAGGTTTATTTGGTACTCTACTGAGGAGTCCGAACAAATAACGGCTATTTTGATTTCACTATATAGAGCTAAGGGGTACGGGACAGTTCATCACCTGGGACAATTCATCACCCATATAGAAAAATGGCCCGTTTTTAGAAAAATTTGACATTTTTCAATTTCTTTATGATAACAATGTGTAACAAACAAAATTTATTCATCATTTTCAATCACATCCTCAATTCCAACAACATCATCAATAACAATATTTTGAGCAATTCCTCTCAAAAGAAAAAAGACCCGCAACCATTATCGCCATAACTTTTTTTCTGGAACATTCTAGGAAGATGCGTAATGGCTCAAATCAGAGTTGGTACCCAAGATTTCCCGCTGGTTCTCAACTCTCCGACCATTTTGCAGTGTCCTCTTTTTATAATGAACAATCCGCATTTTTCTTTCAAAGACTCCAAAGTTTTGTACTCTGTTAAAACACATAGACCTTCAAAGGCCTACAGCCATCAAAGGGCCATAGCCGCAGGCAACAATGTGATGCACTACAGGTCGGGACAAATTGTTCGCTCAGATTGACATGTTGTTTTCGTTTCTGTTTATTACATATTGTATATAAAAATTAGTGTGGTAAAAAACGGAAAAATAGTAGCATACACAATAATGCATCAAGTAAAAATAATCCAAATGCAATGCAAAACTGCGCATAAATTTGTGTTCAAATTGCCGCTTTGAGTGGAACGCTGGCGTGCGGTAAATCAATTTTACATTGATTTATTGTAAAAGGAAAAATATTTGTTTGTCGTTATGTAATAAATTTCCTTACTTTTCTCCGTTAATTATTACATAGATTAAATAACGTCAAGTAGAAGAACTTAATGTATAAAGTTATGGCTGTTTGGTTAAGCAAATTTAAAGGTTTTCAACCACTGTAAACTGAATTAAAAGTCAGAATTATTGTCCAATTTTTAATTAATTGTAATCCACGATAAAACTTATTCTGGCAACAATTTTCTTTACTAAGTTTGACTAAAATTTCTATATTTTTCAGAGATTTGAAACGTTCTTCTGAATCCATTCTAGTGACGTCTCCATGTCCTGTTCAAAGCCAGTGCCGCCGTTCATGTTCGATTCGCTCTATTTTTTGAATCGAAACCAATTGGAGCGATTCTCGATCGTTTGCCGTCCACTCAAGAATTTTGTCGAGCGATATTTTGGATCGAAACCGTACCGCGTTTTTGACCGACTGCGCATTCAAGGAGGATCGTACGCTTTGGTCCACAATGATGTTCAATGGCATCCCAACCGCGATGATTACAGTGTGGAACAGTTTTTGGGTAAGAAAATTTAGAAATTCATATTTGTGTACTAATATTTTGTAAGTTTTGTGTAAATTCTGCCGAATTCGAAAACTTCATGTTTAAAGGAATGAATATAGTAAGTAAACTGGTGTGACGGTCAAACCCCACCGCAACCATTATCGCCATAACTTTTTTTCTGGAATATTCTAGGAAGATGCGTAATGGCTCAAATCAGAGCTAAATCTCTGGGTTACCGATCGGTATATTGCATGCCGGGTATCGATTCAAAGTTTTCGAGATTCCAGTGTTTTGTCTCAAATTCTCGAACTTTCAAAAGTCGGAAATTTGAAACAAACAGACTTGAATCTCGAAATTGTTGAATTGAGTTCCGGTTTACAATATACCGAACGGTAGCTCAGAGATTGAGCTCTAATATGATCCATTACTCATCCTTCTAGAATGTTCCAGCAAAAATTTATGAAACGCGAAAAATGACTGCGGGGTGTTTGACCGGTTCACAGAAAACTGGAACAAAATATTTCAGCTGGTCAGAAATGCAGCATCGACCAATCCAAGCGCTATTGGGTCGACTACGAATACTATTCATTCGCCGAAATGCGGCCATATTTGGGCCCAACTGTCCGCATTAATGAGATGGACATTGGCGTAGCTGTTTCCACCTTCATTCCGCAGCATGTCACAGAAATGGAATCTATTGCATATCTTTGGCGCGATGGCTGGATTGCAATTTGGAATGCCCAGAATGATAATAGCCTAGTTGGTACTCAAGATTTCCCGCTGATTCTCACCTCTCCGACCATTTTGCAGTGTCCTCTTTTGATAATGAACAATCCGAATTTTTCTTTCAAAGACTCCAAAGTTTTGTACTCTGTGGATGTTATTGATATCAATTACGGCTATGACGATGTTGATCTGATGCATTGGGTGGAATTTTTTGAGCAACCGGGATGCAAACCAATCGTGATCATGTCGGACTTTCCTCGCCAAAGTATCGATAATGTTCTCGATCGTCTTTCGAAGGTAATTGAACTTGGATTGATCCTGACTACCGAAAGCATTTTGGCACTGTGAAATTTAATTAGTATTGAAAATTTAAAACTATCAAAGTTTTTGAAAGTTGAAATGACTTTTTGTGAAATGTAAGAAAGTGGTTAAATCTAGCAAAATATTTTGCTAAATATCTTGCATTGAAAATATATGTTAGCTGGTCACTCCAAGGTTCATGATATGATTTTCTGAACCCACATAGGAATTTAATATTTCCTCAATTGGCAAAATATTTTTCTCCTCCATAAACATCAAAAACATACCGTATTTTAGGCCTTTTCATCTGCCATCCTGCCAAACACCTTCAAACTTGTGTTTGTATATTTTGACCAGCCTTTGATCGAATTCTGTGAGACGAACAAGACTTCCGGCGAGACATTAGAATTGAAAAGAGGAGCTCCGACGGAATCTAGAGCAAGGTTACCGCTCCATCGAGACTATTGCTTTACCTTAGAACGATCGAGTATCCTTTAACCTGGCCGCGTTTTGGAATATTTCTGTTCCCTCTAAGTTGATAGGTGAAGCTCAGCGATCGGAAATCATATTTTAGTTATAATGCAGATTTGGGGTTGCTACCGACATCTTGTCATTCGTAAAAGAATTTGGGGGCTATTGCTTTTGTACAGCTTATCGAATCACCCCGGAAATTTAAATCGATTTTCCTTTTAAATGCCCTTTAACCTGGCCAGCAATCCGAATCGCGTTTGGGGGGAATTTCAATTTTGGACCCAAAACGATTTTTGGCATGGAATTTGCTCTATTTTGTTGATCATATGAATAATTTAAACTGTTACGTCAGCTGATCAAAGGGTAATCAATAAATTTCTTTGTGAATAAACCGTTTTCGCTGAGAATTTTGATGCATTTTACATCATTCAATTGATATTCGCCATAGTCAAGAGTTTAACATTTCGAAACTTCATACTTATGGATTTGATGTGTATTGTTTATGTAAACAGTTATTAATCAGTGTAAACTTTAAAAATGATCTCTTTTTAATACCCTAACCGACACACCAATCCAGAATCGCGTTGAATTCGCTCCACTTTTCAGGAGCTTTGACTGACTATGTCCAATGAGAATGCCAATGCGCTCTCGAATTTTTGGCCCGAATTCAAACCGATTCTAGATTGGGTTGTCGGTCAGAGCAACCGTTTTATGCCTTCAAATCTCGCTTGCGCCTGTCCATTTCCGGCAGAATAAACAGTATAAAATCTGAGCAAATGGAATCGAAAAAAGGAGCTCCGATGTAATCTAAAGCAAGATTAGATCCGCGACATTACTGCTACACCTTAGAACGTTCGAGTAATTTGTTGATGATATGAATACTTTAGCACTGGTCATCACCTAGTTTATGAGTAATGCATAATTTTGTTTGTTAAACAACATTGACAATCGCACATATAAATTCCACAAATGTCTGTTCGTAGCCATTCTTAAAGTGGTGACATATAGTGGGAAAGTGTATACGTGCTATAATTTTCCTTACATGGTCATGAGGACCCGTAGCTTACGCAGCGAAAGTTGTTTAGAACTTACTGAGGAATACGCTTTTACATCAGATTGCATTTTTCACTGCATAACTCACTTTTTGATCGTTTTATATGAAAGTTGTGATATGCGTACTAAATTAGTTGTTGCCAAAATTAGTTGTTACCATCAAAAGGAATTCCACATAGCCTCAAGCAATAACGGGATGAACAATAAGGACATGCCGATTCATATCAAATAGCCGGACCCATTTCTGTGCGTCTCGGTCTATATCGAAGATGCAAAGTGTGTAACAAACAAAAATTTATTCATCATTTTCAATCACATCCTCAATTCCAACAACATCATCAATAACAATATTCTGAGCAATTCCTCTCAAAAGCTCAATAACAGTTCTCTCATTTCTTTGATATTCCTGCAGAATTTTCAAAATCCGCTTGTCGGCATCTTTGTACTTCTTGCGCTTGTCTTTCGGTTGACGTCCTGCAACCCACTGCATATACTGTTGATCACGGCCATGCTGCACTTTCTTGTTCGATAGGATGAAATTTCCTAGCGTGGGGTGGCATGCGCCCAATTCAGACTGAATTCGACGATTTGCGGCTTCGGCATAATTATTGGTCCGCGAGACACCATCAAGGGTTCTTTGGTAGACCGACCACATCTTAGGAGAGAATCCGAAAAATTCCGAAAAATAGCACCAAATAATATCTGAATTGCCCGAACAACTTGTCCATGATGAATGTCGGGAACATTTGCAGCATCTGGTGCAACTGTATCTCTCGAATCTTCGTCTTCCGCTTGAGAAGCGGAATCCTCTGAAACGCTTGAACTTCGTTCTTCCATAAGAGCTGCAAAATCAATAATGATTTACATCTATTAGCTACAAAAGAAAATGAAAAAAACAACTATCGAAGAAATGGATTTTTACTTCCTTTTCCTTCATGTCTTTTCCATTAAAAATATACTAGACAAAAAACAATATGCGTTTATGACGCTTCTTCAATTATCCAGTTAAAATTTTACCGAGAACTTGAATCCTCATTTTTCCCACAAAATTCTATTTCTTGTTTTCTCGTGGTTATTTGGACACTTGATATGTTGTTTGATTCCTTGATATGGCTTGAGTTACGTACCACTCGTGACTAGATGTTTAGACCGACGTCCGATAGATGGGGGTACGGATATCCTTATTCTATGCCGCCTAGTAGGCGTGATTTTTTTCTTTGCCGACCTAGTGTGTCACACCAAGGAAGATACTAAAAGTGTATATTCTCGCCTGCCTACCTGTCCGACAAGTCGAAGGTATATAGACGTGGTTATAGACCTGAAGAGTAGGCCTGACAGCGCGATTTTACGTGAGCGAAGGTTTGTCCCATGTAATTCGAGATCACGGCGTGAATCTAAAATCTTACCTACCCTTCCGGGATGTTTCGACCTGGTCAGAGCCTTGCAGAGCAGACATAGTGCAGTGTTTGCTCAGACCATACACGCAAGACTTTTCAAGATTTCGATCAAATCGAGCAGAAATTGGCGCGAGCGAAGGTATGCGTAGGGCAAATCGAGGGCATGGCATGGCTCAACTTGATACGCATGAAACTAGAGATCCTCAAAAACATATTTCGATTAGTTTCTGAGGCTAACAATCAATATTCTAAAAGTTTCGCTCATTTATTCTTTATTTAACTTACTATATATTCTTTATAAGCACTTGAAGATCACTCAATTGCTCATTTTGATTTCTCTTTAAATTAAAGGTAATTTTCTAGAAGAGAATGCGTATTTATTTTTGGATATTTATGCGCATTTTCCTTATAAAATATTTCATCAACTTATGGATTCCGGAAACTGTGGCCCCAATCTTGTCGCAGATCAAAATCGGTAGTGTAATTTTATGCGTCATATAATTTAATGTCGGGATGATTGTCTCAATTTTTCGTACAAAAATACAGGTAGTTGTTCCCACACATCCAATCATCTGCAAATAAATGGATAGTGAAACACAGGGACGGAGCCATGGATTTAACTCACATCGGCGCTATTCTCTTGTAGCGAGTTCAAAAAGCGTACGAACGTTTCTGTGCATTTCAGAGTTCGCTTATTTTGGTCATGTTCGATATTTTGGCACTATCAGGATTTGGCAGAATCATTCAAAATTTGTCTAGTTCAGCCGATACTAGGAAAAATGTGCCAAATTTTGATCTAAAACATCGCACTTTTTTATCAAAAGTTTAAAAAAATTCGCAGTAAAGCGGCACTAAAGCAAGAATTATTGCTAAAAATACCAATCATAGACCAAAATAGTCGATATTTTGTCGGGCATAACCCCAAAACTGAAAACATGGCATTCATTCCGATCTTATTTTAGGGGATTACGATTTCTCCATTTTTATTACCACTGGCAAGTCCTTAGCCAAGACAGGTTTACCAGGTAATTACTAAGAAAAGAGAAGTTTAAAATAAAGCCGTTATTTTTAAGACACATTGAGACTTAATTCTTGTTTCTTTTAGGTGTAGACTACAATATCCTCATCAATCTGTTTGCATACAGTGTGGAATACAAAATATTGGGATCTCCAAACCTCCTTAAGCCAGTGATATCTCATGTCACCAGAACACCCGATGTGACCGAAATAGCAACAAGGGGCCACGCAGCAAACCGAGTGGCGGAAAACGAAAATATTCGAGGAAAATTTTTTGAGCAGCTGAATGAAATTTTTCCATTTAAGAAACCAAGAACTGCTGAAATGTATGATGGAAACTTTATTAACAGTTTCATGATCAATATGCCACAAGCTCAAAGACAAGGACCTTCCAATGGGCGGTTTGATATAGATAAAATTATGAAGGACCTTACTGAACAAGTGATAAATAAGGTACTGCCCGGTTATGCCAGAATCAGACCCAATTATGCAAGAATCAGAGGTGAGTCGTTTTTAATTGCGTGATCTCATGTACCGGTAACTTTTGGCATCTGTTCTGGATTGGTCTCATTCAGCCTAGAAAAGGTGATTTAAAGACTTTACTCTAAGTAAAAAACGAAAACAATTTTGCAAAATATTTATATTTGATTATTTTGAGAGCTCTACTTTAAAAATTGCTACCTTTACAAGAATTAGCAGGTTTTGTTATAAAAATATCCGAACTTTTTTCAAAACAATATAAATAGATAAACTAAAATTTAAAAACAAAATACTATTAAAGTTGCGTTGCATATAACAATGGTACATATACAGTGTGATCCAGAATAAGGCGACCATCATATGGGAAAGTAACTTTTTGAGAAATCGCTTTGAGAAAAATACTTTCCCATACGTTATTATGGACCACCCTGTACGTCATCCAATGGGTCCTAATATAGGAAAAATACAGATTCATATGTTTATCGCATAGTATTTTGTCTCTCTATGTTCAACTATACTATTTTCCTTTTATTTAATATACAAACTTTCTATTTGTCTTCATGTCTCGCCTACACTATTTTCCAAATTACATAAAGTTTATCCAAGCTGTCTGCAAACAATTACGAAAATGTGCTAGGGAAAACAGTTAGAAAAAATTGAACCTGTATTTGAATAAAAGAAAGCAGTTCTGATTAGAGATCGGAAAAACGCGTTTTCCGAAACCGAAATTTC
Source organism: Ditylenchus destructor (assembly GCA_022814885.1). Taxonomy (NCBI): domain Eukaryota; kingdom Metazoa; phylum Nematoda; class Chromadorea; order Rhabditida; family Anguinidae; genus Ditylenchus; species Ditylenchus destructor. Next base: position 113,663 of record JAKKPZ010000102.1, on the reverse strand, counting down.
GGTTTCGTGCGAAAGTTTCGGTTCTTACAATATGCCCAAAAATGGTCCAAATTGGCCAAAAACGTCTAAAAGGTGCATTTTTTGTTGTTTTTAACTAGAATATCATGTTTTTTAACGATATACACCAAAGCTTTACTATTTAACCATTTTTCTTGTACCGTAAACTCTTTTAACCCATGTCAGAAGTTCAAATTTTTGCCGCCAATTCAAAATTTCTGGAAAAAATTTGAATTTCGCAAAATTCCCTACGCATGTCCCACGGGTCTAACTTTAACGAATCCGCAAAAATTGGGGAGCGGACCCCCAAAAAATGGCCTTTTTTGGCCAAAACGTGTCAAAACTGCATGTTTGATAATAAAAATTATATAATAAAAAGGAAAGAAAAATAGCGCCGCAGGCGAAATTTTTTTGAAAATTTTCAATACTCGTCGCAAATTTTTCAAAATTTTCCGGGCGCGGCCGACTGCATTCTTAGGGGTGCTAAACAACTTTCGGTTTCGGTGGCCCATTTTACCGAAACCGAAAACGAAACCGAAGTTTCGGTTTCTTTCGGTATTGCGCAATTTTCCACGAACCGAAACCGAAATTTGTTCGGTTTCGTAAGAAACTTTCGCCGAAGTTTCGGTTTCGACCGATCTCTAGTTCTGCTTAGATAATCTGAGCAAAGGTAAATAGTAGTGGATAAATTGAAATTATGTATCACCAACTTTCCTCCAGAAAAACGATTTTGACCTTAAAGCAAAATCACACCCCTGGCAGGTAAAGTTCTACAAAATGCAACTTTTATCAAGAACCTGCTTCAGGTGAGGCCGCTCTTCGGATTGGCGCTGAACTGTACCGACAACTTTATTTTATCGATGGCGCTCTCTACAAAAGTATGAAAGAAGAAAAGTTCATCCAGGACGCTTTTCCAGAAGAGGTTAATGCCAAGGCTAAACATAAAATGGTCACTGATGAGGACATTGCAGCAATTCGAAGTAAGAAAAAGAAGACAATTCTGAATCGTTTCATTGAAACCTGGAAAACCGTTCACGATGTCATGGATGTTCTGGCGAAATATCAATCAGAGTATTTTGTTGAGTCGGCGAGGAATTTGGACGAGCAAATAAAAAAACAAAATAAAATGGACAAGAGCGCGAGATCGAATCGAAATGTAGATAAATATACAAATTCTTAGACAAAGCAATCTATGATTCTGGTCTATCGTAGCGTTTGATAACATCAAGTTTCATTACTTTGTTTGTTTATTCTAAATTTGGTATGTGCAGCCCCAGTCGTAACTTTAGATTGTATTTGCTTTTTTATTTCAAAAAATTACAATTAATCAATAAAGAAGTCTTTCAATTGTATTTTTGACAATTTATCAAAAAATAAATCTTTAGATTGTAAAAAATGAAAAAATGCACCTTTAAAAAATTGGAAAACACAAATATTCAAAATCATATTTACCATCGAATAGAAACAAAAAACAAAAACTTTATCACCGGAAAACACTGAAATACACGAAAACACGTTTAAAGTTTGTAAATTCGGAATTCAAATACCCCGAAATTTTTTGCTACGAGTCTGGTTGCAGGTTCAAGGAATTCATAACTAGCGTATTCTCTATACTAATTAGATCCCGGTGGATTAACTATAGGGGTAGCTAATTCTAGATGGGGGCTAATTACAGGGAATGCGGTATTCCTGTTCTACACCTCGGATACGTTCGTCTACCTTTTTTAACATTCGTTTTTTATACACATCATAAACATAATCTTTAACACTACTGGTACTACGTGGTAATACCTAACATCCTTATGATGTAATGCCATACTTTATTTGTAATCCCATACTTTATGCAAAAAATAACAATTTTGGAATTTCAAATAGTTGTGGGGAATATCAGCCGCCAATAGACATTTTACAAAAGCAGCCTTATTTTTCCATGTTTCATCCAGGGATACAATAACATTCCTACATACCGAACTTATTCAGACTATGGTCGAAAAATTTGAGAATGGGTCTTAATTTAACATGGAGATCTCGGCCTACGCTCTGAAAAATTCTGTCTAATCTCACGATTTCGAAAAGTCCAATAATAATCCCGCTCTAAAACATGAGCTGAAATATTTCTTGCAATTTACATGTGAAGTCTCCTATTTGTATTCAATCTTGTACTTTATTCTGCTTGAATCTCGGCGATAATGTTTTCTCACTTGACAAAGCTCTCATTAGCCGGAAACGTTGCATCAGATATCACCTGTCCGGAGTTAAAACTCTGACGTTAAATCACATGCCCATAGAAAGCAATTATCCCAAAAATGCGGAAATGAAATGTCAGTTCCCTGAAAGCTCTTCTTTGCCTTGAGCAATTATCTCCACCTGGCAATTGTCGGCTCGAAAAGCTGTTAATGCCACATCGGTGTTCTAAAAAATGTCTAAGTGCACCTTTTCTGAAAAACATTCCGCCAAATGGTACAGTTAATTGCCTGTTTTGAAAGTGTACTACTATTACCGTTTCAAAGTGTACTTTCGAGCCTCATTTTTGCAAAATTACGTTCTTGATGTCGGAGCATTGGTGAGCTCAAGAAAATGGATGCAGTGTAAAAATATGTGAACCAAAATAGCTCTGGGGATTGATTTCAGTGAAAGCCAAGCTCGGGAGGAAAGACCGTTGGGTAACAGTCGGCAAGAACGTTTCTCGCGACAAGGCTGAGATCAACAATGCGAAATATCATGAATGAGTTAAATGAACAGAAGAAAAAAACATATTTGGAAAATTATCGCTGGAAACGTTATATCCCCCAGTATAGAAACCAACTACCAGGTTTCCCCCTTAATAGAAATGAAACGGCCTTTTCGATTTCGCAAATGTCCGAAACCATATCTGGCGATCCCGTCGTCAGACCGGGGCAAGTGAGGTGTCATTTGAAAGCCCTGAGGCTGCTGGTCACGACAAAAATATTTGCACCCAAATTTGAATATTTGAATTCGCGCCAAAACTGGGATAGCCCGTATACTCCCAGGTTAAACTGGGATAGCCCGTATACTCCCAGGTTAACCTGGGATAGCCCGTTTACTGAGATAGCCCGTATACTCCCAGGTTAACCTGGGATAGCCCGTTTACTGAGATAGCCCGTATACTCCCAGGTAAACCTGGGATAGCCCGTATACTCCAAGGATAGCGCGTATACAAATGTAAATGGCGTATGCCAAAATAATTTTCGCTTTCTAGCGAGTTAGTAAAACCTATTTTTGTAAAATTACATATTAAAAGAGAGAGACAAGAAGAAATCCATTTGACACAAGTGAGTGATTTTTGGTGAGTAAAACATTAGGAGTTAAAGCAAAAAAGAAGTACCACCCCACTATTTCGTCCAGCGCTCTAGATAGTGGGTGCGAAGCGTGTACTCCCGGGTTTGGACTCATCAGTAGAGACCCGGGAGTTTAATCGTAAAAGCTGAGTTATGGATTTCGGAGAAAAGAAAAGACAAAAAGAGAGAGAAAAGTCCAAAAAAGGAGTCCTATTAGAGAAACCATTCTAAGTTTTGGTATCACTTTTTATAATCTATTCAAGAAATAAAAGTATATTTTCCTAGGAACCATTTAGCAAAACATGAAAAATCCAGTTTTAAGCATAAAAAGATCCATAAAAATAAGCAAATTAAACTCACAAGAGATGCGCGGCGATTAGCATTAAACGCAATGTCGCTTACGTTGTCATCCTCGACTTCTTCCATCGGTTGTTCCACGGTGTCGTGCGCTGCGGAGCTTCGAGTCGGATCCACGATGGTCGCGTCTTGAGCTGTTCCAGTGCTATCCATGGCGATAGAAGAGTTTCGAGTTCTAAACAAACGATTTACTTACGAAGTGGTTAGAAGCAGCTTAATGCGCGTCAGCGCATTCAAATACAGAAACGCTTATCACACGTAACCACAAACGAAGACTCCACCAAAAATTTATAGATTTATTTTTTTACTAGCACCGAAGGTGCTAGTAAAAATCCCCCAGTATAGAAACCAAATACCACTTTTCGGGGCGCCAAATGTCAGAAACCATATCTGGCGATCCCGTCCTCAGACCGGGGCAAGTGAGGTGTCATTTGAAAGCCCTGAGGCTGCTGATCACGACAAAAATATTTTCACCCAAATTTGAATATTTGAATTCGCGCCAAAACTGAAAAACGTGTTTTTAAGGGTTTTGGCCATGGGAAGTGATGTTTTTTATGTTCCCAATCGATTTCTGAGGCGATTCCGGACAACTTTGCTTTTTACACTTTTTGATTTGGTCATTTTTTGAAAATTTTCTGGAAAAAAGCCACTTTTTGGCCAAAAAATGACATTTTTGAAACCAAAGCATCTGCGGGCCTGATTTTTTGCACCCGGGGGTTTTCGAAGTTGCTGATCACGAATCTGATGTCAGAATTGGAATTTGAATATTTGAATTCGCGCCAAAACTGAAAAACGTGTTTTTAAGGGTTTTGGCTATGGGAAGTGATGTTTTTTATGTTCCCAATCGATTCTGGGGCCAGTTTTACACATATTTGCTTTTTGCACTTTTTGATTTGGTCATTTTTTCAAAATTCTGGAAAAAAGCCACTTTTTGGCTAAAAATGACATTTTTGAAACCAAAGCATCTACGGGGCTGATTTTTTGCACCCGGGGGTTTTCGAAGTTGCTGATCACGAATCTGATGTCAGAATTGGAATTTGAAATTTGAATTCGCGCCAAAGCGCAAAACCTGTTTTTAGGGGTTTGGACTATAGAAAGTGGTGTTTTTTATGTTCCCAATGGTTTCTGGGGCCAGTTTTACACATAGACCCAGATGCACGCAGACAACGATACACACAGACTCAGATACACACAAACTCAGATACACACAGACACCGATACACATAGACTCAGACGCATACAGACACCGATTTCTGGGGCAGTTTTACAGGTGCAGATGCAGGTGCAGATCCCGGGTGCAGATGCCCCCAGGTGCAGATGCCCCCAGGTGCAGATGCCCCCAGGTGCAGATGCCCCCAGGTGCAGATGCCCCCAGGTGCAGATGCCCCCAGGTGCAGATGCCCCCAGGTGCAGATGCCCCCAGGTGCAGATGCCCCCAGGTGCAGATGCCCCAGGTGCAGATGCCCAAGACGTCACTGACAAAGGCGGTGTAACTGACAAGGTTTTTATACTAACGAAGATCCTAGAAGCAGCTTAATGCGCGTCAGCGCATTCAAATACAGAAACGCTTATCACACGTAACCACAAACAAAGACTCCACCACAAATTTATAAATTTATTTTTTTACTAGCACCGAAGGTGCTAGTAAATTTCTATGTGAAGCTTTCATAGCATCTTTTGTCAAACTTAGCCAGCTGGTAAGATCGTGTGTCGAATTCGTTGAGTGCCGCCGAATTTTTGCGGCGTCATATGGGAGCGATTTTTTAACGATTACTGATACAGGCAAATCGAGAGGATACCATAAATTGGTGCATCTACAGCATGCCTAATGCCAAATCTGATCTCAGATCCAAAATCCATTTCCACGGATTTTGCTAGAAATTAATTTCGGTAGTTTATGGAATGTCAGCTTTTATCAATAATTCTCTGTCAAAAGAGTGCTATGTAATAGCGCGAAAAGAGGAAATTCATCACTAACTTACTATAAGGATGTTGTTACAATCATCTATTTGTTTAACTCGTGTATTTGTTTAAGCATAAGCATAACTATAAGTCACAGCTTAAGACTAATCCTAAGCTTAAGCCTAAAGTATCCCTTTATAAAGGTTGTTTAGCCTAAAACCTAGCTACCCAAAATGTTGGGTTTAGGGGGGGGGACATAATATTGTGTTTGGTATGTGGCGAAAGATAGGTTACAGATAGTGAGGAAACGTGTTCAGCACATCAAAAAGCCCTAAAATGTCGTTTTGAAAAGTTAGAAAAAATTTTAGAAATTTTCTTTTTAAACCATAGGGGTACCTTGGTTTTAACCAACAATTTTGATGAAATCATTAGCTGCAACTACTGGCTGAAAGATTTGACTTCTGTAACACTCTGGAGCCTTAATAGAATCTGATAAAACATTCTGGAACGTTCTAGAAGGATCCAAATTCTAGAAGCTTAAAACTGATTTTCTGTAATTTCGCACCATCTGCACAAATTCAGTCGTATATGAAAAGTACGAAATTTAAAATAAGGGTAAAATCTGGAAAAACACGTTTTTTCGCCTATTTCTCTCTCTAAAAACCTGATTACATGTGACCGCCATTTTTCTTTTTGGTAAATACAATACCTCCTCGCTTTTATTTTGTAAGGGAAACTCAATTTCAAATTTGCGCGAAAATATAATTGCGTGCCAAAGGGGTAAAAAGTGGTCGCTGGAAATTTTTAATGAGGGGGATTTCTTGCAGGGGTCTCCTCTAGAGATCGGTAATAAATTTTGAGTGGGTCACTATAAGAGTTAATATTTCTATAGTCAATATTTTTCCCTATTGGAGACAGCTCTTTTCCGCGCGCCTACATCAATAGGGAAAAGTATTGACTATAAAAATATTAACTCTTATAGGGACCCACTCAAAATTTTTTACCGATCTCTAGAGGAGACCCCTGCCAAGAAATCCCCCTCATTAAAAATTTCCAGCGACCACTTTTAACCCTTTGGCACGCAATTATATTTTCGCGCAAATTTGAAATTGAGTTTCCCTTACAAAATAAAAGCGAGGAGGTATTGTAATATGCACAATTGAGTCCTCATCTCGAATTCGTAAAAAATTTTTATACTCAGTGAGACTTTTTTTAGTTTGACTTACCGTGTTTGACAAAAATCCGAGGGCCAAAAATTGCGAAAATTTTCGAAAAATTCAAAAATTTTAAAAATTTTATTTATGACCTATTCAAACCTTTTTAGGCTGTAAGCAAGAGTTAGTCCTCCTGCATCGATTGGTATATAACGTGCATATATGACAAATACAAAGCAAGTAAGAAAAAAGGTCCCAAAGGCAAGCAGTCCGAGAAAAATTAGCATCCTGAGTGCCCGGAAACAATTGAATTTTTAGCCCACAAACAAATACCAAATGAAAAAAAGTTTTGGTGATTATTAATTAGGGTCACCTATAAAATTAATAAAATGCAATAAAACGGACACCCATTTTTCAAGGTAACAAGCCGTGGTGCAACGTTACAGAAAATCAGTTTTAAAATACAAAATTTGACCCCAGACTTCAAATTTCCGTGTCCGTATGACATCGACTGTTGCAGAGGCGTTTGTGGGATCGGCATTTGCCAGTACGGCCAATTGTACAGCCTTGCAAACAACTGCTATGCACATTTACTTGGTTGCCACTGAGTAAATCAGCTTCTACTGCATTCAATAAAATAATGGAAAAATATCAATATTTGATCAAAATGATCGCATAATTTGCGTCAACTGCAACATATAATGGTTTGACAACAAAGTCTTCGCGGTTGTTTTAAAGTAAATTTTTTTATTCCTCTAAAGAAATGTTTTCTTGAGTGTTACATACCGTTCGGTAGCACATTCATTCCTCTTTCAAACCGTATATAGCAAGCTTTTCCATTACATGTAACTATTACTTTATGACTAGGTATTCAGTACTGGCTACGCCAGTAGTAGTCGGCCGCTTGAATTAAGTTCCCATGCTTTATCCCAAATCAGAATGCCCTCAGCGGTTTTGTCAGTAAGACTCGGGGCCTTCGGGCGCTCGAATTCAGTTTTTCGTGCTTTATCCTAAGGGGTCCAGTACTGTAAAATAAGCACTGGTAATAATGACCCTTCCAAAAGACGGGGAAAATTGGTGTTCTTGCCTCAAAAAAAGCGTTGCAAACTTAGAATTGTCTAAAAATTTATCTAAAAATCGGGATTTGTCTAAAAATTGTGGTTTGAGCACTCAAAAAAGTGTTACAGACGGAAAATTATCTAAAACTTGTCTAAATTTAGCTAAATTTTGACCTTAAATTTGGATTCCCCGCAAAAAGTTACCCTAAAAAGGACATTTCAAAATTAAGCACCCCTAAGAATGGATCTCTGAAAAATGGAATAAACACTGGTAAGAATGAGCCCAAAATTTGACGGGACAGACTCATATCATTACAATACTAGGTAGAACTAATAAATCAAAATTTTCCATTTTTCAGGTGGTGTCTTTTCTTAAGATCGTCATATCTCACCAACCACCAAATGAAAAACTTTTCTGTAAAAAGTAAGTATTAATGATGAAATTGCTCTACATTATTTCACAATAGAATATAGTGTAACATAGATTTTTATAATTAAAATTTATAAAAGTATCTCAAAAATCTGTGATTTGTATCAGGTAATGATAAATATCCATTAATTTTTTATGAAGCAAAAATAAAACCTTACCTTCGCTGGACAGACAAAAGTCTTGGCTATCAAACGGTATATAACACTTATAAGCATTCTTGCGTTATGCGAGAAAAAAAATTAGATAAAACAAAACCGCAATGACTTTGTTGCCAAGCCAATATATACTGCCACCATACTATGACATAAGTGTGAACTGGTTAGTGCTGGCATTAATATTTGTTGACAAAAAATTAATACTTAATAATAATTAACTTCTTTGGAATGCTGGACTATCAGTGTAGGCTTGGTTTAGGAAAATTCAATCGTAATAATCATGCACCATTGTTAGTTAGCCAAGTACCGGATTAAACGTCACATAATCATATTTGTGCGGCACATAAAATCAGTTTTAGTAGGCTTCTGAGTGTGCTTCTGGTGGAAAACTTTTGTTTCGTTTATTTATAATTGAATGCTGCAAACTGAAAACTTTTGCCTGCTTTTCAAAGATTTTAGTCTGCTTCAAAGACATAACCTCATATGATTTGCTATTTTTACTGTCTTGTCTGTCGTGACTATGAAAAATTACCAAGCTATTCCGTTCTCTTCGTCACATAGCGTTATTACTTCGCTGAAGTGTCATTAATTCATTTTCTTCAACAATTTATTATGTTTGCAAGTCAACACTGATTATAGGTTACATTGGTTTCACAAATACGACAGAATAGATATGAGATATCATAAGTATATGCCAGAGAAAACACTGCATGCGATTAAGAATGAATACAACACGGCAAACTTTGGAAGGTGATTGGCGGAATTCGCTCCTTTGGCATTCGACAAATTTCAGAAAACCCGTTTGGAACAGCAAATTTTGAATTAAATTTTGGGAACAACTTCAAGCAAATCTAGCGGGAATTCCAGTCAATCAGCATAAAGACAATGAAAAAATCGGACATATAATAAATAAAATAGCAGTAAATGTGTAGCGTTGTATTCCGTTCCTTTTCGACCTTTCACATGCCTTGACTGAACTTCTCCATCGGCGCGTATTTGATTGATCCCGAGGCCCCTTTGCGACAATAGAAGTACATCGCGATGACCACCATCACTGCCAACATGGCGAATATTGCGCTGACAAGCATGATCAGCACTTCGAGTGCGTCCGACAAACGAGGCAGCCAAGTAGCCAATTCATTCTGTCCAGATGGTCCACTCGACTTCTGCTTGGCTGGTGCCTTCACCTCCAAAACACGGACTAAATTTAATAATGTAGGAACTGCGGAAAAGCAATAATATGATTTTTTAGACACTTTTTCTCAAGCTTTCGTTTCAACATCTGTGGAAATTCTATACATTTGTAAAAAGGGCGCTAACTTTGGCGAATGATGTGTAGACAATCTATAGCTCATTTGAAAACTCGGAATATGAAGATATATTAAAATGATGGTCGTCCTATGAATGAAAATATCCAGTGTTTTGTGTCTAATTTAGAGCATTTATCAATGCTCGGAATTTGTTATGGGCTTTTGACCTTTTCCGCATTTTTCTCAGAATATGGACCGGTGCTTAATCACCAGGATAATTTGATTGGTTAGATAGACTGTGGTGCATTGACTGAGACATTACTCATGGCAAGATTTCGTTATACAAAATTTTCTGCCCTAGTAAGTAAACTCCAGACAGGCGTTAACTGAGAAATTTGAGAGTAGAAATTGTATAGTAAAATTACTGTAACCGGTCAAAATATTGGATTTTTGAAATGATTATCTTCATAATCACAGCTTTCGTGTGATAAATTTTTGAAAATGTTTGTGAAAGGATATAAACTTCAAAGATGCCTACCTCGCTGGTTGAGTCGCTCCGTGTAGAGAGTGTTTCTTAGCATATTTGCTTCGATCCGTGCCGCTTCGCGGTCTTGTGGGGACAAATGACTTTCATATTTGAGAGATTCTTCGAGTGGAACTGGTGGGTTCAAATACTTAGCCTTTTCGTTGGTGCGGCCGGCAGATGCATTGATCAACAAGGTACTCAAGCTCAGCAAGCAAAGTGCCTGAATTTTAGTCAACTTCGAAGCGCTGGAATATCGGACATTGGTCATTTTCCTGGAAGCGTTTGAGAAAGCTTTTCGATTTCGAATGCTGAAAAGGATATTTTGAAAATGCCAATATCCGTTAATGAATCGTTTGGTAGAAGTGTATTTCAGGCTTAGTATAACTGCGAAACGTCAATATGCTTTTATATAAATAAGGTTTCATTCATTCCTTTTTGTATTTTTAAGCTGGATTAAAATTATTTAGAATAGCCAGTTGGTAGTAAGGAGAATGTTAACTTATATTACGTCACGAAAGTGGATTAGTACAGTATACCCTCTATCTCCTGGGGGATTTTGACGACTCGAGGCGTGAAAACCCCGAGGAAAAACCTATTTTTCTTATGTGGTCAAGGCTATGGTAATGCCTGCCTAAGGTTACGAATAATGTAGTTTATTATAAATTTTTAATTTTTGATATGGAGATAGTTAGGGTTAGGTTCACATAATAAATGATTGGGATTAACATTATATACCGTAAATCCTCCAATAAGTCCCCTCCCTCAATTAAGTCCCCCCCTCAAATAAGTCCCCCCCTAGACCCCCAACGAAACAATAAGTCCCCCCCTCAAATAAGTCCCCCCCTAAAATGGGTATTTTTCCAAATTTTTCCAAATTTCAAATTTTTGGCGCAATTTCAAATTTTTTGGCGCAAATTTGAATTTTTATTGCAAATTTTGCTATTTTTTACAAAATTTTGTCAAAAAATTGAAAAATTTGCAAAAAATTGCCGAAAAATCGATCAAAAATCCAAAAAATTCAAATTTTTGGCCAAAATTTTTCGGCGGCAATTCAAAATTGGTTTAAATTTTCAAAAATTTTCCCCAATTTTGCCAAAAAGTCCGAAAATTTTTCGCGGCGCCTTCGGCGCGGCCACGAAAATATAAGTCCCCTCCCTCAATTAAGTCCCCTCCCTCAAATAAGTCCCCCCTAGACCCCCTACGAAACAATAAGTCCCCCCGGGGACTTATTGGAGGATTTACGGTATTTCTTACAACTTTTACGATAATTTTTACAAGTCAAATAAAATGTCGATGATATCATATATGTTACAACAAGTACGGTAGATGAGACGTGGGAAAGTCAACAAGTTTGAATGTTTAGATGTGAAAAGCCAACTTTCGGAAATTCGATTGTGGGAAAAGTTAACTAGGAAACATGGGAATATTATTTTTATACGCAGAGCTTTGAAACATTTGTATACTCTCGATACATGGCAGAATAATAAACTTTATTCACAACCAAGGTAAACAAGTCACTAATTGGAATCGTGATCATACAATACACAATAAGTGATAAATGCAAGCAGCAGAAAATCGTGACATTGTCTATATTATAATTTAAACTTTTTATTGTATCATAACTTTTTTAAATTTTCACTTTTTAACCCTTCATTGCCGGAGCCATAGAAAAAGGCAGAATGTCTGCGTTACCATTAGCTTTCCTTTTGGTGAGCTGTCTTTATCAAAATCATGATGTCTGCCATTGTTTATTTCTCTTTTCTATGTGATCTATTTACAGACACACTCTTTGTATGAATAATGAACACTCATTCGTTTCTTTCTTTTTGTGAAGTCTTTAGCAAATCAAAAGCGTATCCAAACGGATACACTCGGGAATGAAGGGTTAAATTTTTGTCCGATCCCTCCGCGCAGATTTTGCGCTAAACAATTCCAAACATAAGTTAAAACCGGATTCAGTCACTCATTTTTATCAGCTGTCATATGAAAGCATTCTGAGGAGCGGAGGCCGAGGAAAAACGGGGAACGGTTAATTAGTTTAATAGCAATGGAAGAGAAAGAATGAATTAGAAATTGAAATATTTTCACTTTTTGCGGCTTTTATAGAGAACAAGGACTCCACAAACTCCAGGTACCGCCTCCGAGCGCACCTGCTATCCCACCAATAGGAAATTAATCCGATTTCTTCGACGACGGTCTCTGTTCTTGGTATCAACTCGAAGTTGGCGATCACATTTCCGGTCGTTTCCCCCCGCAAGTTAAGGTACGGTTCGCCAACATAATTGCATGTTTTTGAGTGGTCTAGATAAGATGGAGATTTTCTGGGAAAAGCCAAAGGAATTCTACCATATTGGCACTTTACGCGGACTTTTCACGAGGAAAAATAATTTGGAATGTCATATGGAAATCTGACACCACAGAAATGTTATTAACTACGAAAAGGTAAAGGGTGGTTTGCCGAGAAAGTACAAACAGTAGTGTCAAACCCAAAAATTCCTAGCATTTTTCTTGTTCATAGTGAACGCATTAGAACTATCTCTCACTTTAACACTAATTCCAATCACAAGACAGTTAATTCAGAGAACACTAGTGCCAAAAAGTTTGAATAATATAGGCTTAATGAACGAATTGATAAAAAAGTGCATGGATATTTCAAAGAACCTTGGTCTCGTTTTATTTTCAATCCGAATAAAGCAATTATAATGGCATCTAGGTGTGCCATTTATACCTCTCACGTCAACTAATCCCGATAAAAACATAAACAGAACCGGGAACTAAAGATTAGCCGTTGGAATGTTTTTAGAAAGTCTAACGGTATTCACTTTTCTGATTACTACAGATTAATTCCTTTACGCATGAGCGAGGAAGCCGACTTGTAAAGATTTAATATGTGGTGTAGGATGGAGGTTGCCATAGATCCCAGCTAAGTCCTTAATGCTCCCGACAACTCTCCCGAACAAATGTCACATATATTAAAAAATGAGAGAATTGCGGTGTTAGCGTTCCCTTAATTGGTCCGAAAGACATTTAAGCCATAAGACTGCTTGCAAAAACAGATTTTGAAAAAAGCTGTGATATTTGGTGCCATATTGACTCCAAAAGATCACACGGCTCACACTGCCCAACACCGCGCATAAAAAACTTGCTTATAAGCGGCCCCGCTTATTATTGGACCGAAAGGACTCTTGGTCTAATCAAGGTGTTATTGACGCAAGAAAACTGTCGCGCATATAAAAAAGTGGTTATTGGAAGCCAGCTAGTAATGAATGCGAAAAACATGTTCAGAAGATATATATTCCATACATTTTGCGTTTACGGGTAAATTTCTGTAAAAGTGACGCTGGTTTTGTTTCGTTTCGCTAACTTTCTTGTTGAATTTCCGCTGACTCCTCTTCTTCGTGTTCGGTAGTTTTGCAAATTCAACAAGAAAATTAGCAAAGGAAATCAAAGCGGCATGCGAACGAAGAAGGCCAAAGAAGGACATTAACATAATTTTTGTCCCCAAAATTTAGACAAAAGGAGAAATATTACCAATAGAGAGGGATATACCAAAGTATATACCGTCATTGGCATGACAACCGATAAAGGGAAAAACATTTGAATTGCCGCGCAAATTTGGCATGTATGGCATTGTTGCCTTACTGACAACTTGTTGGCATCATTGCCTTACTGACATTGTTTTGCCATGCATGCATGGCAAAACACTGTCAGTAAGGTATCATTGGACTACTCCCAATGCGGGAAGGCGATTGACACCAATTTCGTTACCAACCTCGACGCTTATTTCGAGTTAAAACATATTATTATACTCAGAAACCAAAATTCTATTTTATCGTTTATCATTTCACAAAAGCCGAATTTTGAACGAACTATAAACTTTTACAAAAACACAAAGGCTTAACAATTGCGTCTTGCTGCGCACACTTTGATTGATCTCCGTACTTATTCAGACGTTCGAACTGATCGGCTGTGAATTCGACATTTCCGTTTACTAATTTTCGTATCTTTATCGAAAACAGTCCTCCTCCAGGTGTAGCTTGAAACACAATCTTGAAGTGTCTAACAGATGTATTGGCAGTCTTCTTCAAGTAATTCGTATCCATAAATTCCATCAACGCGATTTTGACATTTTTGTCAAGTTCCAATTTTTCGCATTTGTCGGAAAAGCCGCGAGCGTTTATGTCTGCGTTGAGTTTCTCCAAACTTTTGAGGGCTAAGCGAAGTTTTAAATCTTCTTCTTCGGTCACGTCAATGTATTTGCCGGGGCATTGGCAGTAGTCGAAGGGAATTCTGAGAGATGCGCAGTCTCTCGGCTGCTTCATTGGATAATGGAACAAGCTCGAGCCGTGCATATTTGGAAGTTTCCCAAGTTGCTCAGATTTTGGCCATTCGCTTTCCCAATCGGAGCCATCCCACTCGTGACCATTCTAAATGAACTTTGATCAGGTTAAATTCAACAACATATCTTTTTGAGAGTAGGAAGCTTTTGAAGTTCAGGAGTCTCACTTCGATCCATAAGTTTTTGATTAAAATTCAATAAATATCACAGATCTCATAAATACTATTATCCAGATTCAACACCGATAACCCTTTGAATTGGCGCACTTCACAAGTTTCGTGTTTCACAAAACTGGGTAATGATTTCGAGTGATAATTTTTTTTCTAAAAATTTCAAATGTTAGTCCCAAGCGGATTGTCTGTAAAAAACTCCTTCAAAGGCCTGCAATGGCTCACAAGGCCGTTGAAGTTTTCTGCACACATGGTTTCAAAAACTGGGTAATGATAAATTTATGCATAGAGCACAAAGAGTCTGGTCGTATGTTTTGCACAGAGGCAGGCCACTGTCTGCCCCTTCCATTCCATTTCATTCACACAACGCCAAACGTCACTGTATTTACCCCGCCGGTTCAAAGGGTTAACGGTTTTGAGTCCGGATAAAAATGCAAACAGAAATAAAATAATAGTAAATTGGTTTTAGATGTTTTTGGTGGATATAATTAGTGTAAAATATTAAGAGGGCTTTTTTGCGGAAAATTATAATGCGAAAACTTTTTGAATGAGTGAAATGGTGAATTCATGTTTCGCCTATAATCTCTGACAATGAAATTCTATGTTAAAAACGTGTCCAAAAGGATTTAGGCATCTTCAGAGAGATCCCAATTGGACGTATGAACAGAAAGGAAAAGAAAAACACTTCAACTCGAAAAATTTTGAGATGTAAAAACAGTGGTCTGATACTAATTAACTTTCGTGTGAAGACATTTTAGTTTTCGAAAAATTCAAATCTCAAACTACGGATGGTACTCGAAACCAACGCAGTAAGAGTAAATCTAACCATTTAGTCTTAGGGCCTAAACGGTTGTTGAAAAAGTAAACTAAAATAATGACGTAATTTTTAAATTAGTTGAAGTATTTAAAGAAAACCACCGATGTCTTCGAATAGTTAGTTACCTAACTATAAGAAAACTGTGAAGTTAAAATGGTATTGTTCTTAATAGCAAGCATGGCAGCGGACCGACCTTTTGGCCGGTCCGCTCCGGTTTGGTCCGGTTCGGTCCGGCCTATACAAGGTCAAAAATTTTTCGCGGCGCTACCTTCGGTAGCGCCGAGATTTTTTCACAATTTTTTTTGTAAAGGTGTTTTTAGGGTATTTCGATGCGCTGCAATTATTTTTTCCGTATCGCAAATTTTGGCCAAAATTTGCATTTTTCACCATTTCACCAATTGCAGATTTGTGATTAGTGCATCGAAGTAAGCACAAAACGCTTAGACTTGGAAAATATTTGCGACTTAAAAATGGGCGAAACCGAGACCGAGTTTTATAAGAGAAAAAAAACATACAAACAGCCAAAAAGCGCCGCAGGCGAATATTTTGGAAAAATAACAACATACAATAAAAAATGGAAGGAAAAATTGCGCCGCAGGTAAAATTTTTTATAAAAATTGAATTGTTTGCCAAAAACTTACATTGAAAATTTTTAATATTTCAAACATTTCAAAATTTTTTGCCGCTGAATGCATTCTTAGGGGTGCTTGTTAAGTTTTGATCGGTCCGGTTTGGTCCGTCGGAGCGGCCACCCCCCGGTCCGGTGCGGTTGCCATGCTTGCTTAATAGTCAGTTTCCCAACTATTAAAGAATATTTTAAAACTTTGTATTATCTCCGGAGAGCTAATACAGGTGGCCGAAGATGTGCATATAGCACATCCCGCGCGAGTACGCAATGAAGATGGATTAGGTCCCCTGCAGCCATGGGCCGCGTCCAGATACAGATGAGTAAATATAATTAGACGTAATAACAATGTTTGTAGATAAAGAAAATTTTGCCTTAAAGCTATGAAATTGTATTAGGGTTGTCTAGTTTTAGAATCTAAAATTTAAGTGGAAATATTACTAAGGAATATTTAAGTTAATGTTGTTATGTTTAAGTAATATTTTAGGAAATACAAACCTTGGCAATGGACAACAATGTGGCATACACATCGTGATGACTGACCAAATGACGCGCATTTTCAAACATAATTTCTTTCAGCTTTGCATTGCTTCGCAACGCTTTTGGCAGAGCTATGAACAAGGCTGGGTTGTTGTCCTCCATTGCACCAATTTTGGTGTTTCGGTGAGCCCCGAATCGGATGCCGTGATCTGACATGACGAAGAGGAACGAGTTTTCGAGCTTAAAGTGCAATATTTAAAGGACAGGTCAGAATTGAAGTTGGGACAGCGAAAGACGTCGTTCACCGTCATAAAATTCGCGCGCGAATTCAAATGGACATTTTGGGGGGGGGGGTTAGCACATATAGGATACTCCTGTAAAAAGTATACTATCGCGTACAGGGGGCGATTTCTATCAAGTGTCTAATTCTTGTGTCAAGAAATGTTTTTGTGTCTATTTGCACAGTGGTTTCACTCTCTCATCACAAGAAAATGAAAAGACTGACAAGAATGGCGCAGAAAGAATAGACTATCCTTTCTGTAGTGTGAGGCAATCGCTTTCTCTGCTGCACCATTGTTCTTGTCAGTCTTTTCATTTTCTTGTGATGAGAGAGTGAAATCACTGTGCAAATAGACACAAAAACATTTCTTGTCACGAGAATGAGACACTTGATAGAAATCGCCCCCAGTTCGATGAGCTGAACAACATTTACAAAGGTACCATGAGTGTCTGAGACGATCCTAGCGATATATAGTTAAAAAATCAATCCAAAATGTCCATTTGAATTCACGCGCGCGTCATTTTTGTATTTGTCATCGTTTTACAACTTCAAGTCTAGCTCAGATCTGTCCTCTATTCGTTAATTAAAATTCAATAACTAGATTTGGAAATACCTTGGGTTTTAATTGGCGAAAAGTTTTGTAGATTGGAACGTCGGCGTGATGAAATGCGTTGAAATTGTCATGGTTTAAATCCGTCATCTAAAATACGTTTATACAGCCAAAGACTTATAAAGGTAGAAAAACTATTCTATTCGATTTCAAATCTAACAACTTTCGGATATTTGCAAAATGAACTTCAAAGTGACGAAAATTAGCTGAAACTTGCAACACTTGATGCCAAATTTGCGCGTATATTCCGGAAGGATTGGTCGCCCTTTTATCGGTTTTTTTCGATGTCTCCTTCTGGCACATGGATATATGCCGGAAGGAGACTGAAAACTGTGTCGACCCCTGTCTCTACTGTCAGCTATAAATTATTTCACAAGGACTCATATTTCTCACACGTATAAATTTTAGGAAACTTTTCCAAAATTTCATGAATTAATTTTTCGGACATAAACTAAATAAAATACAAACACTACTTACCCATGTAAAGGATAATTTTTGATCAATGTCGTCATAAAAGCGAAGAAATCTTTGCCAATTGTCCAATAGGATTTGATAATATTCCATGCAGTGATCTTTTTCGTAGGATGGAAAGTAATGGCCTTCATTTTTATCCTTCTGTGGCCAATCATGAGTGCGAAGACTAAAAGGTCTGAAAATGATATTTGTGTATTTTATTTACTTTGTGTTTATTTGGGGCAGACACTATTCCGGCTTAACGTTTGTTTTTTTTGCAAAATTAGTATGGGGATAGGGGAGATGTGCACTGCTGTGAGTTAAGGCTACTTCTTACAACTCTGATGAAACAATTGGCATGTGAAAGTAGTATTATACTCAAATAAAATCATTCGGCATTTTTACTGTATTAAAAACTATACTTGAAATAATGATCTGCTGGCTGTTTCTTGAATCCGATGCAATTAGGATAGTTGAATACGTATCTCCATCTAAACTGAATTATGAATTTTTAGGTGTTTTTAGTTTTTTCAAAAATTGCTCACTCATCTTCCGCCCACATTGTTTTGTAACCAAGTTCTCTGAACTGATACACAATAGATGACGTCTCATTGTCCAGTGGAAGATGGCATATGGTATCGAACTCATATCCGGCGTCTCCTTTTATGGTTTCATTGTTTATTGGGCTTGCGGGCATGTCCTCACTTTGCTTTCCTAAAGTTAAAAATGAAATATTCCGACAAGTATTGGGGGTACAAATTACTCAGGAGGTTCCCAAGGTGTCATTTTTGTTTTGAGTAATCGTCAATTTTTTTTCGCTAACTTTGAGAGCATGGTCGACTTATATGACGAGGCCGGGCGGATAGCTCTCAAGCTTGCTTCTATTCAAAAGAGGCAAATGGTCGAAAATCTGACGCAGACGGTCAGATATGAATACATAGTGTGGAAGAGAGCGTTGCTAGACGGTTAGATGAAGCGAGAGAGCCTGAACAGGCCGTCCTATCTCTTCTTTTAATCGTAAAAAACTGCCTGCCTTTGTTATCAACAACTCCCTTTGTGCGGCCAGCTCACGCTTCCTTTCTCTGTTTGTCTAACCACGCACCCTCCTACACTATTTCGTGATTCTCTGATTGTCTCTCTCTGCCCCCTGGTATTTTCGACCTTTTGCCTCTTTTGAATAGAAGCAAGCGAGAGAGCTATCCGCCCGGCCTCGTCGTATAGGTCGACCATGCTCTACAAATTTAGCGAAAAAATTTTGAACGAAAACAAAAATGACACCTTGGAAACCTCCCGAGTTAGTTCTTACGATGATACTTTGAGTTATAAGCCCAATATTTTCTTTGCGCATGGTTTGCGGTAAAAAGTAATGTTGTAGGGTCGTACTTTGAGAGTTTAATGAGCCCGTTGTTGCCCGAATTTGCTACCACTGAGATGGGTTCCAATTTTTTATAACGGCTTCTTTTCGCGCCTAGTCACATTCTTGCAAATATTTTTGCCACTTTCGTGTTTTCAAATGTTGCTTTGTGAAAAAATGCTTTCAGTCCATGCCGCTCTGAAAATATGGTTTACTGTTAATATGGATATTTTCTTGGTTATTCAGGAAAACTCAGACCTCTTCAAAAATGGAAAAGTTTTTGCCCGCAAAAAGCATGATTTTACTCCAGGGCACATTAAAGAAATCCGGGCAACCTCGGGCTCATTAAACTCGCATGAACAACGCAAGAACCCGGCGCTACAACATTACTTTTTAGCAGAAATGATGTGCAATGAAAATAGCTTTACCACCGTGAGGATTTAGTTCTATAACCAATAATTATAAACTAACCCATGAGAATTGCGAATCCGTTTGGCCAACTGTTAAGACCGACTTTGTTCAAGTGTGGAAACGGGATCGCTCCGTATTCTTCTAGCAAAAGTTGAGTGAACTTTGGAGCAGAACGTAAAAAATTGGAATGAGAAGTAGAATCAAGAACCAGAATATGCACGCCGAATCCTTTTGCTTCTTGGGTGATATTTGTCGGCTGTCGACTTAATTTAGGTTAGATACTTTGCTGGCTATTAAAAATGTGTGTGTGTCTGTTTTTCAGATAGCCGTGCTTTAAAATTCATCTGTAAAAAAGTCATCCTTGAGTAAAATAATGGCTTCATGAATTATGCGTTTTTATGCTAAGATATTATGCTAGAAAATATTGTGAATGTAGTGCGTATATCGTGAATGTAGTGGTATACTCTCTTAATTAAAGCGCTGTTTCTCTGTATGTCTGTCCACTATTACTTCGGCACCCTTCCATCGTCAGATCGGAGCAAGTGAGATATCGTTGGAAAGGCCTAGGTTGTAGGTATGTCATACCAAAAATTTGACCGGAAATTTTCGCGCCAAAACATAAAAACGTGTTTTTACTGTTTGGGACACTGGGGGTTACGGTTACATTTTGAACATCATTTTGTTGTTTCTGGATGCAGGGAATCACAGTATAACGCTAATCTTCACGCTGGTACACGATAATTCTCCAATATCTGATTTCGAGTACTATTCACGTCCCAGGTTCGAGATTATTATAGACTACACTAAAATACTAGAAGACACGAATTTTAAAAATTGCCTTACTAAATTTGGTGATAAATCTCTCGATATATGTATGTGTCATTTCCTTTTCTCTTCCCTTCGACTTCAAACACATCACATGGGAGTTGTATTAGTACATTTGGAGGTAACGTGGTCCAATTTCCGGCCAAATTATTGTAATCACCATTTGAATACACACACCTGTAACAGAAATTTATAAAGTTAATTTTATGTTAAAGATAAAGACGATTTTATGAACAAATGTTTTTAATAACTTCATTTTGAGAAATCGTAGTTACATACTATGGAAGAATTTTCTCTGACCCAAAAGCTGAAAAAGTTGCCATTTTCTAGGATCGTAATATTTAAAATGATCATTTCCTAATGAATATTCAAGATTTTGCACAATTAGATTGAGGAACCACTCTTTCGAAAAATCGTGGATACGTATCATACGGGAATATATGGTCTTTCAAGAAACGACTAATTCTGTACCGATATCGACATTCGTATTCATTTATATATTCCGGCCGTATTGAGAGTTGCATCAGTTTTCCGTTCGAGGATTCAACCAGTTGAGTGATTTCAGTTATTGGTTTGCAGGTGTCAGGGAAATGAGGGCCTTCCTCGGATGGACGAACGAATTTCATAATCCGTGGGCTCCATGGATCTTTTTCGCGCAAGCATGAATCGATGCCATTAGTTTCAACTTTTCCTAAAAATTAAAATGATTTGTCTTGCTATTAAGAAAAGTGTTATGATACAAACAAAAAAGCTGCCAATTTCCATCCCAAAAAATCTCTTTTTAATTTAAATTATTCGTATATAAATCCAATAAATTGAAAAATCTTACTGCTTACCTCCTGAAAATTTTTGCGTGCTCAAGAGTATAGGTCGCATATAAATATTATACAGGCTCGGAAAGAATATACTTGTCGCAATCCAGAGACCACTAAAAACCAACACAGCTGCCAGGAAACAGGATTTTCTGTAGCCCATGGCTTCAAATAATGCCCAAAAGTTATTGCGTTAGGGAAATGAAATTATACGTATTCACAAATGAAAGCTTGTTTGTAAACCAAATGCAAAATGGGACACAGAGGAATGGCTTACTATGTAGCCATTTCTATATACATCCAAAATCTATTGAGTCTTTTATGATTAATCGAAAGCAGTTCTTTTGTGATCGTCGAGGCGCACAGCGACGCAACGAACAGTCCCCGGTGAATAATCAAATGCTATTAACACCATATCACAAGACCTGTTAGCCACGTTTTCTCAATAATATATACTAGAGAGCACCGCGGCTTCGCCGCCAAATAGAAAAGGGTTATTAAAAAGATACAGGGTGCAAAATCTCGAGTTTCCCGAACTTCGTGCACCTGTAACTTTCTTAGCTGAGCGACTTTATGGCTGATTAATAGCTCCTTTTGCTTCGTAAATGGACAGTTCCGCCCCCTAAAACCAGATTTTTTGACTTAAAATGGCCATAACTTTTGATACACTCAAGCTTAAGCTTTAAGTTTGGTCTTAAAATGTTCCTAAGACTTAGCCGGACAACTTAGGCTTAAGCTTAGGCTTAATCTTAGGCTTTTGCTTAGGCTTAGCCTTAGGTTTAAGCTTAGGCTTAGTCTTAGGCTTAAGACTAGGCTTAATCTTAGGCTTAAGGCTGGGCTTTTCTCTAAGGAACATTTTAAGACCAAACTTAAAGCTTAAGCTTGAGTGCATCAAAAGTTATGGCCATTTTACGATATACAGGGGGCGGAACTGGGGTCCAGTCCTTTTGCTTGTCTCGTTAAGATCTGTCGATTGAGGTATCATTCGGCCATAAAGCAGTGGCGCACCCAGGATTTTTTTTTTGGGGGGGGGTACGTTTCAGTGGAAATGGGCATTTTGGGGGGGGGGTACACTTTTTTTGGTACCCCCAACTTTTGGATTTTTGATTTACACTCATTTTTTCAAATTTTTTCATTTTGGGGGGGGGGGTACGTACCCCCGGTACCCCCCCCCTGGGTGCGCTAGTGCCATAAAGTCGCGCAGCTAAAAAGATACAGGTGCGCGAAATCTAAGTTATCGTGATACCACGATAGCCACGTTAACTTATGAAAGCTACGTTGTTTTAACAGATAGATAAGGATTTTTATCAATACTTTACAATTGTCGTGAGCAAAGTCAGGAAGATAAAACTAGGAGATTTTGATTGTATACATTTTTGTAATTTATCTATGTGTCACTTAGTAAGCGTTGGTAATTTAGCACTTACCGTAAACTCTCTAATTTAACCCCCCCTCTTGTTTTACCCCCCTCTAATTCTGCCCCCCCCTAGAGGTCGATCGAGTAATTATGCCCCCTCTAATTTTGCCCCCCCCCCCCCAAAAAGCAAATTTGAGCAAAAATCCCAAAAATTTTCGCGCCGCGCCTCCGGCGCGGCGCGAAACCTCGTTCGCGTAATTTTACCCCCCTCTATTTTTACCCCCCTCTAATTTTGCCCCCCCCTAGAGGTCGATTGAATAATTCTGCCCCCGGGGGTTAAATTAGAGAGTTTACGGTATTTTATATTGTTTCGTACGTTGCTTTTTTATTGCTAAAGCTTTCAACGGCTTTGGTCTTTCTTTGTAAGCGGACTCCTTCCGCCTTTAAGCTCTAATTTTCCTGGCGGTGAACATTCTTTTCCGTTCTCCACCCAACTTTGTCAACATTTTGCGCCTATCAAAAATGAAAATCAGTCTTGCGTTTTGTCTTCCAATTTTCGTCGCTATTGTGCTGGCTTCCACCCCAGTTTGCAGTGTTGGTCACTTTGCAGTGACAAAAAAGACATTTTGTGCAGTTGTGGACAGTTTGCAGTACTTGAACAACAAAGTGTCGGTTTAGCAAGCCATTTCCGAGCCATTTATTAGTTGGGACCTCGATCTGTCAAACTGATCGAGCTCTTATTAAGTGAAACTTCTACTTTTTCAAAAGGAGGAGTATCTTAAGGGCTTTGAATTTGAAGACATTTGAATAGTGACTGAATAGTTACTGAGTAAGCAAAATAAAAAACCTTGCCCCAGATTTGCGTATTGTTCAAAAATGGTCATTTTTGGGCCAAAAAGTGGCCTTTTAGACCTTTTATCCCATAAACGTATTTTGCGCAGCAGTTTTTTCTGGTTTCTTTTTCTTACAATATCCCAATGGGTCTAGGGAACATAAAATTTTTGGTCTGGCAGGCATAAACCAATTTTTGCAAAAAGTGGTCATTTTTCTAGTTTTACAAACTAAAAGCATCTGCGGAGCTGATTTTTTGCGCCTGGGGATTTTCAATGGTAATAATTATCAATGATAATAATAATCCAAATCTGCCGTCAAATTCGTGATTTAGTCTCATGAGTTCATGTTATTCTTACACAGGCAGGCCCGTACCCAGAAATGCCTGCTCTATGACGCTCCTTTGCGTTGAGTTAGTATGTCTTTATCGCTTCTGCCTCTCTCTGAGGGGGGTTGATGAATCAGACACATGCAGTAAAGCAGACTATTTCGTCACTATTTCTCCATTATACAGAGATTTTGCGAAATCTCTGTATAATGGAGAAATAGTGACGAAATAGTCTGCTTTACTGCATGTGTCTGATTCATCAACCCCCCTCAGAGAGAGGCAGAAGCGATAAAGACATACTAACTCAACGCAAAGGAGCATCATAGAGCAGGCATTTCTGGGTACGGGCCTGTACACAGGTTAAACTGGCATTTTGGGACTTCCTACGGACGTGTGAAAATTTATATGTTGTCTACATGCATACCTATATGTTCTAAGTTTCCTCACATACCAAGGGGGAGGTCGAGCGCTGCGCGCACGACTATATGACTGGCTCGCCAGCTACGGCGAGCCGGTTTATGGGTAAGATTGGATACTGGAAAAACGCCATGCGCGCGCGGTCGAATCTGACTGCAGATTCGGACTCAGCGCAGAAAATTATCCATATAACATGTCCAACAACCCCCTCAGCATGGCCCATTTTTCAACAAAAACGGAATGTTCCAACTTTTCGTCGTCGGACCATCCCAACCCTGAAATTGGAAAAAGACGCTCCTCGATGCGTAGTCCATCTTTGGTTTTTAATCCACCTCAAAAAGTGCCATTTTAGCAAGCATGATGAATGACAACCGGACCGGACCGGACCGGGGGATGGCCGGTCCGGCGGACCAAACCGGACCGACCAAAACTAAACAAACACCCCTAAGAATGCATTCGGCGGCACCCGGAAGGGTGCCGCCGAGAAAAAAATTTGAAATTTTTGAAACATAAAAAATTTTTAATGCAAATTTTTGGCAAACAACTCTATTTTTATAAAAAAAAATTTGCCGCTATTTTCCTTCCATTTTCTATTCCATTTTGCTATTTTTCCAAAATTTTCGCTTGCGGCGCTCTTTTGCTGTTTGTATGTTCTTTTCTCTTTTGAAATTCGGTTTCGGAAATAAATTTTGACCTCTATTTCTTAGAAAACAATATCCCAAGTGTGGGCGTTAGGAAAAGGGCGTTTTTAGGGAAATCGGTTCCATCGTAGCGTATAAAAAACTACCGTTTTTGGGCGAAAAATGGGAATTTTTTGCCTAAATTGGTTATTTTAGTCCAAAAAAATTGAAATTCTCGACTGGATATGAAAAAACTAATTGCAGATTCGTAATCAGCCCATCGAAATACCCTAAAAAAACATTTAGATGCTAATATGCGAAAAAATTTCGGCGCTACCGAAGGTAGCGCCGCGAAAAATTTTTTGACCTTTTGTAGACCGGACCAAACCGGACCGGACCGGGCAAAAGGTCGGTCCGTGGTCATGCTTGTATTTTAGGTGAGTTATGGCTATTTTCGACCATTTCGACATCCGTTTCGACCCGTTCGACTTATGTTTGTCGAATTTGTGTTCCCCGACCCGAAAAACCCTTTATAAAACATTAATTACTTTAAAATGGCCGAAAATGGCATTTTCGTGCATGTCGATCATATTTCGACCTATGTCGACCTCAAATCTGGGGCGAGTTTTACGGATTTATGGGGGCTAATTACTATAGTAGTCATGAGATCTCGGTCGAAAACGGCCTGGAAGGGGTCGAAACGACAGTCCACGCACGCACGCAGGGACACCAGCAAATTAGTAGTACCACGGAAGATGTGGAAACATGGCAAAAAATTAGGTACTTGATATCATTAACTCAAAATTGAATGAGGAAACAGTAAGTAAAGATTGACAGGACAGTTAACTTGTACAGAAACACAATGGTTTAACAATAGTGTCTCGCTGAGCACACTTTAATTGATCTCTGTGTTTAAACTATAGGCAAGAAAACGAAAATACAGAACCCACTCCACTTTCCACTCTGCGTAGACATAGTGTCAGTAAAATGTCAGAACTACTCGCAATGAGGGAGAATATGAGTCAAAACATATTATTATACTCAGAAACCAAAATTCTATTTTATCGTTTATCATTTCACAAAAGCCGAATTTTGAACGAACTATAAACTTTTACAAAAACACAAAGGCTTAACAATTGCGTCTTGCTGCGCACACTTTGATTGATCTCCGTACTTATTCAGACGTTCGAACTGATCGGCTGTGAATTCGACATTTCCGTTTACTAATTTTCGTATCTTTATCGAAAACAGTCCTCCTCCAGGTGTAGCTTGAAACACAATCTTGAAGTGTCTAACAGATGTATTGGCAGTCTTCTTCAAGTAATTCGTATCCATAAATTCCATCAACGCGATTTTGACATTTTTGTCAAGTTCCAATTTTTCGCATTTGTCGGAAAAGCCGCGAGCGTTTATGTCTGCGTTGAGTTTCTCCAAACTTTTGAGGGCTAAGCGAAGTTTTAAATCTTCTTCTTCGGTCACGTCAATGTATTTGCCGGGGCATTGGCAGTAGTCGAAGGGAATTCTGAGAGATGCGCAGTCTCTCGGCTGCTTCATTGGATAATGGAACAAGCTCGAGCCGTGCATATTTGGAAGTTTCCCAAGTTGCTCAGATTTTGGCCATTCGCTTTCCCAATCGGAGCCATCCCACTCGTGACCATTCTAAATGAACTTTGATCAGGTTAAATTCAACAACATATCTTTTTGAGAGTAGGAAGCTTTTGAAGTTCAGGAGTCTCACTTCGATCCATAAGTTTTTGATTAAAATTCAATAAATATCACAGACCTTATAAATACAAAGACAAATAAAAATACAAACCTTGGCAATGGACAACAATGTGGCATACACATCGTGATGACTGACCAAATGACGCGCATTTTCAAACATAATTTCTTTCAGCTTTGCATTGCTTCGCAACGCTTTTGGCAGAGCTATGAACAAGGCGGGGTTGTTGTCCTCCATTGCACCAATTTTGGTGTTTCGGTGAGCCCCGAATCGGATGCCGTGATCTGACATGACGAAGAGGAACGAGTTTTCGAGCTTAAAGTGCAATACTTATTCGTTAATTAAATTTGAAAATACCTTGGGTTTTAATTGGCGAAAAGTTTTGTAGATTGGAACGTCTGCGTGATGAAATGCGTTGAAATTGTTGTGATTTAAATTCGTCATCTAAAATAAGTTTATACAGCCAAAAACATATAACAGTGTTTCTGGATCTACAACACCATCGGATATACCGTATTCCCTGTAATTACAGCCCCCTCGGCAGAACGCCAAGGTTACGCCAAGGCCATTTTCTAGGTTTCTAAATTTGGTAAAAATTCTGAATTTGATATATGTTGTAGCTAAGGACATAGGCTACAACATATTTCAAATTCAGAATTATCTTGAAGCTATAAAGTGGATTGCCAAGCTTTGCCAATTCGAGCGCCAATTTGAGGGGGGCTGCAATTACAGGGAATACGGTATGTTACTTCAGAAGGTTTCATATTTCTCACACGTACAAATTATTAGGTGAGTTTTAATAGTGTGTGTGTAAAGTATGAAACTGTGTAAAGTACTGGAAAATGCGCACTCTAAAATAAGATATCGGCCCAAAACATGACTTTCAAGGGAGAACGACTCATGAAAATACACAGCAACTCAAACAAAAAATTCCTACATAGGATTTCGTGCATACAGGATCATTCCCGTTTGTTTCCTTTTTCCGTTTGTTTTCTCAAGCAGACTAGTAGAGAAAACTAAGGGAATGGTTCTCAAGAAATAGCGCCTATTTGAAATGTAGGCATGAATTTTTGAGTGCACTGTACTTACCCATGTCAACGAGAATTTTTGATCGATATCGTCATAAACGTGAAGAAAACTTTGCAAGTTCTGCAATAGGACTTGGTAGGTTTCCACGCAGTGATCTTCTTTGTAAGACAGAAAGTGATGACCTCTATCCTTTCGAACCAAATTATCAATGCGAAGTGTGAAAGGCCTAAAAAGTTTCCTTGCGCGTTTTGTTAATTTTACTTTTCATCTTGGGCGGCTTCTATTCCGGCTTACAATTTTATTTTTACAAAATCAATCCGGAGTTAATATGTGCCTGCGATCCGTGCAATGTTTCTTACATTTCTTGTGAGCATATGAAGTTTAAGTTAATTTTATTTAGGGATCCAGATGCATAAGTGATAAAAATGTTTGATAAAAGAGATCGAAAAAGTTGGTAATCCTTTTGAAGCGTTTGCCAAGTAAATGTATGATAGTTCTTATACGAAAGAATTTGCCATTTTTATACTATAATATCAAAACGAATACTTGAAATAATGATCTGCTGGCTGTTTCTTGAATCCGGTGCAATCAGGATAGTTGAATGTATGGTACGCCCTAAAATACAAAACTGAGAGTTGTATATGTTGCAACATAAATTAATTTTCAGGAAAAACTAGTGTTTCCTGCAACGCAAATAATGGTAAAACATTTTATTTCATTTTTAAAAATTAACCCTTCATTTCCCAGTGTATCCGATCGGATACGATTTTAATTTGCTAAACGTCACAAAAAGAAAGAAACGAATGAGTGTTCATTTTTCATACAAAGAGTGCGTCTGTAAATAGATGAAATAGAAAAGAGAAATAAACAATGGCGGCCATCATGATTTTGATAAAGACAGCTCACCAAAAGGAAAGCTAATGGTAACGCCAGATTTCTGCCCAAATTCTTTGGCTCCGGCAATGACGAGTTAATTTTCCAAAAAGGCCTTGGCGACACATTTTTTGTTTGAAACTGTGGTACACTTGGGGCTGTGCAATGAGAACCTTTGAGAACCCAGAAAAAAGGCGGTTCTCATGTGAACCTACACGGTTCACATGAGAACCTATGGGTTCTCATGTGAACCCTAGAAGTTCACATCCGAATTTTTGTTATTTTTTAAATAAAGTGGCCAAACAAATTGCATATTCGGAATCCTCAGGAAAAACTGACATAAGGTCGTCCAGATCAGATTTTATGTATCTTAGGTAAATATGGGGTAAAATAGCGCTTTTACATCCGGTCCCGATTTGTTGATTGGGTGTGGGGTCGACAGAGAAAGAGAGATATGATCTGACGAGCTGGCCTAGCCGACTCGACAAATAGAGCGTTTTATTGGGGCGCCGCACACTAGCTCTTTATTGACCTGATTCTGAGTTAGATGCCAGAGAAAGAGAGACACGGTTAGATAGTGGGAAATAACCGACTTTGGGTATTCAAACCGACAAGTCTCTCTTCTTTTGGTTTTCATGTGAACCTAGTAGGTTCACATGAGAACCTCCCTTCTATTCAAAAGGTTCACATTGGGGTTCACATTGGAGAGGGTTCTCAAAGGTTCACAAAGGTTCTCATTGCACCCTTAGGTACACTAATGTTTGTTTACAGAGTTAGAAAGCGGACGAAATTTTTTCCGACTTTTACGTTTTTGGCCCGAAAATGGTCATTTTTACCAAAAGTGGCATTTATTACCTTTTGTTATAAACCTAATTTGCGCAACCGGTATTTCGGATTTCTTTTTTAGGATGTGAGCCTCGACGAGTTAAATCGAATGGTATAAAATGTTTTGGTATTTTACCGTTTTTGCCTAAAAATGGCCATTTTTGCTCAGTGTTTGAACCAAAGTGTCTAATGAGCTGATTTTTTGCACACGGAGGTTTCGATGGTGCTGATGTACGTTTGTTCGCATGGGATCGTGTTATTCTCACGAGATCTTTCACAAGGCCAGATGGAGTCCAGGAGAATTCAGGCCAAAAGTAGTCCTCTGATTCCGTTGTAGAGGTCCGGTCGGTCTCAGCGAAATAAGGACCGGCCAGAGGGAACCCAGCCTGATGGCCCTTGCTGATCTTTTTGAATTTTCATTCAGACTCCCAGAGGGAGTCCCTGGAGCTAGAATAAGAAATGATCTCTCTCATACATACCTTGACTATCTTAGTAGAGAATTTTAAGGTGTTTTTTGGAAAAGCTATTAGATAAATTGCCAACCAATCTTCCGCCCACATTGTTTTGTAACCAAGTTCTCTGAACTGATACACAATAGATGACGTCTGATTGTCCAATGGAACATGGCATATGGTATCGAACTCATATCCGGCGTCTCCTTTTATGGTTTTATTGTTTATTGGGCTTGCGGGCATGTCCTCACTTTGCTTTCCTAAAGTTAAAAATGAAATATTTCGACAAGCATTAAGTAATTTAACCCATGAGGATTGCGAATCCGTTTGGCCAACTGTTAAGACCGATTTTGTTCAAGTGTGGAAACGGGATCGCTCCGTATTCTTCTAGCAAAAGTTGAGTCAACTTTGGAGCAGAA
Source organism: Ditylenchus destructor (assembly GCA_022814885.1). Classification (NCBI taxonomy): domain Eukaryota; kingdom Metazoa; phylum Nematoda; class Chromadorea; order Rhabditida; family Anguinidae; genus Ditylenchus; species Ditylenchus destructor. The sequence continues at coordinate 83,485 of JAKKPZ010000102.1, read as the reverse complement.
CGTAAAAAATTGGAATGAGAAGTAGAATCAAGAACCAGAATATGCACGCCGAATCCTTTTGCTTTTTGCGTAATATTTGTCGGCTCTCGACTAAATTTAATTTTATATTACGTTATTACTAGCATCGGAATACCGATGCTAATAAAAGGGTGGTTTCTGTATACACGGGAAAGTATAGTATATGGATTGTCGTATATTAGAGAAAATTCAGTATTCAGCGTTCTCGAAGCCGCTAACGCGGCTTGGCCTGCTTCTAAACCAATCTCGGTTTTTTGTCTCGTTAACGGTTGGGTTGTACGTCCGTCGCGGCCTTAAATAGGGTCCGAGAGCGCCGGCGTGTCGTCGCGCCTCTCCCGGACCTGGGAGTGTACAGGCTATCCCAGTTTATTCTGGGAGTGTACGAGCTATCCCAGTTTAGCCTGGGAGTGTACGGGCCATCCCAGTTTAGCCTGGGAGTCCACCAAACCTGGTTTTTCGGGATGCCCAACTCGAGGGCTATCGTCTGACACCAAGATCGCCCAAAACCAAGAGGAGCGCGGCCAGATAGCTCCATTTCCAGCCAAATGCCATCGGGGCTTCTAGAACCTTCTAGAAGCAAATGTCGCCGGCCGGGCCTGATTTTTCGGGATTCTGAGATCAAGGCCTATCGTTTGACACCAAGATCGCCCCAAACGGTGAGGGGCGTGAGAACTTGCCCTTTTACGTGACCCACGTAACTCACGTTTCACGTGAAAAGACGTGAAAAATTTTGGCGCCATTCGACTCAGCGTGGCCGATTTAGGGGTACCCGCGAGCCTGGGGTCCGGTAGCGTCTAAAAGTCGGTGCAGGAATAAAAGCTGCTTAAAGTGGGTTTCGTTTCTATTAAGGGAATTATGTTCTTAATCCGAAAAATATGTGTGCTTCCGTTTTTCGGACCGGCATTGCGTTATATGTTTCAAAAGAGTTTTCCTTTGATAATAAGAGTCTTCCCTTTTGCCTCATTTTAGTGTTTGAAAATGAATTGTCTTACTAAATTTGGTGATATAGGTCTCGATATAGGTCCGTGCCATTTCCTTTTCTCTTCCCTTCGACCTCAAATACATCACACGGGGGTTGTATTGATACATTTGGCGATAACGTGGTCCAATTTCCGGCCAAATAGCTCCAATCATTTTTTGGGTACGAACACCTGTAACAGGTAAGCGATGAATACTTAATTTATAAAGCTACATTATAGACCAGGATGATCTGAAAAGGTGGTATATTTTAGGACTGGAATATTAACATAAAAGCAGGAGAATTAAAATGTAAGCTTAAACGCTTAATTCTGTACCGATATCGACATTCGTATTCATTTATATATTCCGGCCGTATTGAGAGTTGCATCAGTTTTCCGTTCGAGGATTCAACCAGTTGAGTGATTTCAGTTTTTGGTTTGCAGGTGTCAGGGAAATGAGGGCCTTCCTCGGATGGACGAACGAATTTCATAATCTGTGGGCTCCATGGATCTTTTTCGCGCAAACATGAATCGATGCCATTAGTTTCAACTTTTCCTAAAAATTAAAATGATTTGTCTTGCTATTAAGAAAAGTGTTATGATACAAACAAAAAAGGTGCCAATTAGCGGATCCAAAAAATCTCTTTTGTCGATAGGTTTGTAAGAAAGCTTTTACATGTAAAAACGTTTTCAAGTTAGCACTTCTAACCAGTGGATAAGCTGGTTGGAATTATGCCTCTGAAATGTGACATTTAATCGCTATATTACCAAAACGTTTTATAATCTGTTATTATAATATCGTATAGTGACCCGATATTCGTTTTATAGCTCTTACAAGAAAGAACAATGATTAAAGAAGTGCAATTAAGGACAACGCTCAAAAATGCTCCTCACAACTTCAAGTTAAGTCGCGTTTAGTAAAGCAGACAAAGCAAGAGTAAGGCACATAAAATTTAGTGCTTACATTTGGGACCGGGACATCTCCCACCCGACGACTCCCACCGCGATAGCTCCCACACCGTAGTAGAGAACAGCGTAAGCGTGTGAAAGTAACCACGAATTAGTGTCTATCTCTAACCGTCTGCCGTCCCCTGAACCTCACAGCGATAATAAGTCTGGTTGAAAAGTTGAAGGTGGGAGATGTCGCGGTGGGAGTTGTCTTTAACTAAAAGTTATGAAAAAATTATCCGTATATAAATCCAATAAATTCGGTATAATATATAAATTCCGTATATAGTATTACAATAAATTGAAAATTTTACTGCTTACCTCCTGAAAATGTTTGCGTGCTCAAGAGCATCGGTCGCATATAAATATTATACAGGCTCGGAAAGAATATACTTGTCGCAATCCAGAGACCACTAAAAATCAATACTGCTGCCAGGAAACATGATTTTCTGTAGCTCATAGCTTCAAATAATGCCCAAAAGTTATCGTGTTAGTGACAGACGTGCAATTATACGTATTCGCCAAGGAAAGCTTAAAACCAAAACCAAATGCAAAATGAGACACAGAGGCTTACTATGTAGCCATTCCTATATACATCGAAAATCCATCGAATCTTTTATGATTAATCGAAAGCAGTTCTTTTGTGATCGTCGAGGTGCACAACGACGCAGCGAACAGTCCCCGGTGAATAATCAAATGCTATTAACACCATATCACAAGGCATGTTCTCAATAATATATATATTATATTTCCATATATCGACTCACATAATCGTAGCCTGTGTTTGCATTTTTACATAGGAAGACAAGTCAAGTTAACTAAATACTTCTTCAGGATATTGCTAGTCCGTAGTAGCTGATAAAATGTGAAAGAAAATGGAACAGAAATTTGGCGCATACCCCTAAAATTGCAATTACCGACAGAATGTTCCAAACCTACAGAAATTTTGCACGCACTAAGAAATTTGACTGGTTCTCACTTGGACATAAACCATTGTATAAGCAAGCATGACAACGGACCGACCTTTTGCCTGGTCCGGTCGACCCCCGGTCCGGTCCGGTTTGGTCCGGTTCGGTCCGGTCTATATAAGGTCAAACAATTTTTTTTGTAAAGGTGTTTTTAATGTATTCCGATGCGCTGATTACGAATTTGCAATTATTTTTTCCGTATCGCATCAAGAATTTTAATTTTTGGTCTAAAATTTTGGCCAAAATTTCGAGAAAATTGGTCAATATTTTGTGAAATTTTGGCCAAAATTAGCATTTTTCACCAACACTTAGACGCGGAAAATATTTGCGACTTAAAAATGGCCGAAACCGAGACCGAGTTTTATAAGAGAAAAAAAAACATACAAACAGCAAAAAAGCGCCGCAGGCGAATATTTTGGAAAAACAGAAACGTACAATAGAAAATGGAAGGAAAAATAGCGCCGCAGGCAAAAATTTTTATAAAAACTGAATTGTTCGCCAAAAACTTACATTGAAAATTTTTAATATTTCAAAATTTTCAAAATTTTTTGCCGCCGAAGGCATTCTTAGGGGTGCTTGTTAAGTTTTGGTCGGTCCGGTTTGGTCCGCCGGACCGGCCACCCCCCGGTCAGGTCCGGTCCGGTTGTCATGCTTGTGTATAAGGAGTTTTTACCCTATCCTACAAAACAGATCTTAAGTCGAGAGTACCGATAGGGTAAATGAGGAAGTTCTAAGGTCTAATTAATGCATCTACCATCAGAAGAAGAACTGGCTGGCAGAATCGGTAATGCCAAGGAAAGCCATTGTCGAGCATTTATCGAGGAATTATGTGTACCAGTAGGCCTGTATTGGGCTCACTAGCGCACCCAGGGGGTACCGGGGGTACGTACCCCCCCCCAAAATGGGAAAATTTGAAAAAATGAGTGTAAATCAGTGCAATTTTTGGCAAAAATTTGGTCCGGTACCCCCCCCCCCCCAAAAAAAAAAATCCAAAAGTCGGTTGTCCCCTCCACACGGTACCCCCCCCCCAAAATGGCCATTTCCACTGAAACGTACCCCCCCCCAAAAAAAAATCCTGGGTGCGCCACTGATTGGGCTTCATCATTAGATGATGTCTAAAGAGTGGTTGGTGTGTTGGTGAACCAATGTTGGACACTGCTTCAAAGAGTGAGGAAATGTTAGCGATCATGTAATAGCACTTTGCCTGTTCCATCCTCAGCCAATACCTCGGTAAATTCTTTCTTCGCTACCATTAGGTAAATCAGTGAGCAATAGAAAATCAATGTTGTGCATTTCGTTAACCCATTTTAGCCAAAACATCCGAAGATATGGGCGTATCTAGATTAGCGAAGTATGGCAAATACCAAAAGTTGAAGTGGAAAATCGATTTTTTAGTCAAATGAGAGTGTTTTTGCTTCTGCCGCAGATCCCTCTAACAAATAAAATAATAAAAAATTTGAATTTGACACCAAAAAGTAGAAGAAGGTTATCCTAATAATCTCGGAGAGAAACATAAAGAGGGGAAAGTTCGCTAGAGAAACGTCCCCGGGAGGGAAATTTTCAGAATTGGAAACGGGTCCAATCGAAGGCTTGACATTAGTAATGTGCTTGCAATATCCAAACTTTAGTGTCATTTTAACAATCAAATATTTATTTTAATTGTTTCAGAAACTCTCAGAATTCAACAAAACAGCGAAGAAGACTAAAAAATTGAGATGACAACGTGAAAACCCAGATATCAGAATCCCGAAATTCGATGACGTAATCATAGAATGAACTCTAAGGCCCTGTATGTATATTTGAAACGCGTGTGAAAATTTCTTTCTTCGAGCGGCAGCCATAAAACACAAGGTAATCATTTCGCACAGTTGAGCTAAATGTATTTGGTAGTTAATGTTATAAATTGTTTCTTCAGAAAAATACGAATAAGAACCAAATATAACAGAACATTACTTACCTCAGAATAAATAAAAACACAGATCCGAGAAGAGAGTACGCATCCGAGAACAGAAAGATATTTGCCTGCATGAAGCCGAGCAAATTTGAGGAGACATTTTCCGGTAATAAAAGCACGCCAATAAACGAAATGACGTAGTAAATTGTGCGTAAAATTTGTGCCATCAACATGAAGATCGTATGAACTGAAAATTTCAGTTCATACGATTCATAAATTTCAGTTCCTGCCGGATATTTCAGTCTGAAATATTCGGCAGGAATTACAGTTTACATTTTTAAATAATTATACAAAAGCTAATTATTGAGTCGTCTCATCAATTCTTTTTTGGATAATAAAATATTTGGAACTAGCGGCTTGGGACTCCCTATGGGAGTCTGATTAAAAATTTTGTCTATATGTATACCTATGTTCTAAGTTCCCTCACATTCCAAGGGAGAAGGTCGGGCGCTCCGCGCCCGACCACAGGACTGGCTCGCCGCCTCCGGCGCCTCGCAATGTTTATGGGGTAAAATAAGCACTGGATAGAATGCACTTTTCAAAAATTTTGGACTGACAGAAATAAGCACTGGATAGAAAAAAAATTATGGTACATTTTAGCCAGATTTTGACCTAAAATTCTGATTCCCCGCAAAAAAGATATATTTAAAAATTAAACACTGGTAAGAATTATACTTCCCAAAAATCCCAGGGGACAACACACAGCTTTAACTTATTATAAGGATAATGCAGAGTATGCAGTCCCCCGAAGTCATTCCGAAATACTACCATCTCTTTTGGTACTAATCACTTATACACAAAAATGATAAACTCATATTGCAAATTTCGTGGAAGACGGAAAAAAATCTAGTAGCCGTTTTTGCCCGATTTTCACAGCAAAAACGTATAAAAAATGTCAGATTTAGGTAGTAGACCTTCTGTATCAAAGTAGGAAATAACTAAAAAAGGTCTAAATCGAATTACTGCAACCGAAATCTGCGATGGGGCAGACGCTGGCAGTGATTCCAAGTCCCAATCATTTGATAAAATCCACAAATGAAAAAGCACATTTTTGTTAAGGCTTAGAAAAAACTTACTTAGAAGCCTCAGGTCCTGTTTAACTTGTCCACTTGGCACTGAATTATCTCCCATATATCGTCGATAACGAACGAGCGAACAAATATTCAACGTAAAGCCGATAATGGTCAACGGGAAATAGTAGCAGAAGCCGACAGTTTTTCCTATCTAAAGGTAATGTATATTTTGGTCAAAGCTTTTACATATTAAAACTAACTTGATTAATCTTTTTATCATAATATGTCACTACAACTAATTCATCTGCATTGAAAATGTATGTGACAGGAGCGCCAAAACTGTAAGCCATGCCAAAGACAGGTGATATGAAAAGAGTAATGATTATGAGAACCAGCCATTTGCCACTCCAAATTTTGTCATGGCTTTGGTTAAAGTAAAAAACGGTAAAACGATTGAAAGCGATCGTTGTGTGCGCACAAACTTGGAACCAGGCACAATAACTGGTGCTCCCATAGACCCATTTGGCTCCCAGATCCCAGCCGCGGTATGCATCGACAAAGAGTCCAAATAAATAACCAATTCGGAAGAGCGCATAAGTCTGAATATAATAAAGAAGATATCAATGTGGTATATTTAAGGCATTTATGAGACTCATTCTAAAATTCCAGGTTCTGATAATTTGACTTCTAACTTTATAAATAATCCTGTAAACTATCGTAAATATTCACTGCATGACCAGAAATCTCGGTGGCTAAAATTTTAGAAGCCACTAGTTTTCGTAAAAATGACATAATATGTCTACACTTTATAAATAACCCACAATGGCAACATAGTAGAGATCAACCAGAGACACCGCACAATAAAGCACATAGAATCCTTGTCTGTAATACGCTTTTTTGGTAACGATTCTTGAGAATATAAATATGAGCATGCTGAGGTGAAAAAGAAAAGCTGGCACGTCGAAAACGAAAAGAATTAGTAGCTGGATCGGTGCTTGGGTCATCGTATCTCTGTAGTATATAAAAATAATTGATAATTGAAATAAACTAATTCCGCAATAAAACTCAAAATTTGCTCTACCCGTCTTATTTACCACGTAATGACTGCCAATGTCATTGTGTCGCGTAATATTGCTCGATTAATACAAATCTCTGGATTAATGGTCTAGTGGGTCTCAAAGATCCCTTTGAAACAATATCAACAGGTGAATTGGTTAATTAAGAAATTATTATCCCGTGTGCACTGTGCATACATTTGTCAAGAAATGATGTGCGTTAGCTTTCACGAATGAGTCTAAGGTATGGAACACATAGCTGGTTTTGTGTAACACAAAAATAAGCTTGCAGCGGCGTAACGTTGGAAACAAGAAACAATCGAGACATCAATACCAAATTTATGACTCACAAAGTGAAAATAGGTTCGGAGACGGAAATTAACCAATTACCAAAAATCGCACAAAAGGACTGATCAAACTCGCATTTGATCAGTCGATAGAAAAAATTGTATAAACTGATTCGATCAGTCATATTTTGGAAATTTATTTGTTTAACTAAACATTTTCGCTATGTGAATCATAAATTTGATAGTGATGACTCAACTTTTTACAAATCTTTGTATGCACTTTACAGATTTTCAATAGGCTGGATAAAATCTTATGAAAAGTAATGTTTAAAAAAGTTTCATCGTGATGAAATCATACGCTATTGGGAGGGACTTGGGGCTATATGTACTTGGTCCGTAATTTATGTTATTAAGTGGATACTGTATTGTATAAGGAGACAAAATGTTTTCAGAATACTTTCTGCAGTGTACAGGTGCAAAAAGAGCATGTGGCATAGAAATTCTGTAAACTCTTTCTTCTACTAAACACGCTTTCAAAAAATAGATTATTTTTCTAAAATTTCTCGGAAGTAAAATAGTGTTCTCGTAAAGTGTGGTTTCAATTAGAAGAAAAGCGGTATTTGTTATAGGGAGACAAAAATTATGGCGGAAAATTTGGGTTGCGCAATAAATACAGGTGATATGATTGACATATGACTGTCAATAGCTTTATACTAGTTACTTTACCTTATTTGTGAGTAAGAAAATCTGATGAATGCTTACGGGGAAACGAATGTTCCAACCGTTTACATTACACTGTCACATATCATGTTTAAACCTCCGACATGGCCCACACAACGTGCATCTAATCATTTTGCAGTGTACAGGTGCAAAGAGAGCAATATGCTCTCTCTTACTTGCAGCAACGAATCCAATGGGTGTGGAATGCATGACTAATGTCTTACAAGTATAAATCTTAATGAAATGGCATAAGAATATAGGAAATAGTACTTAGCGTACTGCGCATATAAACGCAGTTTTAAAAATATACCGTTCATTCAGAGCAGGATAGATTCCAAAGGTTCATTTGTCATTTTTCACGTTTAATAATGTTAACCAATAATAATATTATATAGAATTTCCAAATTATTTGAGACCGGAAACGCTTGAGGTAGAGAATAAAATCTCTTTATTGTGATGTTTCGAAGGTTACGTCTTTGTCAAACTCAAATTGGGTTTGACTTGACAAATTGTTCGTTCTACTTCTTGTCCCGGACACTTCGTCTCCCGTATATAAAAAAGGTTTCTAGAAGATACAAACGATATAGAAGGCGCTAGATATATTTAAACATTGTAGAATAATATAGAATGAAATTTGCGTCATTAGAAGATGGGAAGGCGCATTTTACGTGCCATCGCCATTAGGGTTAACCCATGTATATGTCCGCATACCCATCACTAAACCTAAATAAAATAAGGCCCTGTTAAGCCTAAAGCCTAATTCATGAAACGGGTTGTTTAGCCTAAGGCCTAGTTTCTGTGAATAAGCTATTTTAGTTCTAGAACGTTTTGGAAGTCTTTCTTATATATGGGACGAAATGTTCGGATAAATATGAACCATAAACTTAGAAGTCACCATTTGCATCAATGCAAAGCTTTACGTATGCGCGACAATGCGTGCGTTAAAAATTATGTTGTGTGTTATGAAGTTTAAGAATTATCTGAATTACTGCAGAATTTATGTGTTAGGAGAGCAAGCGAAATTCCATTTCTCAGCACTAGTTAAGCCTCATTCTAGAAATACGGAAGCTAAGTATAAGTTATTTACATTAAGTTTGTTAAACTACCTTTCGAATGAGACATGCTGAAGTTTGAGCTCAGGTTTGATTTGTCTAGCCTTAACAGGTGACTAAAGACTTAACACAGGTAGGCGAAGCAGCCAAAGTAATACGTTTATTTCGTCTCTAATTCGAAGGTTCATTCATCTCAGAATATCAATGTTTTAGAATGACTCTGTAATTTAATTACCAGCCCATACCTTCACGACTATCATTTATTTTAGAGAAAAATTACGACTGTAGCCAATTTCATCATCTCGTAAAAATCGCTCCCGGAAATTTTACGGTAAAGAAAGGCGTTTAAAATTGGGATTATTTGGTGTAATATTTCTCTAAAACAGAGAACTTTCCAACGTCAACACGAATTACATGGGGGCGTGGAAAATGAGAGTGTCTGAAAACGGAGCGGAAGTTCAAATGTGGGATTAGAGATCACATGAGAGAGCAGAGCGCTCAGGGAGTCTTTGCTCGGCTTGTTATTGCCTATTTTTTAGAGGCAGATAACAAGGCGAGGTGAAAGAAGAGAGTTAACTTGTAATTCAAATCAACCGCCTTGTGGAAAAATTATTCGTGTTAGCGTTCGAAAGTTCTCTGGTTTAACATAGTATTTTTTCTCTTTCATAAAGCCGCTTAGAAAAAAACTTTAAAACATAACAACGAAATTAATCTGGAGCCAGTCATTGGCTTCCATTAAGCTTTGACAAGGAACACTCACCTGGTAAAACGTGATGGATAGGAATTTACCCCACCTTGTGGGCATTCGAACGGTACCAAGCTTTTTTTCCATATACGTTACGAAAAAAAGTTTTCCTTATACTGAAAGTTGGATTTTTACAAGGAAAATGCGAGAAAATCCGATTTCAGAGGCCGTTTTAGGGCGTTTTTGTCTATGAAAGTGACAAAAATAACGTAATATTCGTGTTCCCCGTAATTTTTTGGGTAAGAGAGCGCCTTTTTCAGAATTTTTTGAAAAAATTTTTTTCTCTTTTTTGTTTCCAGGTGATTAGACTAGATTTAAAAAAAAGAGAAAAATTTTTTTTCAAAAAATTATGAAAAAGGCGCTATCTTACACAAAAAACTATGGGAAACACGAATATGACATTAATCTTGTCACTTTCATAGACAAAAACACCCGAAAACAGCCTCTGAATTCGGATTTTCTCGCATTTTCCTTGTAAAAATCCAACTTTCAGTATAAGGAAAACTTTTTTTCGTAACGTATATGGAAAAAAGCTTGGTACCGTTCGAATGCCCACAAGGTGGGGTAAATTCCTGTGTATCATGTTTCACCAGGTGAGTGTTCCTTGTGAGTCGGCGGAAATAAAATCGATTATTTTGCGACTGGTATTACCATCCTAAAAATGATTTTGCATTCATGACTCATAGCGAATAGGTGATGGTGGCAGATGACATTGAGGTTAAAAATGATATCAGAAATGTAAATTAAACGCGTATTTAACATATTGCAACATTAAAAAGACGTCGTCATTAAAGGGAAGAAATCTGATAGACCAGAAGATAAGGGCATGCTAACAAGGGGACAAAATTCCAAAATTGAGATCACATATTGGAAGGCCGCTCAGTTTCTCCTAACTCAATGATGAGCAGAGAATAAAGATAGAGTAGGGATAAACTCTAAGGAGTGAAACATTCTTTCTTTGAGCGGCAGCCATAAAACACAAGGTACTCATTTCGCACAGTTGAGCTAAATTATTTTACCTGAATGGAATAGTAAACAAAATTTTTATGTTGGCAGGTGTTTGTGAGCAAGCATACAAGCGCAATATTTCAGAGAAGTTACTATTATTATCCTGCTAATCGCATAAAATGTTTGAATTCGCGGGCTGTGACGCAGCAGTGCCAAAGGGAAGATGAGCTAGGAAGGCACGCCTCCTTCTATTCATTGGCACTGAGGGACATCGCTGTGGGACAAAATCCGTCCAAACATTTGCCGCACGGCAGCTCCTGCTCAATTTTTGACCGTGGGAATATCCAGGATTCATCAGCCATAAATACCGGAACTCGAAGATGTACGAAACTGGTACCAATCGATAGCTCTCACTGAGGGCTATCGATTGAGCTATCACATGCCCGGGCCCGAACCCAGACGCAAAAGTTGCCCTTTTACGTGACTCACGTAAGTCACTTAACTCACGTTTTCACGTGCGTGACCACAATTCTGACTTTTATAATCCCTTAAAATCATAGGTTTTGGGGTACTGTGAACGTCTAAAAGCAGGAGATTTCTGTCTAGGAGAGCTTCACCTTGCGGCTTAGTAATAGTATTCCATAGGACACTCGCGGCCTCCGCCGCGGACCACCTGCGGCTTCGCCGCGGACCACCGAGAAAATGGCTACTTTTTGGCAAAAAAAGCCAAAAATGACAATTTTTGAATGGTGCGCCAAAATTTTTTGGCCCCCGGTCTTAGCTCGTCGAGACCTACAAAATGAGCTATCACACACCCCCGTAGCTGAGCGGCATGGAAAATTGTTCTGTTGACCTGTCTGCCCTTAATTTTCGAAAATTTTTTCAAAAAAAAATTTTCGTACCCCGGGAATTTTTTTGACCCCGGATTCGGACTCAGCACTATCGAAAACCCCCGGGTCCAAAAAATTAGCATGAGAAACGCTCAGAATTCAAAAACGCATTCCAGTGGATTAGAGAAATAGTGTGCAAAACTTTGGTGACTCATAACTCGAGATTGGATTTTTATCAGTCCTTGCTTCTCATCCCAGGAGGAGCATTTTGAGCTGTCACACGCCCACGTCCGGCAAAGTACCTAACTGGCGCGGACATACAGACGGTATTCACTTGCGAATTGGGGTGATTGGATATATCAAAATTGTAATTTGATACAAAATAAAAGAAGATGATATCATTGAGGGGAAGAAATCTGAAAGACCAGAAAAATTACAAAATATTCGATGACATAATCATGGGACAAACTCTGATGTTTGTATATTGGACACACGAGTGAAATATCGTTTCTTTGGGCAGCAGCCATAAAACTGAACGAAACCCTTTCGCACAGTTGAGCTAAATTGGTTAATTTTATCGAATGATAAACAAATCGAAATGTTAGAAAAATTTGCGAAAAACTCCATTTTTAGCTGCTTTTTTGTAACTTTAATACATTCACTAGTACTTTGGCAAAATATAAACTTTTTAGCTACTTTTTAAAGTTTGATGTGTATACCAGAGCTGCGTTATTCGGGGTTTTTCTGTATACTATTTTTGTTATAAAACATGAAATAACAGCTCAGACCATAAGAAAGACTAAAAAGCTGGCACATTTTTGACTTTCTATGTGGACCTTCGATAAGCGTGTGCCTTGGAATTTAGCCTACAGAAAATATTATGCGATGCACTGACAAGCACATAACAAAACATCACTAACCTTAGAATAAATAAAAACACAGAGCCGAGAAGCGAGTACGAATCGGAATACAGAAACATATTTCTCTGCATGAAACTTTGTAGGTTTGAAGAGACATTTTCTGGTAAAAGTAACCAACCAACAACGAAAGCCATGTAGTAAAATGTCCGTAAAGTTTGGGCAGTCAACATGAAGATTGTATGAACTGAAATATCCAGTAGTCAAAACTTTCGTTAAAACATATTTTTTAATAATATTTATAAATCTTTTAATAAATTATGTTAAACTTACCTAAACTAAGATAATAAATAATAATAAAACCCACAATAGTAGTTATTATTCAGGCTTAGAAAGAACATACTTAGAAGCCTTAAGTCCTGGTTAGCGTATCCACTGCTGACGGAATTATTTCTCGTATGTCGTCGATAACGAATATATGAACAAATATTCAGAGTAAAGCCGATTATGGTGAGAGGAAAATAGTAACAGAAGCCTGCAATTTTTGTTATCGAAAGGTAAAGTAAATTTTTTATTGTCATACGTAGCCTAATAGTAGAAATTTTGGTTACCATTTACAACATAATTTATAATGCGAACGGTTCTGATGTCATGCAAAATTCGAACTTAGCAAAATTTTATGGAGAGAATGAATACCAAAGGTATATCAAGTTGAAAGAATAACAAATTGATGACGAAAATATTTTTGATTAAAAAATACTAAACCAAACCAACATGGTTGATATTGTTGTTGTAGTACGCCGCTGAGATTAATTCATCTGTACTGAAAATGTATGTGAAAAGAGCGCCAAAACTGGTGGCCATGCCAAATAAAGGCACTATGAAAAGAGTAATGATTATGAGAACCAGCCATTTGCCACTCCAAATTTTGTCATGGCTTTGGTTAAAGTAAAAAACGGTAAAACGATTGAAAGCGATCGTTGTGTGCGCACAAACTTGGAACCAGGCACAATAGCCGGTGCTTTCAACAAGCCATTTGGCTCCCAGATCCCAGCCGCGGAATGCATCGAGAAAAACTCCAAATAAATATCCAATTCGGAAGAGTGCATACGTCTGAATATAATAAAGAAGATATCAATGTGGTATATTTAAAGCATTTATAAGATTCATTTTGTAGTCTCTATTTAAGGTAAGTACAAGAGACGAGAGTAGGGCACCGCGACGTTCGGATAGACACACACCATTGCGGCTTAGGTAGAGTGGAGATGGAGATTGATATACAGAAACTACTTTATCCGACGGGGACTCAGTAAAATGAAATTCGGTCGAAAAGGTCAAAATACATTTTTCCTCGAATCCAAATACCAGAACTGTCCTGAAGATCGAATGTCTTCTACTATATGTCTTCCACTATAAGAATGTCTTCTTATGGTCGTAGTTCCGCTCCATTTTAGGATGAGCAGCATATGCGGCAAAGGCGCGAATTTGAATGATAATTCTGGAAACATTTATTTATTAAGAAGGGAGCTATAGAAGGGGGCTAGCTCAAATCTGATATTGGTAACCCACTCTAAAATACGATTCTAGAGGGGGTTACCAATATCAGATTTGCGCTAGCCCCTTCTAGAACCCATTTCTGAATAACTTATTTTCTAATTACTGTACTTGCCAAAGCGTTGTGGGACTCAATCAGATAAAATGGAGCGGAACTACGTCCACTTCGCCCATAACTGGATGTAAATGGGCGCAAAGGTGTGCGTACAGCTCCTACGCAGCTCCTGCTGCGTAGGAGCTGTACGGAGATGTCAAATAACCCACAATGGCAACATAGTATAGATCCACCAGAGACACCGCACAATAAAGCACATAGAATCCTTGTCTGTAATACGCTTTTTTGGAAACGATTCTTGAGAATATAAATATGAGCATGCTGAGGTGAAAAAGAAAAGCTGGCACGTCGAAAACGAAAAGAATTAGTAGCTGGATCGGTGCTTGGGTCATCGTATCTCTGTAGTAAAAATTAGCTGATAATTGAAATAAACTAATTCCGCAATAAAATTAGAAAGAAGGAAGTTAAGGCTACAATGAAATCAATAAGTTTTTACATTAAGTTTGTTGCATTACCTTCACTTTCAAATGAAAATTTATGCATAACTAGTACGCAGGCCAGGGTTGTCTAGTCTTCACAAGTTACTAAAGACTCAACGCACCTGCTATACGCGAATCAGCCAAAGTAATTGATTATTTCACCATAATTTGAAGGTACATTTAGCTGGCTTATTTAGTCCTTCTTAGAACATTAATGCTTTAGAATTGAACTGCCGGGTGTTAAATTCCAAAATGCTGTATTACATAAGGAAGTTCCTTTGTATCGTAAACAATTTTCAGTAAAGCAATGTTTAGCAGTGACTATTAACAAATATAAGGAACAGATAATCGAATACGTGGAATTGATTTAAATGATTCAGTCTTTTCTCGGAATAGTCTTTTCTCGGAATTGTTCATGACCCAAAGTCTGGGAATTATTTAAGGGACCATTTCAGCACAAAAGGGCGATAAAATCAAATATTTTGTGTGAAAAGATATACTTTTTGGTTAGTAAAATACCCGCTCCCCTATCGGTCCATCGACGACTGAGCCGTCGCAGAATGCACGAGTAAGCTCGTCGAAACCACAGCGACAACGTGCGAATTCCAGACGAGCGAAGAAAGAAGAACGCAAATTATCACAAAATTTATCTTAATTCCTCTGTGAGTGTTCACTTTTATTGTTTTTTTTTTGCTATTATGGAAACGTGGGCGGATTTATATATAAAGTTTTTAAAAGTTTTTAATGAAATTATAAGTATAGTTAATGAATAGTATTGGGTATTCCCATAAGTCCTGACTTCAAAGTCATGTCATTTGCAGAGCACAGTTTTCTTAGGAGATAGTGAACAATAGTACATAAAAGGATTAGATATTTTGCAATAAAAATGCTAACATAAACATCCTTTATGAACAAACATAAAAGTTTTTTGCCACTGGAGTCGAGGTGGCTGACTAATAACATTATGCTTGTACTTTAACTTCATTTGGTAGTAAGCATGATGTACATCGAGTTTAGTTCTTGCTGAGATCTGATTAGTCTAGTCTTAACAGGTGACTAAATATCCATATGCCTAAGTAATTCTTTCATTTCAGCTCTAGTTTGAAAGTACATTAATGTGCCATAATTAGTTGTCCCAAAGAGACATTTGATGTCTCTATTGTGTACTATTTCATTTCTACTTACGTTTCGTAAAAAGCCTAACGTCCTGACAATACACAAGGAAACGATGCTCAAAGATCCGGTCAATTCAATTCCCTTTTGCATCTGAACCCGTTAAAAGTCCATTTGGTAAGAATCAAATATTCAAATTTCAAGCCAAACAAATCTTAATTTTGCGAACACGAAAATAAAGTTGTCATTAAAAGGAAGATATCTAATAGATATAAATTATAATGTTCCATATTTTCGTAATATTTTATCGTAAATTTTTTGATGACATAATGATGAAATGCGTTCTATGATTGTAAGTTGAATGATGGACATATCGTGGATGATTACCGTATTACCTGTAATTAACCCCCTCCAATTACCCCCCCCCAAAAAAATGGTCTTTTTTCCAAAATTTTTCAAAAATTCAAATTTTTGACGCAAATTCAAATTTTCTGGTGCGAATTTGAATTTTTTGTGTAAACTTTTCCATTTTTTGGCAAATTTTCAGAAAAATGCCCAAAAAATGACAAAAATTGGCAAAAAATCGGAAAAAAATCCAAAAAAAATAAAATTTTTACCAAAAAATTGGTTTAAATCTTCAAAAATTTACCGAAAAATGGCCAACACTTGGCAAAATTTTCCGCGCTCCGCCGAAGTCGGGGCGCGAAATTTTTCTTTAGGCGGCAGCCATAAAGCAAAATGTATTCCTTTCACACTAGTGAGCTAACTGGGAATCTTAATCAAGTTACGTATTGATTAAATTAGATTATTAAATGATAAAATTAGGCTATTATCAGTACAATCAGACATATTAATGACAAGGCAAGTTTGGCATTTTTAGTCGCGTCTTCGTTTTGAAAGTAGCAAAGCAGGTGGAACTACTCAAGAGAGCTGGAATTTTTATTTCGTGAGTCATATGCAAGAGTTACTAGTGCGTATGCTTCTTCTCGACTACTGAGCGTATTTACACAAAAGCAACCCTCTAAATCTAGGAAAAACTGCGGTTTTGTGGGTAATTTTATCGAATAATAAACAACGCCAAATATTTTTATGTATAAAGTTGACAATGGAAACATAATGATGAGATGAACTCTAAGACCCTGTTTGTATGTTTGACACACGAGTGAAACATTCTTTTTTCGAGCGGCAGCCATAAAACACAAGGTAATCATTTCGCACAGTTGAGCTAAATTGGTTAATTTTACTCGATTAGTAAACATAAATGTAAAATTGCGTATGCTTCGTCCCCACAACCGAGCGCGAGTCCCCCGGATACATTTTCTGTAAAAACCACAAAACGGAAGGATACGATGTGTCATTTTGTTTATAATGTTGGGCCCTTATTTGTTGTGTTACAGACTTATCAGAAAGCTCTTTCCATTTGGTTACCTTAGGTTTACAATTTCTAAAGACAGGGGCTTTTACAAAAAAATACTCTGTTATTTAAAAACATAAGGTTTAAACAAGTCATTTTTGTGAGAAAACATAGAGCAGACACAGCTTGCGCTCTAACTTTAGCATTCCAGTGATGAGCTGCACATTTCGTGATACCAGGGGCCAATTTCTAAATCCCAGATGCGCACCTCTTTGACAAGGAATTTGCACAAAATTTGATAGACACTGAAGTTTTGTGTGTCTGTCTCTGATATAAATCGGCTCAGGCATTTTTCGTTGTGACAATTAGACGATTTTCCACTGAGCTTCTTTGTCAACGACCTTTCTTGTCGCGCTCTGTGTAATTTTCACCTAGCCGTTTACCACTTAGTCGTAGGGGTTAGGGAGAAAACCATTATGTAAAAACTTAGCCTTAGGTTCAGGTTGTCAGAATCACCTTAGCGTTAATTACCATTATTAATTGAGGGGCGGGTCACTGAGGGTTGGTTTCTCCTATGAGTTTTTCATCGCATGACGTCGCCTGCATAGGAGAAATGCGTTTTTACGAAAACCGGAGAAATACAGATATCCCTTGACTTGCCACGGTTGCAGCGCAAGATGTGTTTGTACTAAGTAGGACGACTGCCTCGGAAGTACCAAGCATAACAGAACATCGCTAACCTGAGAATAAATAAAAACGCAGAGCCGAGAAGGGAGTACGGATCCGACATCAGAAAAAGGTTTGCCTGCATGAATCCAAGAAATTTCGAGGAAACATTTTCTGGTACTAGGAACAAGCCAACAATCAAAGCAATGTAGTAAAGTGTCCGTAAAATTTGGGCGATTAGCATGAATATTGTATGAACTGAAATATCCGATAGGGGAGGTATCAACACACATATTTAAACGTTTAAGCAGCATTATTTTTTACACAGATTTATGGATTTTACAAAAACGAAAAAAATTGTTCTTATAAACATGTTAAGGCAATTTTCAACAACTGAAATAGATTTTTAAAATGTTGAAATTTGATAAAATGTTCGTATAAACTATGCTCCTTTTGGTAAAACGCTTAAATCAAAAAGAAAGTTGAAAATTGTTTCAATTCTTTGAAAAAAAATCGATGAATAAACCAGAATAAACCATTTTTATAATAGAAAACATACTTAGAAGCCTTAGGTCCTGATTAACGTGTCCACTTTGGATTAAATTCTTTCTCACATGTCGTCGATAACGAATATATGAACAAATATTCAACGTAAAGCCGATTATGGTCAGTGGGAAATAGTAACAGAAGCCGGCAATTTTTGTTATCTAAAGGTAAAGTAAATTTTTGATTGTATTATTATCCCCCCCCCCCAACCTAAAGCGCAATGTCAAGGCCCATAACCGCGGCAGAGACGCGGCGCACGCTCTCACGTATCTGTCTATGCAGAACATATTACGATACTGCATTTAGGACGCTTTTTTGATTCAACTCTTGTTTTCTTCTTGGACAAGATTATTTTGGGAAGAATTCCGATCAGAATGAATTACAAATTAAAACAAACTTGGTTAATATTTTTATCGTAGTAAGTTACAGTTATTCCAGTCGCAGTAAAACTGTACATGGCAGGTGCGCCAAAAGTTTCTGTCATGCCAAATAAAGGCGCTATGAAAAGAGTAATGATTATGAGAACCATCCATTTGCCACTCCAAATTTTTTCGTGGGTCCGATTAAGGTAGAAAACGGTGAAACGATTGAAAGCGATCGTTGTGTGCGCAGAAGCTTGGAACCACGCACAATAGTCGGTGCTCTCGTATATCCATTTCGCTCCCAGGTCCCAGCCACGGTATGCATCGACAAAAAGTCCAAAAATGGCGATTCGGTGGAGGATATAAGTCTAAACAAACAATGCATACATATAGATCGCCAAGTCTCCCATATGTGTCAAGCAAAGTAGCACTAGGCCCGTGCGCTTCCTGACAGTCCTGCAGGGAAAACCAAGCAGCAAAGCCAGATAGGTTTTTCCGGTACGCTCACGGAATCGCTGTGGGGTAATTCTACTAGATTTCCAAAATTGTTTTCAACAGCCATATGTATGTATATGAAAATTTTCCTACGGTAGGGAGCTTTGGAATACTAGTGGGGTACGGTGAATGCCCCCGGAGATTACCCCCATGCTTGCCATTTTGCCCATAACTTTTTTCTGGAACATTCTAGAAATATGTGTAATGGCTTAAATTAACACTGGCAAGTCCGAGCGTACTAAGTGTAGCGTTTGAAAGAGCTGGCTGAGCTGGTTCATAATTGAAGAAAAAAGGTTCGGAAAAAAGCTTTTTCTTATGTCACTTTGGCAATTTTCGGAACCCACTTTTGGGGTCGGCGAAAATTTTGGGTCACTGTGTTTCGCGTCATATCTCTTCGTTATGTTGACTGGTGACATATTCAAGTTATATACCGCTGAAATCGCCATGTCCTGGCCTACTTAGAAATGTATGACATGTTACAGCTTTATGTTATTATACTTCAGTTTTGAGGAAAAGTTTAAAAATTTGGCCGAATTCGGAAATCAAGGCCATGTCGGAAATTGTCCGATATTTTTCTGAGAATTGCGTTTTTGCTACTGGTGTCAGAGAGAAAGTTGTTTAGCTCAGTCTGCTGTTACTAAATAGCACAACAGCCGCGAGCTGATTTCACAAATTTTTTTGAGAAATTGGCTTTTTTGAAAATTTTCAAAAATCGGATTTTCATATTTTATGAAGTTTTCACCTGTTTTTTCGATTTATGTGGTGAAAATAAGCTCGAAATTGGTTTTTCCGCTACTAATTTACGCTAATATCGCATTTGTTAGAAAATAGTCGATATTATTCTACAACAAATTTCACTCAAAAGCACGCCAAAAGCATGTAACTTGTTAAATTACCCGGTTTTTGTAAAACTGATATTTTTCGCGATTTTACATCATTTTAAAAAGTTAACTTATGTAAAACGACCATGGCGAATCCATTAATCGCATTACCGCAGCGCTTTATATTTTTGAAATGTGTAGTTTGGTCATATCCCGGAGCTCAAAATTGGGGATTTCATCCATTTGTCGATTTTTCAGCTTTTAAGGATATATTCGGTTTTCAATTGCTTCCTTGAGCTCCTGAACATATAATTAACCGGAACGGTGTATTTAATCGACGAAAAATTACAGAGCGGGGCCAGCTGCATAGAGCGAGGTCATACGCAAAATTTGCGATATTTCACCAAAAATAAGAATAGTTTAAAAGACCGCTAAACACCGTCATTTGTATTTTCTGCTATTTAAACGTCGTGTTCCGATCAATTAGGTAATATGGAGTTCAAATAAGCAGAAAACATTGAATATCTTCTTTAAAATTTTGATTTTGGCAAATGACAAAAATTTAAATTTTTGGGATTCAAGAATATTATGATTCAATTATGAAATAAACAACAAGCTAATAACAGTTACAAACATAGTTAGAGACCTAGGCGTACTTATCAAAAACGACCTTACTTTTAGTCATCACATAGCCGAGATTACCAAAAAAGCCTCTAAAAGAGCAAATCAATTACTCTACATACTTAGAACGAAAAACTTAAACATTTTTATTAAAGCATACAAAACATATGTTCTACCTTTACTTGAATTTTCATCGGAAGTCTGGTCGCCTGTATCACAGAAAGATATTACTCTACTAGAACGGGTCCAAAAAAGCTTTACCAAAAGAGTTCTGTTTAAATGTGGTCTTGGATATCAAAATTATGACACCAGATTAAAGACTTGTAGTTTGATTTCTCTTAGTGAACGGCGTACTGAACTTGACCTTAAAATGGTCTCCAAAATACTTAGTAACCAATCATCTCTTAACCCAAAGAATTATTTTAGTTTTGCCAAAAGTAGTAGACTTAGAAACATTCTTATTTTACCAAAATGTTCAGGAATTAGCAGGAATAATTTCTTCTATCGGACAATATCCAATTGGAATTCATTTACTAAATCCAAAAATAGTTAATTAGATCCAAAAATATATATATATTTTTTTTTCATTAATGTGTAAGCAAATTAAAGGATTGATCTCTTACATAAACATTTTCCAAAATCTAGTCCTACGGAACGTTTGTGGTTTATTGTTGTATGCACGTGTATTCATGTTTGACTTTGACGTAGTAATGTGAATTTACAT
Source organism: Ditylenchus destructor (assembly GCA_022814885.1). NCBI lineage: Eukaryota > Metazoa > Nematoda > Chromadorea > Rhabditida > Anguinidae > Ditylenchus > Ditylenchus destructor. Next base: position 62,341 of record JAKKPZ010000102.1, on the reverse strand, counting down.
TGACTTGTTGTATTTATTTATGACTTGTTGTATTTATTTGTCACCTGTTAGTGATTTTATATCCTTGGTTGTCAATAAAACATTATATGAGAAATATATCAAAACTCACATTTCCCTAATCCAAAGAGCCGAGATAACACGTTTAATGGAATCACCATGGTCATTTACCTTGTCCGGACTTTTTAAAACGGCGCGAAATTGTACAAAATATCAATTTTAAGAAAAAGCAACAATTTCAAAAATTCGTGATTTTGGTGTGCATTTGCGTGAAAACATTTCATTAAGAAAACTGGCGGGTGCTTTGCGCTTATCGGGGGGGGGAAGTGATTATCGGGGGGGGGGAAATTTTCATACATTTTTATATAGCAAAAAATCAATAGGGGGGACCCTATTGATTTTTAATTTATTTTTCAGGAAAAATAATTTTTCATACCATAGGGTCCCCCCTATGGTATTTTGCGAAAAAAAATATTTTTCAGCCGAAAATTCAATAGGGGGTACCCTATTGATTTTTTCAAATTGTCAGCAAAAAAGTATTTTTTCAAGCAATAGGGTCCCCCCTATGGATTTTTTGAGAAAAAAATTTTTTTTGGAAATTTTTTCAAAGAATTCATAGAGGGTACCCTATTGATTTTTTTCACAATGTATGTCATAAAATAAATTAAAAATCAATAGGGTCCCCCCTATTGATTTTTTGCTATATAAAAATGTATAAAAATTTTCCCCCCCCCCCGATAATCACTTCCCCCCCCCCCCCCGATAAGCGCAAAGCACCAACTGGCGGTATATCCTATAAATGCCACATTAGGGTAAGTTGATGGAGAAAAAGCCGATTTTGAGGTTATTTTTAATATGTAAATCCAAAAAAACAGGTTAAAACAGCAGAAAGAACAAAATTTCGATTTTTCGAAATTTGTAAAAATTTTCAAAAAAGCCAATTTCTCAAAACATTTTGTGATATCAGCTCTCGAATATTGTGTTATTTAGAAGCAGCAGACTGAGTTAAACAACTTTCTCTCTGACACCAGTAGCAAAAACGCAATTCTAAGAAAGATATTGGGCAATTTCCGTCATGCCCTTAATTTCAGACATCGGCCAAATTTGCAAACTTTTCCTCCAAATTCAAACATAATAACAGGATGTTGTAGTAAGTTATATATGGCTAAACAGGCCAAGACATAGCGGTTCCAACGGTATAAAACTTGGCTAGGGCTTGGCGTAAAATATTAAAGATATGTGACCTCAAACATGATGACCCAAAATTTTCGCCGACCCCAAAAGTGGGTTCCGAAAATTGCCAAAGTGACATAAGAAAAAGCTTTTTTCCGAACTTTTTTTCTATGCGCCATGCAATATACCGATCGATAGCCAAGAGCCTTAGCTTTAATTTAAGCCATTACACATATATCTATTCCAGAAAAAAGTTATGTCCAAAATGGTAAGCACGGGCTTATCTCCAGGGGCGGGGGATTCACCGTGCGCCATACTAGTCGGTGTTTTATATCTTATAACCAGGCTGCGGATTTTCCGGACATGAAAAAAGCCGTTTTCGGACACAAAATCGGACATTTTCGGACAACTAAAATTGCTAAATCAATAGGGGGACCCTATTGATTTTTTTGGCAAAAATTTTTTCCGAAAATGATTTTTCAAACCATAGGGTCCCCCATGGTTTTTTGGCAAAAAATTCTAAAAAAATTTTTTGCTAAAAAACCATGGGGGAAAATGGTATGAAAATCATTTTCGGAAAAAAGTTTTTGCCAAAAAAATCAATAGGGGGACCCTATTGATTTCATGTCCGAAAATTTTGATAGAAGTCGCAAAATCGGACATTTCCGGACATGTCCGGGAAATCCGCAGCCTGCTTATAACGCAAAGCTATTAGGATACAGTGATTCTGCTGCGTAGGGGCTGTACGGAGATGTCTTCGCATTAGGATATGGTGACGGAACTATTACTTTATTCATCTTTGTTGTCATTTTTGATACCGTGCAAACTACTTTGTCATCTAATCCTCAGTTTTCCTAAAATACTGTTCAGATAGATGAGAGGACAAAAGTCATATACAGTCGAACCTCGATAATCCGCACACATCGGGACTGGCCGATTTTGTGCGGATTATCGAAATGCGGATTATCGTAAAGTGCGGATTATCGAGAGAATTTTGTATGGAAAAAATCCTTCCGTTGCAAAGTTGTGCGGATAAACGAAATTTCCTATATTCTTTGTCATTTTTTGAAAATAAAAAATAAAATTTGACTTCCCGCTCAAAAAAATTTTTTATAAACTATATTTGGACCGACTTTTGCAAAATTTTTACCTAATATGGCAAAAAATTTTGAAAAATTTTCGAAAATTTTGATAAAAAACAGGAAAATTTTGTATAAAAATTCAAATTTGCGCCAAAAACAGAACCATTTTTCTTTGTGCGGATAAACGAAAAATTTTACTTGGAAATTTCACTTTGGCCCCGCAAAAATCTGTGCGGATGATCGAATTAATCCGCACAAAATGCGGATTATCGAGAGAATTTTGTATGGAAAAAATCCGTTCCAGCCAGATTTGTGCGGATAATCGAAAATGCGGATTATCGTGTGCGCGGATTATCGAGGTTCGACTGTATATTGCAAACATCTTTAAACACCTACTGAAAAAATGATGCGCCTATCGAGATTTCAGTGTATGACCAGAAATCTCGGTGGCTAAAATTTTAGAAGTCACTAGTTTCCGTAAAAATGACATAATATGTCTACACTTTATAAATAACCCACAATGGCAACATAGTAGAGATCAACCAGAGACACCGCACAATAAAGCACATAGAATCCTTGTCTGTAATACGCTTTTTTGGTAACGATTCGCGAGAATATAAATATGAGCATGCTGAGGTGAAAAAGAAAAGCTGGCACGTCGAAAACGAAAAGAATTAGTAGCTGGACGGGCGCTTGGGTCATAGTATCTCTGTAGTATATAAAAATAATTGATAATTGAAATAAACTAATTCCGCAATAAAACTCAAAATTTGCTCGACCCGTCTTATTTACCACGTAATGACTGCCAATGTCATTGTGTCGCGTAATATTGCTCGATTAATACAAATCTAGTGGGTCTCAAAGATCCCTTTGAAACAATATCAACAGGTGAATTGGTTAATTAAGAAATTATTATCCCATGTGCACTGTGCATACATTTGTCAAGAAATGATGTGCGTTAGCTTTCACGAATGAGTCTAAGGTATGGAACACATAGCTGGTTTTGTGTAACACAAAAATAAGCTTGCAGCGGCGTAACGTTGGAAACAAGAAACAATCGAGACATCAATACCAAATTTATGACTCACAAAGTGAAAATAGGTTCAAGTTCGCGTTTGATCAGCCGATATAAAAAATTGTATAAACTGTTAAAGTATTATTCGTTTAGTCATACTTTGGAAATTTAATTTTCATTTAGAACTTGTTTTCACTATGTGAATCATAAATTTGATATTGATGACTCAACTTTTTAAATCGTTGTATGCGCTTTACGGATTTTCAATAGGCTGAACTGACTAAACACAACGCTTTCAAAAAATAAATTATTTTTCTAAACTGTCTCGGAAGAAAATAGGATACTGGTAAAAATTATGGCGGAAAATTTGGGTTGCGCAATAAATGCAGGTGCTATGATTGACATCTGACTGTCAATAGCTTATTAATAATATAATTAAGATAAATTTTGTGATAATTTCCGTTCTCCTTTCTTACGCTCGCTCGTCTGGAATTCGCACGTTGTCGCTGTGGTTTCGGCGACCTTACTCGTGCCTTCTGCGACGGCTCAGTCGTCGATGGACCGATAGGGGAAGCGGGTTTTCCCAATTACTGCCAATGCCCTCTTGAATCAGACAGAAGAAATGTGACTGAGCACAGGTGGGAATTTAACCAGCGAGAGACAATTTTTATGTTACCACAAGCATTTAATCGCGACAAGTTGTGAGAGGCGCTTCAACGTTTAAAGCTTCACCGTCCCGAGACGATATCTTCACTTATGCTCTGTATATAAGATACGCATTCATTACTTGTGTAGACTACTCTCCGCAGACTATCATTATATTTGTTGTCTTGTTCAGTGATTCCAAAAGTGATAATGATAGTGATAGTGATAATGATATCATTATCACTATCATTATCACTTTAACTTAAAGTGATATCATTTTAACTTAAAATGATATCAATTTAACTTAAAATGATATCACTTTAAGTTAAAGTGATATCACTTTAGCAAACGTGCGTTCTCCTTCAGTAAAGCGATAGACAGCCAGCTAACAAATTAATGCCTTTGTTCTACGCGTTCAGCGCTTTCTTTGCTCTGTCTATATTAAATAAAATAGAACGAAGGAGGTATCACTATAGTTAAAGTGATATCACTTTAACTATAATGATATCACTTTAACTATAGTGATATCACTTTAACTATAGTGATATCACTTTAACTAAAATGATATCATTATAACTATAATGATATCACCAAATACAAAGTGATATCGTTTTATAAACGCGATACCTATTTAGTTTTTATTAAGTTGACGATAATGTTTTGAGACTAAGTACAGGAGTATGTGACTAAATTTTTTAAAGTCTTAAAAATTACTCCTGAGGTAAAGTTGTTGCGGAGAATCAGGTGATGTTATTTTCGACTTAGATTATGGTTATATCCATAAAAATCGTAAATGTCGTGGTTCTATATCCCTCCCGATATTGTATATACAAATGTATGCAACGACAATATATTTCTTTCATAGCAACTTACATTTTATTAACAGGTTAATTATAACAAGATGAAATTTTCAATAATAGTAAAATATTTGGCCCAAAATATCACGATTACAAGAAATGATTCACTGAGCATTTAGTAATTCGGAACCAGTTTTGTTTCTTCGAGAAGTTGTAGCAATTTCAGCTTGAGAAAACACTGCTTCTATTGGAGCACCGCTCCCTGATATTGATAATATATCCAATGCGAACGATGCGATGGCATGCCATTCGGTCGATAAGTTAGCGTTCCAATACTTGACAGGATCGGTACCTTGAGAAATATTCTGGATCCTATGAAGGCATTGAAGTACCCACGATTTCTTTCGCAATGTTGATTGACTATGATTACCCTGGTTTTGCTTACGCTCGTCTGTCATTTTGTGTAAGATACTATCAAGCACTGATGGAGATTCATGGTTTAAAACAGAAGGCACTTCTTGCATTAATTGTTCACTAGGTAGCATCTTGCAAATCCATTCTGCAGCTGTATTTAAGTCAATATCACTGAGAATACCAATGGTGTTTGGGTCCAATGCAGCTGCGATAAGGTAGATCGGATTATAGTCTTCTGCATCCGAATTGTATATCATCTTAAGTTGTATGTTCATCTCACCTGGAAAAATGTTCCTATCGCTTTAGGCAAAATCGCGTGGCTCAAAAATTTATTACTTTTCTTTGTATAGATTCTTATTTCGCTCAATGCTTCATTGGCAAATTATAATAATTTTAGCTAAAAGTATTGGAAAAAACTAGAAAGTCACCTGAAAACCGGTCTGAAAATTTTACCTTATCATAATCTGTTGAATATTCATTCTGTCCTGTCCTAATTTGATTATTGTTTTTATTTGTATCTTCGATTTTAACAATATAACGTTTATGTGAGTGAATATATCTCTTTACCTAGTATTTCAGTGCAGTGTCTCCGCGTTTGTAACCTCATTCTTAGGGGTGCTTATTTTCAAAATGTACCTATTTTAGGGTAATTTTTAGCGGGGGATCCGAATTTGAGGTCAAAATTTAGCTAAAATGTAGACAAAATTTAGACGAAATCTTATTTTGTCCGTCAGAAAAACGTGACTGGAATTTTTGGGTCATTCTTACCAGTGCTTATTTTGTCCGTCACTCACCCCAGCTGGGCCAAGAATTCTGGACTGCCTTAAGAAGGCAGGACTGTCCCTGACCCATGAACGCTGGACTACCCCAAGCACGCTGCACTGCCCCAAGAATGCTGGACTGGCCCAATAATTCTGGAATGTCTGACGCTGCCCAAGAATTCTGGACTGACCCAAGAAGAAAGTGCTGGCCCCAAGAACTTAAGGGTTCGAGCGGCCGAAGGCCGCGAGGGTCGACCGCTCCCTAACGCTGGACTGACCCTATCCCAAGAACGCGAGGCTGGCTCCAGCCCCAAAGGGGCTGGCAAAAACCCTGCACAGACTAAAGCATGGTATTCAGACTCCCGAACCGCACCCTTTGAGCGGCCGAAGGCCGCGAAGTCGGCGCCAGCCGACCTAGGTTTTTTTCCAGCGCCGAAGGCGCTGGAAAAAAGCCTAGTTGAGGCAAATATCCTAGAAACTAATTTCGTAAAATGAAATCTGATGTAACGAAAAACAAATTAACAAGAAAATGCATGATACAAGAAATGAAATTCTGAGACAAAACAGCATAATTTTGATACATATTGTTTTATATACATATGAAAATATTAAGTTTACCTAATAAGTATCGGATTGCTTTGACTCCCTGCTCTGACAAACCATCGCCTGCATTATCTAGGGAGTAAAGCAGTGCTTTTGTATATCCAAAACATCGCGATATTGTAACCGTTTTTTGACTTTGAATTTTCTTGATCGCTTCGACAAATGGAAGCATCATTTTGTGCACCTCCCGCAAAAAGTCGACATCATCTAGAGAAGGTCGTTCCAGTGCTTCTCATCAGCAATGTCAAATAAGTTAATTTAATAGTTGTCGATCTAATTCCAAGTTCCTGTAATAGTGTTCAAAATTGATGCAACACAAAAAGAATATGAACTCCTGCACACGTCTTACAGACGAGAATTCGTCCCAGAGGTTTTCGGACTTCCTTGAAATTTTTCCAAATCGGATGAATCTTGTGACGACGTTTTCTATTACATCTATTTACAGCCGATGCTTCATCAATATTTGCATTTTGCTCAGTTCCCTCTGCAGCATGCGAAGTAGCAAGCATCTCTTGCGGCAGATCCATTATGAAAGCAAAGCTACAATTTACAAACACGAATAACGGAAAATCTCATGTACTGAAAGAGAAAATATTCAATAAAAACTGAAGGAAACTAATTACCAATTCTACACAAAATAGCTAGCAAGAGCTATCAGACTTGCTGGCATTTTATTGAAAATTAAACCGGAACAATTTGTCAAAGTAATACTTCCTAATCAAAAGCAATGGCACTTTCCTAGATTTACAACACGAATCAAAGAGAAACCGTTATTATAAAGCTGACATTTTGATTAAAGTGCCCGTTCCATATAGTCTTCCAAAAATAATGCTAAAAGGCATTTGTAACTTAATAAAAACTAAATAGGTATCGCGTTTATAAAACGATATCACTTTGTATTTGGTGATATCATTATAGTTATAATGATATCATTTTAGTTAAAGTGATATCACTATAGTTAAAGTGATATCACTATAGTTAAAGTGATATCATTATAGTTAAAGTGATATCACTTTAACTATAGTGATACCTCCTTCGTTCTATTTTATTTAATATAGACAGAGCAAAGAAAGCGCTGAACGCGTAGAACAAAGGCATTAATTTGTTAGCTGGCTGTCTATCGCTTTACTGAAGGAGAACGCACGTTTGCTAAAGTGATATCACTTTAACTTAAAGTGATATCATTTTAAGTTAAATTGATATCATTTTAAGTTAAAATGATATCACTTTAAGTTAAAGTGATAATGATAGTGATAATGATATCATTATCACTATCACTATCATTATCACTTTTGGAATCACTGGTCTTGTTACTCAATAAATCTCCTTTGTTACCGCTCTCATTTGGTACACAAATAAGTTGGGTCTCAAACATAACAATTGGTGACGCGATTTTCAAACTCACGCAATCCTACCGCAAAAGATCATGGAAGACCTAGTGAAGCAAATGATGGCGCAGACACAGATGCTGCAGGAAGCACTCGCAAAGCAAGCTCAAGAGTCCCGCGACCGCGAAGAACGCATGCTAAAGGAAGCTCGCGAAGATCGAGAACGTGCCGAAGCCAAAGCCGAAACAAAAGCCGTGAAGATCGAGAACGCTTGGAAGCTCAACTCCGTGAAGAGCGAGAACGTGCCGAAGAACGTATCACCGCATTGCTTGCTAGACAAACAGGTACCGTTCCCGCACAAAACAGTGAGCAGCTTTTAATCTCTACATTGTCTAATCGAATTGAGTTGTTTAATTACCTCCCCGAAGAGGATCTTTATTTCCAGGTATGGTACAAGCGCTATGGCGAGATCTTCGAAGAGGATGGAAAGGAAGTGTCCGATCCTGCCAAGGCTCGCTTGCTCGTTCAGAAGCTTGGCACCACTGAATACCACAAGTACCTCGACTCGATTAAGCCGAAAGAAGCTAAGGACCTCTCGTTCGAGGCCACAGTCAAGCAGCTCATGTCCCTTTTTGCTCCAACCGTCAGTAAAGTGGTACGACAATACAATTGCTTCCGGATTTCGCAGTCGGTAGGCGAAGATAAGATTAGTTTTGCTACTAAGATTAATTCTATGTGGGAATCTGCATTTTCTGAAACTGTTAAACTAAGCACTCTCAAGTGCGTTTCTTTTGTTGCAGGCTTAGCCCCTTCAGAACATGAAGCCAAGGGTCGTTGCATAAGAATTCTCGAGAAAGCTGAAGAGGACGACCGTGTTGCCACCTTGGACGAACTCAAGGAAGAGTGCAAGAAAGTGGACGTTTTCAACACCGGAATGGTTGGTCTCTCCGGACAGGTCGCCAGCATGAATATCAATGCAGTCAACACTCGCAAGCCAAAGCGTGCTCGTCAGTTCCGAAAGCCGCTGAACCGATATTCCGAGAACTCGAATCGAAACTATGGAAACTTCCGACCAATGCAACAAGGAAATTTTGCAGGAAAGAATTTCAATAAATTTAGCTCTAATAAGCCTAGCTCATATCCTAAGTCTAAAACACTCTATTGTTATGGCTGTGGTGGTAAGCACTATAAATCTAACTGTCCATATATTAATACCACATGCCAAAAATGTCATCATATTGGCCATATTTCAAATATGTGTGGTCAGGCTCCTAGAGCCATTAATTTGCGTTCTGTGTCAATTCTAGATGCTAGCCTCGATTCCGATAATGCTGCACTCAAAAAGTATCCGGAGCTCACAGTCGACCTACAGATCAATAGCCGACCGTTCGCAAAGATGATTATCGATACTGGCGCTGATGAAACAATCCTCAATGAAGACACATGGCAGAAGTTGGGCAGTCCGCCGATGCAGAACACTACGAAGAATGTCCGCGCCTATGGTGGCGGAAAGTACGAGTTGCTCGGCTCGGTACTTCTGGATGTATCGATGCAAGGATCGCCGCCCTTACAGCTCACAGCCTATGTGGTACAAGGTAACCTGGGACATGACCTAATTGGTCGTCCTTGGCTTTACGAACTTGGTTTACTTAGTCAGCACCTAAAAGTGCAATCATACACCACGGGTCCCAAAGGGCCCCAAGCGCCACCTATCCTCAACCCGGCAATAGGCCAATACATCAAAACTCTCCACAAAGAGTTCCCTAAAGTTTTCGAAGAAGGTCTAGGTCATTGTATCAAAAAGGCGCAATTATATCTAAAACAAGGGTCTATCCCTTCTAAAATGAGGGCACGCCCTGTGCCGAAAGGTGCTGAGGCAGCTGTCAATGCTGAGCTCGAAAGGTTAGTTGCACTAAAGATAATTACACCTGTAGATTTCAGTGATTGGTACGCGCCGATTGTAGTCGTGAAGAAGAAGTCCGATGGCAAGAACCGCAATCAAGATCAGGTGCGCATATGTGCCGACTTCAGTACTGGTCTCAATGCCGCGCTCGAACTGAACAAGTTCCCGTTACCGAACCCGAATGATCTACTCCGAGAATTTGGGAATGCCGCCGTCTTCACTCACCTGGACTTTTCGGATGCCTATTTGCAAGTCGAGTTAACCGAGGACAGTAAAAGGTTGGTTTGCATTAATACCCACAAGGGTCTATATCAATATGAACGTATGCCGTTTGGAGTCAAGTCGGCTCCTTCAATATTTCAGCACATTATTAGTAGTATGCTCAATGGCTTAGATGGCGTACAAGCCTACCTAGATGACTTAATTGTCTACAGTCGGGATATCGAATCTCATAAGGTAATATTACATAATGTCCTAACGCGAATTCAGGAATATGGATTTCGGATCAAGTTGAGTAAGTGTAAGTTCTTTCAGCCTAAACTAATATTCTTAGGGCATCTAATAGCTGAAGGTCAGATCCAACCGGATCCGGCCAAAACAAAGGCAATATCTAATATGAAGGTTCCGGCCAATGTGGCGGAGCTCAGGTCTTATTTAGGTGCTCTGAACTATTATGGAAAGTTCATCGCCGAAATGAAGGATCTTCGAGCGCCGTTGGACGATTTGCTCAAGAAGGACAAGCCTTTCGTCTGGTCAGAGCAGTGCGATGCCAGCTTCAACCGATTCAAAGAAATCCTCCTGGACCCCAAGCTCGCACTAACGAACTTCGACCCTGCTCAAGAAATACAAGTGGCTGCGGACGCCTCGAATGCCGGTGTGGGCGCAACCATCGCGCATCGCTTCAAGGACGGATCCCTCAAAGTGATCGAACACGCAGCCAGATCGCTCACAGCCGCCGAAAAGAACTACAGCCAAATCGAGAAGGAAGGCTTGGCACTCGTGTATGCGATAAAGAAGTTTCACAGGTACATTTATGGGCGCCGTTTCAAATTACATACAGACCATAAACCACTATTAGGCATCTTTAGCCCCAAAAAGGGTATCTCAGCTCACTCAACTTCTAGGTTACAAAGGTGGTCTCTCATATTATCTGCCTATGATTTTGACATTTCATATATTAATACGGATGATTTCGGCCAGGCCGACGTGCTTTCCAGGTTGATTCCAGCTGGCACTAAAGATGAAGAAGTCGTCATCGCTTCAGCAAGGATCTCGGAAATGCAACAGATGATCGAAGACAAGTCGCTTATGATCAACGTCGCGCAACTATGCCATGGTGTGGCTCTAGACTCTCAAATTGTCGCTCAAGAAACTACCAAGGATACTACGCTATGTCAGGTTATGAAATTTATTAGAACTACTTGGCCTAAGAAAAATCCGCAAGGATTACTAGCTCCTTATTTTACTCGTAGTAATTGCTTGTCTATACTTAATGATTGTCTGATCCTTCGGGATCGTGTTGTTATTCCAGGAAACCTCGTCAGCCGCGTGCTCAACATGCTCCACGAAGGACATCCAGGCATCGTCCGAATGCAAGCGCTCGCTCGCAAGTACGTATGGTGGCCGTCAATGAATCAAGACATCGAAGCGAAAGTGAAGCGGTGCGAAGCTTGTGCCCTCAACGCAAAGCAACCTCGCAAGACCGTCCTGTCACCTTGGGCTCCTGAGAAGAAACCGTGGGTCCGAGTGCACGCCGACTTCGCTGGACCGTACAAAGGGAAGATGTTCCTGATAATGGTCGACTCGTACAGCAGATGGCCTGAAGTTCATCCCGCCGATCGCGCCACAGCATCTTGGACAATCAAGCAAATGGAGCATTGGTTTGCTCGGAACGGCTTGCCCGAGGTAATTGTCTCTGACAATGGGTCCCAATTCACCTCACAGGAATTTCAATCCTTCCTCAAATCTAAGGGTATCAAACACATTTTAACACCCACATACCATCCCCAGTCAAACGGGCAAGCTGAAAAATCTAACTTTAATAAACACCACGGTGCGAAGCCTAAAAACTTCGCGCCTGGCGCCTTTGTTTATTTACAGCATTTCAAGAATCAAGCGTGGTGCCCTGGAACTGTTCACTCCGTCAATGGAAAAGTGGGCTACTGGGTCGACAATCATTTCGATGGGAAGAGATGCTCGGAACGGCTTGCCCGAGGTAATTGTCTCTGACAATGGGTCCCAATTCACCTCACAGGAATTTCAATCCTTCCTCAAATCTAAGGGTATAAACACCACGGTGCGAAGCCTAAAAACTTCGCGCCTGGCGCCTTTGTTTATTTACAGCATTTCAAGAATCAAGCGTGGTGCCCTGGAACTGTTCACTCCGTCAATGGAAAAGTGGGCTACTGGGTCGACAATCATTTCGATGGGAAGAGATGGTACTGTCATGCGAACCAGGTCAAACCGCGCTACCGCATGGATGATCCCGAAGAATGCACCAGAAGAACCGATGGTCCCGCTTTCGTGCAAAGTCCGCGTTCCGCAGATCAACGTGCTCGTGTGCAAAGTCCGCAGTTTGCCGATCAACATGCTCATGTCCAAAGTCCGCAGTTTGCCGATCAACATGCTCATGTCCAAAGTCCGCAGTTTGCCGATCAACATGCTCATGTCCAATGTCCGCAGTTCCGTGACCAACGTGCTCGTGCGTTCAGACCTCGCAGAGATGTCGCTCCTTTCCCAGAACGTTTCTTACCGCGCAACGAAGAAAATGCTACTCCTCGTCAGAATCGCTATGCTCAAAGATCTCCGTATCAGCTCCGATCTCAATGTGCTCGTCAGTGTCTCTTGTGAGTCGAACCTTCTTTGAGCCTTGTAGTCAGTAGCCTCTAATATTTGGGTTCCCCTTTATATATTACCTTCTCAATAGCTATAGGATTCTGCTCTTAAATCTATTATATATTCTATCTATATGGATCTGTCCTTTTGTGAGCACCGTGTCGTGGTAGATGGAAGTATCGCTCTTTGATTACTTTTCATTGAGTCGTCTGAGTCATGCCTCTGGCTCTGGTCCATTATCTACAGTAACTCCTCTTGCTCTAATATACTTGAGCGGAGTAAGTGCGCCAGTTAGAATCTTCCACATAGTCTCTTCGGAGTTATCGGAGCTCTGATCTTGGACAGGTGTAGAAGAAAACATATTATCATTTCTTATCACATCGGCGCCAAATGCACTGGAGCCGTCTCAAAATGCGTCTCAGCCATGTTTTTGTCGAGAGTTGGCCGAGATTTTTGGTACATACCCTAATTCGGGTACGGGGAGTCCGAATTTGGCATTATTTTTGGCATTCGGTTGGGGGGTTTTTGGCGTTCTGCCCATTTTCTGTTTTTGAGGGTTTAGGGGGGGGATTTTTTGCTCCCGGGGGTTTTCAGGTATGGGGAATCCGAATTTGGCATTATTTTTGGCATTCGGTTGGGGTTTTTTTGGCGTTCTGCCCATTTTCTGTTTTTGGGCGTTTAGTGGGGGGATTTTTTGCTCCCGGGGGTTTTCGGGGGTGGGGAATTCGAATTTCGCACTATTTTTGGCATTCGCTTTGGCGTTCTGCCCATTTTGTGTTTTTGGCCGTTTTTGACCAGGGAACCCAAATTTTAAAGAGAACTTACCTGAGTCGTCGTCTCTCCAGCGGTCGGCGAACATGAAAATTAAGCAAATTAACGGCTTAAAAAACAATACAGGATCAAACTTACAAAAATTTTTGGGATCTTCCACATTACCCAGTGGCGGGGTTTCTACAGGCACCGATCCCGAGTGCCCAACCCTGTGTATACACCCACAGGTAGGTCGCCGCGGATTACCTGGAATTGAAATATTAGAAATTTTATTTCGAAAATTAACAAAAATTGGACGGAATTAACAAAAAAGAGGACGGTTGGGGTTGATTCGGCGATGAATCCATTGAAAATTGTCGAAAATTTAAGAATATAGATCTGAAAACAAAAAAAAATTACATAAAACGCAACAATTACACGCAGAAATCGCGAAAAATCACACAAAATAATGCGAAAATCATGCAAAATAATCTTAAAAACGACACAAACAGCACATTGCACTTCCATTTTTGGGAAACTAACTTTGATTGACAAGATTGCCTTAGGCAATTGGCATAAAACAGACCGCCAGAATTTTAAAATTCAATTTGCTTACGTGAAATACACGTGAAAATGGCCAGTTTTAGCCATTTCTCATAACAAAATCCGACAAAAGTCGAATTTAAACTCCAAAAATTGATCCTGGGGGCCTTGTGAGATTACTCGACAAGGTTACCGACACCCCGGACAAAAAGTCCGTGTCCAGGAAAATGCCTCAGCACAGAGTGCCGGGCAGTAAACATACAAAAAACCTGAATTTCCCGTCATTTCCAGCCCAAAAACGTCAAAAAACGCACTTTTCCCAACTTTCGTGGCGGGACCACCCCCGATCTGAGCTCAAATTCGGACTCAGGGCACCCGAAAACGGTATACCCCAAGAAATTAGGGCTGTTCTAGGCCAAAAACGTCAAAAAACGCAATTTTCCCAACTTTCGTGGCGGGACCACCCTCGATCTGAGGTCAAATTCGGATTCGCCGTACCCGAAATAGGGTAACTACCAAAAATCCCAGTCCATTTCGGACATACTACTTCACTTTTTCTCCAAAATACACAAAAATGGCCTTTTTTGGGCAAAAAAATCTAAAAAATTTCAAAATGAGCAAAATCTGTGTGATATGTTTGAAAATTTATGAAAAAGTAAGATTTGAGGTGTTGCTCGATCGAACTAAACAAGTGAAATATTAATCCGATGGATTATTATTTTTATTTAGGGTCTCAAAGTTGACTCATTTAACACTGAAAAACGCAAAGTATACCAACTTTAAAGCCCAAAATAAAAATAATAATCCATCGGATGAATATTTCACCCACCAGGTATGATAGAGCAACACCTGAACTTGCTTCCTGGCAAAAAAAATCCTTGACATCACACAACTTTATTTTTGGCTGAAAACGGCTGGGACGCTTTTTGAGACACTTGGCGCCGATGTGTTATCTATCTATTAATCCTAAGCATTGAGAAGGTCCCCAAACTTATCTTTTTATATTCATCACAATTATATCTTTTATTCTACTGGCTACCTGGTTCTTAGAGGGGGAGATGTTGTGAGAGGCGCTTCAACGTTTAAAGCTTCACCGTCCCGAGACGATATCTTCACTTATGCTCTGTATATAAGATACGCATTCATTACTTGGGTAGACTACTCTCCGCAGACTATCATGGACAAATACTAAAGATCCATGTTCTGTCCGTCTGTTTATCCTTCCGTCCGGCCCCCACCAGATCTGACGATCCAGACGTCACCCAGAGGCGGGTGATAGCTCAAACGATAGGTCTCATTGAGTAAAGGAGGGGAAAACTATCAGACCCAAAATTTGAATATTTGAATTCGCGCCAAAACGCAAAAACGTGTTTTAAAGGGTTTTGACCTGTGCAAGTGATGTTTTTATGCTCCCATTCGATTCCCTGAGCAATTCTGGCCCACTTTGCTTTTACACTTTTTAATTTGGCTCATTTTTGAAAAAAAGCCACTTTTCGGCCAAAAAATTGGTTTTTTGATGCAATTGTCTACGGTCTGATTTTGGCACCCGGGGGTTTTCGCATGTGCTGAGTCCGAATCTGACGTCAGATTTGTAATTCAAATTTGAATTCGCGCCAAAACACAAAAACGTGTTTTTAGGGGTTTTGCCATGTAAACTCCGAATCCTAATCTGCGTCCGAAGCGGCGCGAAGCGCCGCTCGAGTGAAATCGAGGCCGCCGAAGGCGGCCGAGATCTTCACGAACCCACCCAGCATCCGGCCGCCAGTATCGAGGCCAAGGCGGCCGAGATCTTCACGAACCCAACCCAGTACAGATTCTCACGTCTGGGTCGTAGCGAGCGAAGCGAGCGAGACCCCATGACTCACGCTATGTAAAGGAGCGCTACGAATAAGTGTGGATTTGTGGGTTTTGGCGTTTTGGGTCCGAGCGGCGCGAAGCGCCGCGAGGACCCCAAAACGACCCCAACCACAAATCCACACTTATTCGTACGTTCCACCACAATAAGTAGGGAAATCACGCTTAGCAACACCCAATCTGACCGCTGATGCGGGGCGCGAAGCGATGACGAACCCAATCTGACGCTGTGCACGCTCCGAGTTGACGGTCGCGCCGAAGGCGCGGCCCGTCAACTCGTTATATTTGTTGTCTTGTTACTCAATAAATCTCCTTTGTTACCGCTCTCATTTGGTACACAAATAAGTTGGGTCTCAAACATAACACAAGGCGATTCTAGATTGCCAAAGGCACGGTTCAATGTTATAATGAGAAGATGGTAATAACGATTAAATTTTGATGTTATCTGATGTTTTTGGGCTAGATACAGGTGCGCCAGATCCTGGAATTTGTGGATTTTTGGCATTTTTAGGATTTCATCCCCGATTTCGCGGCGAAGGCCCGGCGCCCACTTTCGTTCAGAAATAATCGATTGTGAAAAATAATTGAGATTTTACCTAAATCATATTTTTACTCCAATTCATATAAAGGCTATTGATGAGGAGTTGATTGCAGGGGTTCAAGGCTATTCCCAAAGGACTTTATCTCCAAACACATTCTAAGAATGGGCAATGATTTGGATCTTTGATCATCCGCTCATTACAGACATCTTTTATCCAGATAGAATTAAGCTAGCCTCCCAATAGCGAAATATCTGATGTGTGATGAAATTTCATCACACATCACCCTCTCACAATAGCGAAAATTCTGATGAAAAATCTGATGAAAATTCTGATGAAATTTCATCGGGCGATGAAATTTTCATCGGGTGTTTACAATAGCGAAATATCTGATGTGTGGTGAAAAATCTGATGGGTGATTCTGATCAAACCAAAGTTTGATCAGATTTGTGGGGAGATTTTTTTCATCAGATTTCATTTCCATTTTTGGAGCGTTTTTCGCTATGTTGGTCATAAATCTGATGTTACTCACTCTATGTCAACTTTTTGTCTAGATTTCAACGCGTTTTTCAGAATTTCTCCAACTTTTAATTTTTTCACTCAAAAATGCACTTTTTTCAACCAACCTAATTTTCATCAGATTTTGGGTGCATTTTTCGAGCTTTTTCATTGTGGTTATCATATGTCTTGTAAATACATTGTGTTTTTGTGTAAAATTTTTTTGTTCTTTGGTACAAAAGTGAAATTTGTAGCTTAATTTCATAATTCCTTTGCGGTTTGTAGTGTCTGCTGGTGTCTCTAACATATATCCGCAGTTATACGACAAAGCTCACCCGGAATATCTCCACCAGCCAAAGAAGGGTCCCATCTGGGAACGTATTGCGCGAGAGGCTGAATTTGGGGTAATTAAATCTCGAAAACTTGGCTTTTTCTAATCTTTCTAATTTTAGATGCGAAAAGCGCGCAGACCCGATGGCATTCAATTCGCTCCGGTTTTTTGGCCTACAACAAGCGTATTTCAACGGGTAGCGATGGAGAAGCCGCATCGTCCTACATTTATGGCGAAGAACTCTCATTTCTGCGAACATGCAGCGCAGCAAGAGAAGGGTAAAATCTTTGTCGTTTTGTTAATTCTTAACTAGATTTATTTTAGACATAATTTGACGATCTCTTTACATGGCTCTCAAACTCCGGTTTATGCAGGTAATATTTTACTATTGTTATTAATGACTCATGTAAATCCAAAAACAGAAATTAGTTTCGGTAACGTTTTGGTAAAATTCAAATTCTCTTGAATAAGCCCGGGGGCTTTCCCATGCTAATGTTATAAAGATATTTATGTCCTTTTTAGATTTTGATCAATTCTACGACTACCCTATTGGTGACACAGAGGAACTGCAAACGGCTCCACCTGCCAAGCGAAAGCCAACCACGCCTCGATTCCAGGTAAATTCAGACATCAATGCGTTGGATGCCAAGTTTCTGAGTGTTTTGGAACAGCAAGACGACCAGTGGACTCAATTCGGAAAGTTCGTTGGAGCTTCGCTCTCGCAGAAGTCGGACAAAAAGAAGCAACGTGAACTTTGCATGAAAATCCATCAGCTCTTGAATGAGTACGACTCTGATTAATTTGCTCAATTTATTTTTTTTACCTCATGTATTGTCCATTCTTCAATAAAATAATTTTTGATTGAATTATCTCTTGCGGAAATCACTGTAAATAATATTTGACAAAACATGGAATTGTTTTTCCAAAGAAAATAATAATATAACAAAGAATAAATATATAAAAAATAAATATATATATACAAAAATAAATAGTAAAAAATCCGATGAAATTGAGTATGGTTGAAAAAAGTGAATTTTGAGTGAAAAACTGAAAAGTTAGGAAAATTCTGAAAAACGCGTTGAAATCTAGACAAAAAGTTGATATAGAGACAGTAACATCAGATTTATGACCAACATAGTAAAAAACGCTTCAAAATGGAATTAAAATATGTATGTAAAATAATCCCAATATTCAACACTGGAATATTTCATCAAATTTTTCGCTATTGTGAGCGGGTGATGTGTGATGAAATTTCATCGGAAAATTGATGAAAATTAATTTCATCAGATATTTCCTGATTGTGAGAGGGCATGTGCGTGCTCACAATAGCGAAATATCTGATGTGTGATGAAATTTCATCACACATCAGAATCGCCCCTGATTGCATAACATAGATCAAGATAAAATTAAAATTAAACAATTACTTTATTATAAATAACAACAGTTCAAAATTATAAATTCGTCGACTCAGTTCCTATACTTTTCGAAGATTTTGTTAGCATCGAAGTGTTGGGCTCTGTCTTTGAATCGCTCTTTGGTGCTGGTCGAATCCTTCCGAATACTTTGGACCAAAAAGACATGAAAGTTTTGCGAAAGGCCGAACTAAATAAATATAATAAACCTATTGAGTAATAGTTTAACTCAAGCCTTTACCTTGTCATTGCGTATAGAAGCCAATTGTAGACAAAATCCAGGAGAAACAAATTTTGAAGCACAAAACTGACGTATTCTATCGAAAAATGAGGATTATTTGGTAGAAAATATTTTTTGACCAAAAGTAGAATAAAGTATGGAGTGGACAATACGACGTAAACTGTTGGCAAAATACAAAGAGTTTCAGTGCTGCGTTCAGGTGATTTCGTCGATTGTACTTTGCCATCACCTGAAGTTTTTTTAAATGAAATAAATGTCATTAAAAAGGCAGAGTCCGATAAATAAAATGTCGTATTTCCTCCAATTAGAGACAATCCTCAATTTACTACATACCAGAAAAAAAAGTAGTATGAAAAATGTATTTTTATTTTTCGCTTTTTATATGTTTTAGCTCAAACTTCGTTTAATTGGCAGTTTTGTTTAGAGCTCTAAAAGTAAAAACAAAGATTTTAGTACATTTAAACTTACGTTGGCATCGTAATTGGATGGCAATGGCGACATTCACAAAGATAATCGCGATCAAAGGAAGGACGAAGAGAGAGACGTCGAAGGGAATGTGAATCTGAAAAATTGTGTAAAATGATGTATTTTAATATGACAAATAAACGAATAATAAAAGGAATAATGGAAAGAAAACGTGATCTTGATTTTTTGAATTATCATGCAACCTCTTGAAAAGAAGTAAAGTATTGTACGCTGTAAAATCAAATTTCACATGTGTTTTGATTTCTGGTATGTCAAAAGAGAATTCCAGCCAAAGATGGGCTATTTTGACGGCCGTTTTTTAGAAGTATAATTTTTGTTGGAGAAATCAAGGCAATTTAAAAGTCAATGTGAAAATATCTACTCCAAAAATACATACCGTTTCTAAACTAAAAATCCCTGGATGAAAGCATTTTTTGTACTCAAAGTTGTCCAATTTTTTAATATCAATGTTAAATGAAGTCAAAGCTTTTGTGCTTTCCATATATGGACGCAAGTGGAAGTAGAGGTTGTAAAGTTGCATTGGAAGAAGCGTAATCAATATTATTGTCCATCGATTCATGTGGTTGTGCTAAATTAGAAATATGAATTTATGATTCAATAAAAACACGATTCTCTCCTTTGGGCCTGTCTCGAAGAGTTTAATGGCCTCGGGTCATGAAACAGATGTCAAGGCAGAACCCAATGACCCCGCCGATATTCATATAAACCTGACTTCCATAGAACTTCCTACAAAATACATAACACAAAAATCCCAACCTGCATATGATGAAGGGGAAAAATTATGGCAAAAAAGCGCTCCATGGTTAAAAGGATGAGGACATTGCTGCTGGCGCACATTGTGCTGGTGAACATGAATCGCGTGAAAGCACATCCCCAAGAATTCCACGTCTCTATTGCGTATATCCTTAAATATATATGTTGAATATGTGAATTCGTCACCTCTCAGAATTTTTATCTGAACAAAATTTGGTATACTTTTCTAGCTGGCAAAAAAGGTGGGAATGAAATTTTTAAAATGAATAATTGGAACGTCGAAAATATTGCAATTTTCATTATTAAAGTATGGCCATGCTTAACCATATATCAAGTTCAACATAGTTACTTACATAGAGTCGCCAATAATCCAAACATTAAACAGTGTGTCAGACATTAGCAGCACAACAAGATATTTGTTGACAGGACTCTAAATATAATCAATACAAATCATACACCGTTAACAATTTTGTCAGTTTGTTTTCCGCTTTTACTATTATGCACTTTCATAATATTTGAATGTTGTTTAGACATCTCTATATTATTTCAAAAAGTTTCAGAGTTAAATACAAAATAAAAAATTTTTCATCGACAGCTGTCAGCGAGACGATCGAAATATTAACGTCTCTCTCTGTCACCAAGGCAGTTTGCAAAGAACATGGGAAAAATCGTTATTTAATTTTCTTTGTTTTTTGCCAAAAGGTATTTTTAAGACCAATTACCTTAATTAGCTTCGTGTACCATATTGCAACAATGCATATGACATTGCCAAGAAATCCAATGATCACAGCTACCTTGAATAAATTTTTGAACAACGGGATCCATCTGAGAACTAAAAATTTTTTGAAAAAAATGACAGAGTACTTTAATGTCGAAAATATCAAGAACCTATTTGAATTTCTTTGGGTGTAGAGTATCTCTACGAAAATGCCTCAGATAACTTCTCTTACAGAACTCCTTGAGGTTCATCTTAAAACATTTAAAGAGATTTGACTATTCATTACCTGAATATTTCGCAGCCATTATTTCAACGGCACTAATTCGAATGTTCGATATCAGACTGCGCAAAGCATGCATCCTTTGATTGAATCCATACAGGCCTTCGAGCTAAAAATAGAGATCAAAGGTTCTGTAGGCCTTTCGCTTCAATGTAAGTAACAAGATATTTAGTTAAAGATACCTTTACTAAAAGGTATAATACAATGTTATTACTTTGGATTGTAACTACCTGCTTATTGATAATAATTTTCAGTTCGCGGTCTTGTATTGGAGAATTTGAAGCAATTGTCCAAGCAAATTCGTCAGGCAAATAGCTGTATACTAAGACGAAAAAGTTGTGACAATTTAGTTGCCGAGATAATTGTTCATAAAGTTCGTGTGAAAGATGTGATGCGCGCTCATCCTTTAAAATAAAAAGACTATTTATTGCTAATTCTATAAAAGAAACTAACGTAAGCAATAATAACGTATCCAGTTAGTCCAATAATTTCACATCCGCTTGGGCCTCTGTAAGATAACTTTAGTAAAGATGTTGATGACCCTAGTGATTAATAATGTTCAGACATTTGCTTCTCATTTCATCCGAAAATCAAAGTAGCAAATCTAAGATGGCTTTGACTTCGTGTATAAGGTGTAAATTTGGAAGACTAGAGATTTCCAGAAGCGCAAGGTCATTACCCGCGCCTCAGGTACTTTTTTTATTCAATGACATGTAAGATTGGGCAAGAACCTAGATTTGTAGCGTCATTGTGTGGCTGGCGGGCATACTGTTCGGTTTATCTTGATCTGATTTTAATTGAGCTGGATCTGAACTACAGACCATAGTACGAAAAAGACTTATGTTATAGAGAGTGTTTCCTTTGCTTTTCAGTTATTTCGGAAAAATGTTTGAAATATTTGAAAAGGCCCGAAGGTATAGAAAGAAATATTTTCCGGAAAAACATATTTCTGCCGTAGCATATCTGTAACTCAATACATAAAATCAGTGTAGTATTTTGTAGTAATTGACTCTTATAAGGTTTCCCAAAGACGAAATTTTCTGAACCTGCAAAAAGCTAATATTTTTTGTTTTACATAAATTACAAATCTTTTATAAAGGCCGAATTTTTGACACAAAAATGTTTTGCTGCAGCCAAATTTGGAATAGATTAGAGACTTTTGTATACGCCTAATGTTTTTTACAGTGTTGTTTGTCGCCTTAATTCCCTGAGTTCGAGATCAATCTGAACTTTTTCGCAATCATTGAACAGTCCAAAAGGGTCGACTACTTGGCTTTCATTTCGTTGGTATTGACATTGCTGACCTATATCGAAAACGTTTAATCAATATTTATTAGCAAAACAGAATTCTACCTGATGTTGAGTTGAGATCTATAATAGTGAAATTTTAGTAAAGTAAATTTGTGGAAGGGTAGAGGCACAGATATAATTTTTCTCGTCAGAAAACTACGTAAAGCTAATAAAAACATCTGTTGCAGTTAATCTTGTTGTTATGTTAATGTTTTTATTTAAAAATACAAAAGACATTTTTTGGACAAAATATCATTTTTTGGAAGCTGGAACTTTAAGCGGAATTTGGGGCCAAACATTTGAATCTTGCGTTTCGTCTGACAATATCTCGCGCATTTACTGACAAAAATCTAACTACTGACAAAAATGCTACATTTAGTGGGCAACAAAGAATTTTGCCATAAATTTTGTTTTTGTAATAAATTATATATTTTGTAATAAATTGATGACAAAAAATACTTTGTTTGTTTGTTGAAACAAGATTTTATCTACCTGTGAGTGCTGTGTTTATATTTTGGGCAGCAGTCATTCGAATATTCGATATCAAACCGCCTATGGCATGTACCATTTGCTCACCATCCAAATTTTTAATCTAAACAAAATTTTATTCAAAACAGGTGAAAGGTTTGAAATGAAGTTACCTGGTTATCGATAATATCTTTTAACTCATAACCACTAATTTGCGAATCTCTTCCTATCGACCATCCAAATTCTTTTCTATCAGGAGTGGAAGTGAATACAAGAATGAACGTTTTTAGGCAGGTAGGATGCATGCGACGATACACCGTCCGATATATTTTATCGGCAAGATAATTTGCGCTGTCGTTCTTAAAAGAATCAAATTGATATTGTTGGATATTTACTAAAGAGTTTACCGCAGCGATGACAACGCTTCCCTTTATTCCTATACGATCACATACCTGTGACCGCAAAGCTACGGCGCTTTGATTGCTAAATGTATTCACATATATTTTTTCACTTGAATTGGCCTAGGCTAAACTGATTCAACCCTCGACATTATCTGATTTTGCAGAATCCCTTATAAAAGTGCCGTATAAAAAAGATTAACCCTTTATTGCCGGACCGTACGATTTTGCTGATTTTTGGTATACAGAGCACATTTGGGCCCCTGATAACGGGAAAAATATTATTTTTTCGAAATTCGACCAAAAATGGCGATTTTCACGGGTCCCAAAATTTAGCGCGAATTCAAATTTTAGCCAAAAAATCAGGTCCTGCACGGAATTTGACAAGCTAATTAGATTCCACGTAGCCGATTTACACGGCAAATTTTTTTTTATTTCCGCAAAAGGTGCCAAATTTCGAAAGTTACGAAGGTTCTTAGAAATTGGAAAATTTAAGGTGAGCCCCAAAATTCGTCAATTTTCCTCGATTTTTGGGGGTATGTCTCGAAAATGGCCATTTTTCAGGCCAAAATCGTAGATAAAGTGGCTAAACAAATTACATACCCTGAATCAGTACAAAAAGTTGGCTATATAAGAGCAATATCAGATTTGAGCTAGGAGACCAAAAAATTGGCAAAAAATTACTCCAAAGTTTGCGTATCTATTCGGATACACTAGGCAATGAAGGGTTAATGATCAACACTGCCAGAAGGCATAAGTTGAGGAATTGTCTTGAAGAATGTTTTAAAGATTACACTTGCGTCTGCCGATACAGCTCCTCGAGTTCATAATCGATTTGAACTTTCTCACAGTCATTCAACAGCCCGTAAGGATCCGCGACGTGGGTTCTATTGGGTTGAATTTTGCAGTGTTGATCTTTAGAAACACAAATCTTGTAAATGCGTAAATCCAATTTATACTTGGTAGTAATAATTTGATAATTAATATTATCTGTCCATCTGAATATGCATGGATAGAATGGGTGTTTAAATTTTGTTCCCTGTGGATGTGGAGGTTTGGCGTTGTGTATCAATTATCGATTAGCGCCATTAATTTAGCGTAGATTTGTTATTGCATATTTTTATGAATAGTGTTGCATTATCGGTCTGGAGATGACCAATCCTGAAGAAAATAAAACTAATTTTGTGTTTTAACTCAACATTTCACTGAAAATTGTATTGATTGTCGTACTGTAACCTTTCCACTCAGGACCTAGTCAACTCGAACTCCCATTCTATCCATGCATATTCAGATGGACAAATAATAAAGTAAATTTATTGTAAGTAACAATGGTAGTAATCGTTTTTGATAAACAAAATTAAACCTGAGGTTGAGTCGTCACATAGCACATTGCAAGACCAGGTAGAAAATAATGCAATAAAAGTTGTTCCAAATTTGTGGAGTTTCATTAAGAAATGTATTTATGAAATATTAGCCATAACAAACAAGGAGGCGATTAGTTCAAACGCTCTCTTCAAACGCGCCTACAAAATAATGAGTAAATAATGCTTTGCCAAAGAGAGAAAAATGATCACTATAATTTATTTGAGTCACTTATTTTATAGTCATCATTTTTTCTTTGGCAGAACATTATTTACTCATTATTTTGTAGGCGCGTTTGAAGAGAGCGTTTGAACTAATCGCCTCCTTGTTTGTTATGGCTAATATTTATAACGAATAAAATTCAGAGTCAAAGCAAAGAAAATATGTGTTTTATTTTAAATATTTATTTTCTCTAATTTGTAACATTCTCCAAACTATAAAGCAACAGCGACGTTGAATAATAACACATCTCAAATTCGTTCATTCCCCATCAAAGAGGAAGTAATTTAATTGAATCGATTGACGTCTGTTTGTGTGTGTGTGAAAGGAACAAACGAACTTAGACATTAATTCTTTAACCATAAAATGTATGACTTTAAACATAAACTGATAAATAAGACGAAGCGTTAAAATAAAGAAAATATATGAAAAATATAAACAGTTATTTTTCTAGGGCAATATTTTTCTTATAAATTTAACTAGCTTGGGTGGAGCTGCTACGCGGCTCTAATCTTCAGCGCCCCTTACAATCGGGTCTGCGGCCCTCACTCGGCTGCGCCCGCCCTCGCGCCGCTTCGCGCCGCTTCGCGCCGCTCGGCCGGCGCAGCTTTCTGTTTGTTCGGGAGTCTAAATTTCTTTCAAAAACCTCCTTTCAAAAAATTTTTAGTTTGTTGTCAAAAAGCGTGACGCAAGGAGAAAATGGGAGTTTGGCCCTCAAAAATTCAGTTTTGTCTATTTTGGTCCAAATTTAGATCTAAAATCGGTCTAAAAACCTGTTGAAGTCCGTAAGAAAAAAGCCGGGGTCTAAATCGCGAAAAAACGCGATTTAGAGCCCGGAGAATAATTACCGGTTTTACCAAGGTGACGGCACCTTAGCAGCTGTTTTGCTATGGGATTCCATCATGTCCTTCAACAAAGTGTTCATTGTATGAGCCAGAGCTGTTTGGTCGCCGTTTTAATAACCAATCGAAAGACCTTGTTGGTATCCCATAGCGAATTGGGCGTTAAATCGCTCATGTCATTTTGGTTGTGTGACACAGCCTGATGCTCAACCACTTGCGATTCATCAACCGTCGTCCTGATCGCGTCACACTACCTGGTCCTCGTCGAGTTGCGATTCAGTGTACGACTGTACACGTACTACCTTTACCTTGGACGCTTTGGCAACTGTTGCACAACGGCGCCGGACGCGACAGATTGTGTGAAATCGTCTCCCCGGATTTCCTGGTCCACACCTACCCCCTAAATCGACCCCGGGGAGTTCAAATCCGGGCTCAGATTTTGCCTGGTCCCGCCACGAAAGTTGGGAAACTACGGTTTTTTGCTGTTTTTGCAACGTTGCGCATTCAACTACCTCCTGCAGTGTCTCGTCACTCTCGTCGGCGTACTTAATCACAGCTTTGCGATCGGTCATTTTCCGCTGAATTTTAGTTCACAGAAACGAAACGTAGCGGTGTGCTACGTTTCGGATGCGAAAACGTAGCGGAATGCTCAAATTCGGGTATTTAAACAGTTTTTATTCCATCGGCAAAATTAGTATTCAATTTGTATATCCAAATATGTTGTTGCTGTATTATTTTTCACGCGTCTCATTTTCAATTGAAATTGATATTGATATTGATATAAATGGGTACACAGAAAATTCGGAGTCGCCTTTTCGGAGTCGGAACTTTCGGAGTCTGAGATAGTTTTGTCTCTATTTCTCATGCCCAGTGCCGTACTCTCTCACTTAAGGCTAAAACAACCCTTATAAGGCGCCAAACAAGGATTTAGGCTTGGGGCACCGAACAACCGTTATAAGGGCATACTCTTAGGCTTGGGGCCCCGCTGGGCACGCCCCAATCGGACTTAATCTTAGGTTTAAGCTCCCGAACAACCCTTACATGGGCATACTCTTAGGCTTGCGGCTAAAATGGGTTTGTTTGTTGAAACAAGATTTTATCTACCTGTGAGTGCTGTGTTTATATTTTGGGCAGCAGTCATTCGAATATTCGATATCAAACCGTCTATGGCATGTACCATTTGCTCACCATCCAAATTTTTAATCTAAACAAAATTTTATTCAAAACAGGTGAAAGGTTTGAAATGAAGTTACCTGGTTATCGATAATATCTTTTAACTCATAACCACTAATTTGCGAATCTCTTCCTATCGACCATCCAAATTCTTTTCTATCAGGATTGGAAGTGAATACAAGAATGAACGTTTTTAGGCAGGTAGGATGCATGCGACGATACACCGTCCGATATATTTTATCGGCAAGATAATTTGCGCTGTCGTTCTTAAAAGAATCAAATTGATATTGTTGGATATTTACTAAAGAGTTTACCGCAGCGATGACAACGCTTCCCTTTATTCCTATACGATCACATACCTGTGACCGCAAAGCTACGGCGCTTTGATTGCTAAATGTATTCACATATATTTTTTCACTTGAATTGGCCTAGGCTAAACTGATTCAACCCTCGACATTATCTGATTTTGCAGAATCCCTTATAAAAGTGCCGCATAAAAAAGATTAACCCTTTATTGCCGGACCGTACGATTTTGCTGATTTTTGGTATACAGAGCACATTTGGGCCTATGATAACGGGAAAAATATTATTTTTTCGAAATTCGACCAAAAATGGCGATTTTCACGGGTCCCAAAATTTAGCGCGAATTCAAATTTTAGCCAAAAAATCAGGTCCTGCACGGAATTTGACAAGCTAATTAGATTCCACGTAGCCGATTTACACGGCAAATTTTTTTTTATTTCCGCAAAAGGTGCCAAATTTCGAAAGTTACGAAGGTTCTTAGAAATTGGAAAATTTAAGGTGAGCCCCAAAATTCGTCAATTTTCCTCGATTTTCGGGGGTATGTCTCGAAAATGGCCATTTTTCAGGCCAAAATCGTAGATAAAGTGGCTAAACAAATTACATACCCTGAATCAGTACAAAAAGTTGGCTATATAAGAGCAATATCAGATTTGAGCTAGGAGACCAAAAAATTGGCAAAAAATTACTCCAAAGTTTGCGTATCTATTCGGATACACTAGGCAATGAAGGGTTAATGATCAACACTGCCAGAAGGCATAAGTTGAGGAATTGTCTTGAAGAATGTTTTAAAGATTACACTTGCGTCTGCCGATACAGCTCCTCGAGTTCATAATCGATTTGAACTTTCTCACAGTCATTCAACAGCCCGTAAGGATCCGCGACGTGGGTTCTATTGGGTTGAATTTTGCAGTGTTGATCTTTAGAAACACAAATCTTGTAAATGCGTAAATCCAATTTATACTTGGTAGTAATAATTTGATAATTAATATTATCTGTCCATCTGAATATGCATGGATAGAATGGGTGTTTAAATTTTGTTCCCTGTGGATGTGGAGGTTTGGCGTTGTGTATCAATTATCGATTAGCGCCATTAATTTAGCGTAGATTTGTTATTGCATATTTTTATGAATAGTGTTGCATTATCGGTCTGGAGATGACCAATCCTGAAGAAAATAAAACTAATTTTGTGTTTTAACTCAACATTTCACTGAAAATTGTATTGATTGTCGTACTGTAACCTTTCCACTCAGGACCTAGTCAACTCGAACTCCCATTCTATCCATGCATATTCAGATGGACAAATAATAAAGTAAATTTATTGTAAGTAACAATGGTAGTAATCGTTTTTGATAAACAAAATTAAACCTGAGGTTGAGTCGTCACATAGCACATTGCAAGACCAGGTAGAAAATAATGCAATAAAAGTTGTTCCAAATTTGTGGAGTTTCATTAAGAAATGTATTTATGAAATATTAGCCATAACAAACAAGGAGGCGATTAGTTCAAACGCTCTCTTCAAACGCGCCTACAAAATAATGAGTAAATAATGTTCTGCCAAAGAAAAAATGATGACTATAAAATAAGTGACTCAAATAAATTATAGTGATCATTTTTCTCTCTTTGGCAAAGCATTATTTACTCATTATTTTGTAGGCGCGTTTGAAGAGAGCGTTTGAACTAATCGCCTCCTTGTTTGTTATGGCTAATATTTATAACGAATAAAATTCAGAGTCAAAGCAAAGAAAATATGTGTTTTATTTTAAATATTTATTTTCTCTAATTTGTAACATTCTCCAAACTATAAAGCAACAGCGACGTTGAATAATAACACATCTCAAATTCGTTCATTCCCCATCAAAGAGGAAGTAATTTAATTGAATCGATTGACGTCTGTTTGTGTGTGTGTGTGTGAAAGGAACAAACGAACTTAGACATTAATTCTTTAACCATAAAATGTATGACTTTAACCATAAACTGATAAATAAGACGAAGCGTTAAAATAAAGAAAATATATGAAAAATATAAACAGTTATTTTTTTAGGGCAATATTTTTCTTATAAATTTAACTAGCTTGGGAGGAGCTGCTACGCGGCTCTAATCTTCACCGCCCCTTACAGTCGGGCCTGCGGCCCTCACTCGGCTGCGCCCGCCCTCGCGCCGCTTCGCGCCGCTTCGCGCCGCTCGGCCGGGCGCAGCTTTCTGTTTGTTCGGGAGTCTAAATTTCTTTCAAAAACCTCCTTTCAAAAAATTTTTAGTTTGTTGTCAAAAAGCGTGACGCAAGGAGAAAATGGGAGTTTGGCCCTCAAAAATTCAGTTTTGTCTATTTTGGTCCAATTTTAGATCTAAAATCGGTCTAAAAACCTGTTGAAGTCCGTAAGAAAAAAGCCGGGGTCTAAATCGCGAAAAAACGCGATTTAGAGCCCGGAGAATAATTACCGGTTTTACCAAGGTGACGGCACCTTAGCAGCTGTTTTGCTCTGGGATTCCATCATGTCCTTCAACAAAGTGTTCATTGTATGAGCCAGAGCTGTTTGGTCGCCGTTTTAATAACCAATCGAAAGACCTTGTTGGTATCCCATAGCGAATTGGGCGTTAAATCGCTCATGTCATTTTGGTTGTGTGACACAGCCTGATGCTCAACCACTTGCGATTCATCAACCGTCGTCCTGATCGCGTCACACTACCTGGTCCTCGTCGAGTTGCGATTCAGTGTACGACTGTACACGTACTACCTTTACCTTGGACGCTTTGGCAACTGTTGCACAACGGCGCCGGACGCGACAGATTGTGTGAAATCGTCTCCCCGGATTTCCTGGTCCACACCTACCCCCCTAAATCGACCCCGGGGAGTTCAAATCCGGCTCAGATTTTGCCTGGTCCCGCCACGAAAGTTGGGAAACTACGGTTTTTTGCTGTTTTTGCAACGTTGCGCATTCAACTACCTCCTGCAGTGTCTCGTCACTCTCGTCGGCGTACTTAATCACAGCTTTGCGATCCGTCATTTTCCGCTGAATTTTAGTTCACATAAACGAAACGTAGCGGTGTGCTACGTTTCGGATGCGAAAACGTAGCGGAATACTCAAATTCGGGTATTTAAACAGTTTTTATTCCATCGGCAAAATTAGTATTCAATTTGTATATCCAAATATGTTGTTGCTGTATTATTTTTCACGCGTCTCATTTTCAATTGATATTGATATATATAAATGGGTACACAGAAAATTCGGAGTCGCCTTTTCGGAGTCGGAACTTTCGGAGTCTGAGATAGTTTTGTCTCTATTTCTCATGCCCAGTGCCGTACTCTCTCACTTAAGGCTAAAACAACCCTTATAAGGCGCCAAACAAGGATTTAGGCTTGGGGCACCGAACAACCGTTATAAGGGCATACTCTTAGGCTTGGGGCCCCGCTGGGCACGCCCCAATCGGACTTAATCTTAGGTTTAAGCTCCCGAACAACCCTTACATGGGCATACTCTTAGGCTTGCGGCTAAAATGGGACTTTTGCTCCCCCGCGCGGGGGAGCAAATCCCTTATTTGGGCATCTCGCGCGGGAGAGCAAAAGGCAAAGTTGCTTGGCATGCCCTTATAAGCAACTTTGCCTTTTGCTCCCCCGCGCGAGATGCCCAATAAGGGATTTGCTCCCCCGCGCGGGGAGCTAAAAGTCCTCTCTCATTTTTCTCTCTTTCTCTGTAATTTCTTTTCTGACTCCACTTTCTAAATTACCTCGTTAGTTGAACGTCTTTCCGGTCCCAAAATTAGTTTTACTGGTCTGTTTGCAAGGCACATACTTATTGATTAAAAGCTTTTTCTAGAAAAAATGTTAGGAATTATTTTGGTTCTGAATTGGCTATTCAATACAAGTGAAGTGGGGCCGCTTCGCGGCCCTCACTTCACTTGGAAGCGGTTAGCGTGCATCCGCGGCGCTTCGCGCACCGCCATCAGCGGTCAGGTTGGGTTGTTCGGGAGTAAGGGTTGTTCGGGAGTAGAGCAGCATGAGACTATTTTGGGCCTGCGGCCCTCAACAGCTGTTGTTCGGGAGCAAGAGTTGTTCGGCAGTAGAGCTCTACGTACCCTCACATTCCAAGAGAGAAGGTCGGGGCGCTTCGCGCCCCGACCACAGAGCTGGCTCGCCATGTTCGGGAGTCTATATAAACGGAAATTTGAATCAGACCTCATAAGAGACCTGGTAGGAATACCACGACCTCGTGAGAGCAAATCATGAATCTGACGTCAGATTCGTGATCAGCACCATCAAAAACGCCCGGGTGCAAAAAATCAGTCCCGCAGATGCTTTGGTTCGAAAAATGCCATTTTTTGGCAAAAATGACACTTTTTTGCAAAAAAATGCCACTTTTGAGATCGCCCCAAAAAAAGTTTTGCAGATTCGTCCTTAGAATTCCCAGGGGAGCATTTTAACCGGACACGGACATTTGAAGGCCGGCCGTTTGAAGGTCGGGACATTTGAAGGCCGGGACATTTGAAGGCCGTTTTCAAATTTCGCATTTTAAAGCTTCTGGAACCGTCTAGAATGTTCCAGAATGGTTAAATAGGCTCAACAAAAATGTTCTAGTAGGTTTTACATGATACCACAGGTCGAAAAGTCGTCATATCAGGACTGGTCTGGTGAAATGAAAAATGTGTTCATGGACGGATCGTTTCGCATAACACCTGCACCTTTTTACCAGGTAATTGAAGTAATTTTTATTGTAAAATTTAATTTAATTTCCAGGTGTACTGCATTCTGGCGGAAATGAAAGTTCACGACACAAATGGTAAATATGTGCTTCCCGTGCTCTATGCACTTCTCAAGGACAAAACGAAAAATTCATATCAAAAGATGTTCCAGCTCATTAAAAATACATGGCCAAATTTCAACCCAGCTGTGATTAATATGGATTTCGAGCTAGTGACCATTGAAGCGGCTAGCGAGCAGTTTCCAGATGCTCGCATTTCGGGATGTTTCTTCCATCTGGTCAAAAATTTCAAGAAAAAACTTACTCACAGCGCGATCTATCCCGAATACAGGTCTAATCAAGAATTTGCCGTCAAAGCTCGAATGCTCATGTCGTTGGTTTTTGTTCCACCTGCGAATGTGCGAGCTATTTTCGAAGAATTGAAAACAGACCTTGGAGTTCAAATGATGAGGAAACTCAGTCCGATTTTCAGCTGGTTCAAGAAATATTATATTGGTAAGTTTTGATTTAAAAGAACAATTCTTGAACTTAAATATAATCTAAAGAATAAAAATGTTTAGTAATGTCTAGGCACGGGAAATTTTTATTAAATTTTGTTTTATTCAGGAGCTCCTGGCCGTGAAGCCATGTTCCCTATTGCATTGTGGACGGCTTATGAGAGGACATTGGCCGGCGAGGATCGCACGAATAATTTCGCCGAGGCAGCTCACAGAAAACTGCAATCGCTTTTTGGAATGGATCATCCATCTCTTGGAAATTTTCTGGACCGTCTTAAAAACGCGCAGAAGTCGCACGACAGAACATATGAGGAATACGTTATGGGAAAACCGCCTCAGAAAAAGCGCAGAAAGTACTTGGACGCGGACAAGCGAATTCTGAACCTGGTCAATTCGTTTGAGGGAAGAAACACTGTTCAAGGTCGTATGGAATATCTCAAAGGATTAGCGTATAATTTTATCATGGATCAATAGTTAACAATAATTTAAAGCAAAGCCAACAATAGCAGGATGGAATTGAGCCATAGGGTGGCATAAAATAAAAATTTTTCCGGGGGTCAATATTTCGAAATCCGAGGGGGAGGCAGCGGCCGGCGGTGGAAAAAATTGTTTTTGATTTTAAAGAAACCGGGAAGCTGAAAATTGGAGGTTAGGGATTTTCGAGGTCCCTAATTCAAAATCCGGGGTCAGATTTCGGATTCCAAGTTTCATCTTCCGGCTTTTTGGATTTGAAGTCTGACTTGAGAACTAAGTTCTCCTGAACGGTTTTGAGTTCGGACTTGAAAATTAAGTTCTCCTGATCGGATTTGAGCTCTAAACGCTTTTACCAGGTAACACACAAACCAGTCAGTCACACAAATCAGTCAGACACACAAGCCAGTCAGACATACAAACCAGTTAACACGCATGCTGCGTAGATTTGCAGTCCCTGACCTCTAACCGCGCGCCTTTGGCGCGCGCTAATCGATTGCTAGTGCATTAAATGTTGACAAGAAAGGAAAACACGCGGCCTTTAACGCGGTAGAAAAGAAGGTCATGGAAGCTTTTAGAACGTTCTAGAAGTCAGGATGAATTCTGATCCCGGATTCAGATACAGGGACAAAATTTGGGACCTTTTCTTTGCTCATCATGCCAGATAGAGCCAAATGCC
The DNA here is from genome assembly GCA_022814885.1 of Ditylenchus destructor. Classification (NCBI taxonomy): domain Eukaryota; kingdom Metazoa; phylum Nematoda; class Chromadorea; order Rhabditida; family Anguinidae; genus Ditylenchus; species Ditylenchus destructor. The sequence goes on along the minus strand of JAKKPZ010000102.1, from coordinate 28,987 downwards.
CTCAGGACTTCTAGAACCTTCTAGAAGCCGATCTTTTCGGCCGAACCTGATTTTTCGGTACCTAGAATTCGAGAGATATCCATAGACACCAAGGTCACCGAAAACGGCGATGGGCGTGGAAAGTTCGAAAATGGGGCCTCTCCCCTACCACTCATCTCCATACTGCCAAACATATTAGAGTAGAAAGACGGGACCGAAGCTTGAGCCGCGATAGCGGCTTCCAATATGGTTCCGGTATGATATAAAATCTTAAATTATACACACCATATAATACACTTACCGCCTAGTCTCTATTTATTATGTTTTAGGACCGCAAAGATCGCGACATTGGATAGCGGAACCATGGTCGAAGCTTTCAAATTTTTGGATTATGGTCAGTTGGCCAACAATAGTTTTGTTTCAAAGCGATTCTGGAATGTGATTCAAACCCACAGATATTCTTTGCCACGTCTCTACGTCCACAGTATTCATATGGTGAGCACAGTGGTTTGAGGGGGAAATTTTTAAGATTCCTGGACAATGTATCTGATTTTTTTATATATCTCCTAAAGTGAGAACTACAACATCATACCAGTGGTATGTTGTTGCCGAATTAGCGAAACTTTAGTTTTTGGGTTTCATAGAAAGCCACTGGTGTAAATTATTGGGGTGGCAAATTTATACTTGCTCAAGAGGATGGCCAAAAAATTAATATAGTGTGATTTCTCATTCGCTCTCTTTTGCGAGAGAGTTTAATTCTAATCGGAAGTTTTAAACGACAAGTATAATCGATTATTTTTTGTTTCCCTGATAAAAATTAGTTCCAGGGCCAAGCCAATCGTGCAGAAAAGATTATAAAAATAGGCAACGAAGAGCTCTCTGCCGAAGCATATGACGAGTGGGTAGTTCGCAACAATTATTCGAAACAAGTTCCACTTGGAAGTCAAGTTGCCGAGGAGGAAAGCACACATTCTGATAGCAATGTTTACATGCTTCATGCTGATGCAGCTTATAAAGGTAAGCCATATTCAATCTTCAGCTTATATAGCACAAAAAGATTTCATGTAGATAATACGCCTTCCATCTTGCTTAGGGGAACTTCGTTCTAAAAATAGGAATTCCCATAAAAAACAGGAATTTTTTACCTAAATCTCCTACTTTGTTCAATGCAAAATAGGGAAATGTTCATTTCTGGCCATAGTTAATAAGAGTAACGCTTACGTTCCCATGATTCTCAAAAATGGTTGCTGACGTGTTATTTGAATAGCTCCTTTATAATCGGCTAGACAACTTTTCGAATTTCAGGTGATGAATTGTATGTGTTCGCGAAAATCAGTCACAAAAATTGGCCTCTGTTTCAACATTTTGTGCGTCTTCTTACCGATCCTTTTGTTTACATTGACATGATGAAATTGGTCCCTCAAAATGATGTCATAAACTTGTTGATCGGAGCAATTCACCCAGATCGTAGCCGACTACAATGCGGTTCAATGGACGTTGATCTTTACAACGACACTCAGAAACTCACCGGTTGGATAAATGATCGCGTAAGCTGTGGCGAATTTTACATTTGCGGTGATTACATATCGGAGTCAATTCACGATCAAGAGTTGCTTAATCTCTTTGTGACCGGTGCACATTGTTCATCCACAATCCACGTCAAAGATTATGACCTTACTGACGTCATCGTTGATTTTGTGAAGGTAAGAAGTTTTATAAGTCGACCTCGTTATAATGACAATCAAATTTAACTAATTTTAAATTGAATTTTTGACATTAGGGAAGATTTGCGTTTTGGGAAAATTTGATATAAACGTGTACATTTTCATATAAAAACATTAATGATCCCATTCTTTTTAAATTTGGGAACATGAAAAAGTTGATAAAAATGTTGATTTTGCTCTCACATAAAACTATGATAAAATTCTGGTTCTTATTGTACTTTTCCAAACATTTTATTGACAATATGACCCTACTCGTTAATAAGTACCCGTGGCTGTTCCCTAGATGCACTAATTGACTAGACTAAACTATACGTTTCCAGAAATTCTTGGTTCTCAAAAATTGCGATGAGTATCAGCTTGTCCCTTCTATCGAGAGCGAAATGGAATATGTTGGCAATGGAAGTCGAGTTGCATATATTTTGAAGCGTGAGTATCCCGAGTTTCTCGTCAAAGAAGAACACGACAAAGAAGAACACGACAGAGAAGAACACGACGAAGAAGAAGACGATGACGAAGGACCCGACGAAGAAGACAACAGCCAGACATACGTCTTTGCGTTCAACAATGTCGATATTGGAAAGAAAATGAAACTTACTGTCGCATTCAATCGTTGCGATGAAATTTCATTTCGATCCGATATTTCCCTGAAAATTGAAGATTTGTAATGTAATATTTTGTTTTTGTGTGCAATCTCGATAAAGGAAAGAACTTCATTTCCAAGCTACAATGGCTATTTGCAGAAGGATATGAAAGCAAAAATGTATTGGTACCTATATGAATCAGCTAAGAGAGTGTAATATTTGGAACCATTTTTTGAATATAGAATAAACTTGCAACATAACGAAAACATAATTGAAACAGAAAGTGTCCAAAAAGTATAAAAAACCAAGGCATGAATATCCGAATCTAGCTACTTTGGCTTGGACCTAGAAGATTTACTGGACATACACATTTACCAAACATACAATAAAATAGAACAACATGAAGAACGTCTGTTTATATACTGGCGTGAGCAGGAGCATTTCCGTTTTGAGACACTTCCACATTCGAATGAACCACACATAACAAAAATTAGCATGCCATGCGTTTTAATAAGCTATGAATAAGCCTAAGCTTAGCATAAGCTCGAGCTAGGCATAAGCTAATAATAAGCCTTCTAATATGCGAACAATACAAGACTGATTGTGGCTTCAGAGAAGAATGCTCTCCAATGTGACAATGCTTTGACTTTTTCAACGCAAAGATGCTAAGGATTTGACTGCTGTCTTAAGATCTTGGATCTGGTATCTCTCTATCTATCAAACATTTAACCGTGTACACTTTCCGTCTCAAATCCTCAATTCAGATTCTTTTGGCTTACATTTAGAATTCTTTTGCGTTGGTGTTGTTTTCCAGTGGTGCGATCCATCGTGGTGGAGAGTATGAATTCCGATAGGATACGCCTATTTTATATCACTGGCCAGACTGATTTTCTATAATGGTTCATCCTGAGAGTGTACACACGGCACACAGTGGGTATTATACGGGCGACGTAGTTGGCAAAAGCAATTACCGCCAGCCATATAGAAAGCTCTCTACATATTCGCCGAATGGACAATTCGCCGAAAATTTCGATTTCGCGGAAAACGAGGCGATGAGGCCGAAATTTGACCCTAAATAGGTTTTCGACCATGCTGAGTCCGAATCTGAAGTCAGTTTTGACGTCGAGTATACTGCAGTACCACTTTCTGGCATTGTACCCATTTTTGCATAGGGAAATTAATGACCAATGGGTTTTTGGGAAAATTGAACGGAATTGGCTGAGATTTTGAATCCAGTATAGGTTTTCGACCACGCTGAGTCAGAATTTAACGTAATTTTCGACGCCGAGATACAAATAAATGCGCGATACGGGGTACGGTACGCTGATTTTCGGGTTTCTGACGTGGCTTTGCGTGACAAGTCCATTCGGCGAACTGACCATTCGGTGAATATACATTCTGCGAATATGTCGAGAGCCATATAGGAGCTTGTATAGAAGCTATCAATAAAATTGAAAGAAATGAATTGAATGAAACTAGGTAGAGGCTTCGTTCAATGTTTCTAAGGAAGCGAAACATATGTTAAATACACATCAGATTAATTATTAATATTAATAAATGTGTTATCACGGGTGAAATGATGTATGGATAAATATGCCCCCTAATTGAGTCTGAGAGTGTATGATTCGTAGCATAAGAGCACTTAGAAAATTCTTAGAAAACCTGAAAGTGACAAAAAATCTATCCACTGAGTAGGGCAGGACTAAGGCTAGGATATTTACTGAGAATGGGGTATATACCAGCTGAAAAGTTTGAATATTCGTCTAACGGCAACTAATAATTTATAAGAGAATAAAATAATCGTTCCTCATTTAAAAATCCGTAATCACTAGACATTTTTTATGCCGTACTTCTAATGACCATAGAAAATTTTTTGTATTAGATTGAAAACTGATATTCTTTCTTTAAAATTTGGACAACTCTTCGGCAGATACTAAGAACTGACCTGCCCAAAATTAGAAACTAATTCTATACACAAAGTTACATTCCTGGATAAAACATTTCATGGATCGTCATAAAATTTTACTACCATCTGAGCAATTTACATCAGCGATGGAAATCACAGCTCACATTAGCCTTTTATTATTGATAGCAACTTATTGCATAATGCTGTGGCTGTGTTTGATAAAGTCGCCGCCACCGATGAGCGGATATAAATGGTGAGTCACTTTTCTTCGCAGTTCACACTTATCTAGTCACTTATGTTCATTTTTCCCACTATAAGCCGACACGATTTGTTTTCGCCTAACTGTAAAACTCTGTAGAACTTTTGATTTCTGTTTTGCCGAATTAGCGTCTGAGTCAGATTAGATAATGTCAAGTCGAGGAGGAAATTTTCTTGAGCTGAACTCCGTCGGGTTAGGGAGGGAGTTAGTTTCAGTTTTGAGAAACTTAAAATTATTCGATCGCCTTTTTGGTCAGTTCTACCTGTGTCTGTCCCAAGGGTGAAGGCCTCTGGCAGTGGGAGAGGTTGCATCCTTCTACTACATAAGATGAGTTCATTTGTTATTTACAGGTGGCTGGTAATTAACGGCACGGTGTCAGTTCTATCCGAAGCCATTTTCACACTTACAATGCCTATTTTCCTCGTGCCTTACCCAATGGTACTTCTCGATGGTTATGTGATCAGAAATATTATTTTTAATGAGTTCGCCAGTGAACTCATTGCTATATTATTCTTTTTTATTATAGTCATTGTTGGCTATGTAATCGGGATGATGATTATGTTTCGATATGCGCAAACCACAACCAATTCGGCATACAAAAATGTGTTTTCCAGCGTGAAAATGAGCGTGGTAGTTTCTGTCGTGGTGCTGGGAACTTTTGCTTTGCTGCTTTCAATACCCATTCACGTATGCATTCAACCTCGAGAAGTAGTTTTGACAATTTTGAAGGAGATTGAATCGAGCGTTTATGGCCAAGTCAAGAGTAAAAATATAGTCGGTAGCTCGGTATGTTTTTATTCTAAGCTCGTATTACGTAGCTCGGTAATGGCGTAAACGAATTCGCAGTGTCTTTTCATCCTTATAACTACTACTAGACTCCCCTCTCTCTACCAAAAGCCGCCTGTGATGAGCATATTCGAGAGAAGTTAGACACATGTATTGTAGAAAGCCAGTGTCATATTGTACCTTGTTTAATGTTAAATTCAACCTTAAGCTTATAACAAAAACGTAGCGTTAGGTGAACAATCTTATCTGAGACCTAATAACGAGGGCACCGTGCGTTTAATGAGACTGTCGCTGTGGCAGCAAGCAATCCAATCTTAGTCGTAAATTTAAGCTTTATCAAGGTATAATAGAAAGTAGGCCTTTTATCATATGAACGAGCCTTGCTGAGGAGGGAAACATAAGCGTTTAGCCAATTCGCGCGCCAAATGAGCGTTTGAAAATTTAATGATTATTTTGAGGGATATGCGGCGTTTCCAAAGGAATTCGAGTCAATATGATGAAACCCTTGGATAGTAAATCGACCCCGCTGAATCCGAATCCGGGATCAGATTTGAACTTTGATCTTTGATTTTTGAACTTTTCCGTTTAAATCCTGGAAAAGTCAAAATTTTAAAGGGAAAAGTTCAAAAATCAAAGATCAAAGTTCAAACCTGATCCCGGATTCGGATTCAGCGGGGTGTGTCTAACCTCTCCTTGTCTGCTCATCACAGGTGATATTTTAGAATACTATTTTCCTTACGTAGGAAAATACTGAGCAACTAGCGGGATATGGTGCCTTCGGCACCGGAATTATATTAAGCGCCCCTTACCTCGGGCCTACGGCCCTCGCTCGGCTTCACCCGCCCTCGCGGCGCGTCGCGCCGCTCGGCCGGGCGAAGCCTTCTATTTGTTCGGGAGTCTATGTACACCAGTGACGCACCCAGAAACTCTGTGCTATGATTTGGTCTCTTCTACACTGCGTGCTATTTCTTTGTTAGAGCCAAAAAAAGCGGGGCACCGGCAGACACATCAATGATAAACATAGATAATTTTACAAAAGCGAAAGGAGCGCTAGAAATTTCTCTATTCTTTTCTAAGCTATGATTAACCATTGTTGTGTCTGACGGTGTCCCGCTTTTTTTGGCTTTAACAAAGAAATAGCACGCAGTGTAGAAGAGACCAAATCAGAACACAGAGTTTCTGGGTGCGTCACTGATATACACATACCCCCAGTGGCTTTGTCAGCGGAACCTCGCGGCCTTCGGCCGCTCGAAAAACTGGGAAAAACGCCCCCGCGCGCGCCTGCACGCGCGCGCGCGTGTCGAATCTGACTGCAGATTCGGAGTCCCCGTATCTGAAAACCCCGGGTGCAAAAAATTTCGGCCTGAAGTGGCAAAAAACCACAAACTACAAAATTTGTAGTTTGTAGTCAAAAAAGGGGGACGGACAGAGAAAATAAGGCACCAAAGATCGGACGCGGAACAGCCGAATTTGCCGATTACTATATAAGGGATCAATGGTGAGACGCCATATAAAAAGGTGCAGATCCTATGCCTTTCCGTAACTGCGAAATGAAATTCCGCATAAAGTTTACATCCAATATACTTTTAGATTGAGTGGTCGAATTTTATAGTCTCATACATGACAATATTATATGGCAGCATGGTTTTACTCGCATCAGCATCTATGTACTTTACACTAATAGGGTCATACCGATTTATGAGACTCAACGAACATATCTTCAGTCGCAAAACACAGGCCTTATACTTAAGTCTACTTCATTCCTTAACCATCGACATGATCCTTGGTATTATCATGGTGATATGCCCTCTGTGTGCTCTAATATTAGCAACATTTACCTCTCCATACGCTCCAATAGTGGGACTTGTTGGATTCAGAATCTTTGGCTTCTATCAAATCTTGCAAAATGTTATTCTGTTTTGCGTCGTGACACCATACAGAAAGGCCATTGCGCAAAAGTGCAGACAAATAATTCACTTTAGCCGCAATATGACTTTAAAATTGAATATTACATCTGTTTCTTCCATATAATGTATTATACTGTACAATAAATTAAATTCAGTAATTAGATGGTAAATGATATGAAACATATTCGCCATTGAATCGATAACAAACTTTTGTCAACAAAACATGAGGTATAGTCCGTTTGGAAACATTGCGAAACACTGCTTTATGTTCCTTATCACCATTGCTATGTGTTACACTAGGTCTACGCACGTGGGGAATCCCCCGGGGGATTTTGTATTTTTCTTATAGATTAATCACAGCGCTGTACTCTCTCGTCCAATCCCCCGAAGAAAAAGCGTTGTGAAACAGACATAAAACAAGTCTTTGTCGACATACACAATGGCATACACAACCAAAATTTGATGTCTGTGCGAAAATGCTCTGTACAGAGAAGACAATTTCATTTTTGTTATTCCAAAACAAACTCCTTTGTTCTAGAACACCGAACAAAATCAAATCGATTTGATTTTTCACAATTACACAAAGCGAATCCGCCGGGGGATTGGCCGGGGGATTGAGAGAGTATTTTTCTGCAGTAAAAGCGAGAGAAAAATACAAAATCCCCTCCCCCTTTCCCCCACTTGCGTAGACATAGCATTACACTAGGTCTACGCACGTGGGGAATCCCCCGGGGGATTGGGGAGGGGATCCCCCGGGGGGTTGGGTGTCTACGCAAATGCATAGACACCCAACCCCCCGGGGGAATGGAAAGGGGAGGGGATCCCCCGGGGGTTTGAGTGTCTACGCAGAGAGGGGATTGTGGAGGGGACTGGTTCGTAAAAATGAAATCAAGACTTTTGTGTTCATTTCTCTCTCGTTTTCACTATGTTAGTCATAAATCTGATGTTACTGACTCTATCTCAACTTTTTCTCACGATTTCGATAAATGTTTCAGATTTTTTCAAATTTGTTATTTTTTCACTTAAAAATGCAATTTTTCACACCCACTCTCATTTTCCTCAGATTTGGGAGTTATTTTTGCATTTTTCGAGAGTTTTTCGCTATGTTGACTATAAATCTGATGTTACTGACTCTATCTCAACTTTTTCTCCAGATTTCGATAAATGTTTCAGATTTTTCAAAATGATATTTTCGCCAAAAAATGTAGTTTTCTTGACACACTCATTTTTGACTATTTTGTCTGCATTTTTCTTGTGTTTTTCACTATAACTTTCATATATCCCGTTAAAGCTATCCACTCTCTAAAACTTTTCCGGTTCGGACCAATTTCAGTCTAAACAATATTTTCCAAAAACCTCGATTTTGGCGAAAATCGAAAAATCTGACTATGCAAATTTTAGTCATGCAAAAAAGTCTGTTTCTATTAGAAAAATCTTCCCCTTAACATGCAGGATTTCTGGTGATAATCAGGATTTGATTATCATTTTCCCATTTATTTATGTCAAAAAAGTTTGTCCATTTTGGAGCAATTTTCATTAATTATTTTTTATTTAGTCTACATATATTTTTAAGTATCTGATGTTACCGTCTCTATAGCAGCTTTTTGTCTAAATATCAATGGAGTTTATTTCTCTATCTTAACGTTTTGTCTAGATTTCGTCAAATTTTCCAGAATTTACAAATTTAGTTATTTTTGCATGAAAAAACCTGATAAACAGCTCGAAATATGAATACAAAAAAATATGAATTGAGCGTGTTTCGAAAAACTCATTTTGAGTGAAAAAGTCTAAAATTTTGAAAAAACAATACAAAATCATTAAAAAAGTTGAGATAGAAAAAGTAATGTCATATTTATGACAAACATAGCGAAAACTCCAACAAAAGTTGTATTCTTAGCCGAAAAATGAGTGTGTTTTCAAAATGTTCACTTTCTAGTACGAAAATCGTAAAGTTTGAAAATTCTGTTAATTTCATCAAAATCGGAAGAAAAAGTTGAGATATAGTCAGTAATGTCAAAATTAAGGTCAACATAGCGAAAAATGCAACACAAATACACTTTTAAGCCAAAAATTGAGTGTTTTTGAAGAAACTGCATTTTCTATGCGAAAATCGAAAAACTATGAAATTCTGAAGAATGCATCAAAATCTCGAGAAAAAGTTGAGATTGAGTCAGTAACATCAAATTTATGACTAACGAAGTGAAAATACAGTGAAAATCGGCTCAAAAGTTTATTTTGGCTTCAATCCCCCGGGGGATCCCCCCGAAAAATCAAATCGATTTGATCGGTCGGGGGATCCCCCGGGGACAATATCCCCACGTGCGTAGACACCAACCGCCGGGGATCCCCCGGGGGATTTCCCACGTGCATAGACGCAAATCCCCCTCCACAATCCCCCGGGGGATTCCCCACGTGCGTAGACCTAGCATTATGTGTCCAACGTGCGGCACTGGTCCCACATTTCTGGCACAAATTCATTACTGACAAAATATGCACCCTTAATAATGAAAATTTAGGCACATTTAGGTAAATTTAGACCTCAAATTAGGATTCCCCGCAAAACGTTACCCCAAAATAGGTACATTTTGAAAATAAGCACCCCTAAGAATGCCGCCAAAACGTGAAATGTACGGACGCACGGACGTCACTAACTTACTATAAGGATGCGTGAAACGGAAGAAAGTTAAAAAAATGATCCATCCAGTGAATGTTTCCAAATTTCTTAATTCGGGCTCATTTTGTCATCCCAAGTTAATTTAGGGTGGGCAAGAACAATTCCCACTCAAAGAACGTACAATAAGGAACGTGACAATTCAAGGCATTCTCTTGCTCTTTGGTTGCCTTACGAGTTCAGGAATAGATATGCAAGTAATATTCTGTTTCACATGTTTTCATGCGAGCATAAATATAAACTGATAAGGCAATAGATCATCCACAATAGATAAAGCTTTACTTTTATTATTTATTTCTCCTTCTTTTCTATATCCATGACATAAAAGTGATATTCATTTGTATAGTTATTATGAGAGTCCTACTGAGGATGGCTCGACTGAGATCAGAGCCGAAACGAATAGATTATACTCATAAGTTGAAAAAATCGCTTTTGTTCCTCATTCCTCCTATTTTCGTGTTATTTATGATTTATTTTACACCAAATCAAATTTTAAAATTTTCATTTATAAATATCAGAAAAATGTGAAAAAAATTTAGTGTCACGTTATATCGCGTACTACCCAAAAATTCAAAATAATTATGAGAAATCAGAAAAATACCTCTAAACTTCATTAAGCGATTAAAGGCATCATTTTTTGATCATTTGCCAAAAGATCAAATTCGGTACTTATTTTAAAAATTTTTGAAAAATTACTGTTTTTAGGCAAGAAAATGGTTCTTAGAAAATGTATTGCACTTTGTAATCTATTTTCCCATTAGTTAGGTCGAAAAATCGAACTCAGTGAAATCATGTTTTTATCAGTTTAGCAAACCAATAAATATATTATTCTAAAGCAAAGTTCAAAGGGAAAGATTTGCCGCCTCAGGAAAAACGACGGACGCACACAATCAACAGGCGGCCGCTGCTGTGGTTGAAAGAGACATAATGTCTTTTCACATGCTAAGCATGATGAGACTAACCGTTAAGTTTGGACTTGCTTTTGAATAATATATTTATATTGGTTTGCTAAACTGATATAAACATGATTTCTCTGAGTTCGACCACTAACAAATAATTGTCGAATATCCATTTTTGCATATTCAGCTTTGATTCAAATTTTGCTACGAAATGCCTTTAAACGAATAGGGATACTCCTATTACCAAATTGCAGTTTTTGTGGAATAGACTGGTATAGCATTACCAAATGTCATAAGAATCACGTCCCTTTCTACTATTTTCCAACAAGTTTTCGAGCCTGCAAAATTTTTAATCACGAGCTCTTTTTTATTCGAAATACCAAGAACTATTTCAATGCCTCAAGCTCTTCTTTCAAGTCTTTCATTCCGTTCTTGTTCTTCGGATTATTCTTTAAATTGTATTTGCATTGTGTTCATATAGTTCGTGCTTTATGGCGATCGGGCGTTTTGATTCACTGTAAAGTTCTATGAATTTAAGTTCAAAATACTTCCAAGTTTCAAGACCTAGTTAGAATAAGTCAAATAGCAGTCAAACCAAATTGCAGTTTTTGTGGAATAGACTGGTATAGCATTACCAAATAATATCATTTAAAAAATTACGCCTCTCACTACTATTTGGCAAGAAGTTTTCGAATCTGCAAATTTTTTATCACAAGTTCTTTCTTTGTGTTCAAAATGCCTTCCGCGAGAAGGCTAGAACTAATTCAATGACTCTTCTTTCAAGTCTTTGTTTTCTATTCTTTCGGTCGGATCGTTCTTTAAATTGCAACCCCTTTGTGTTAATATAGTTCGTATTTTGTGGCGATCGGACGTTTCGGTTCTATGAATTCAAGTTCAAAGTACTGCCAAGTTTTGAGACCAAGTTAGTAAAAGTCACGTTGCCTTAATGAAAAAGCACTGAAAAACGTAATCGAAACATTGAAATGAAGATTTTGAACCATTCAATATCGCATTATTGTAGCAATGATCAATGATCAATCAAAATGTGCTCTTTATAAAAGGAGAATCTCTCAACTTGAATTTCTCACTTTAAATTACTAATCATTAAAATTCTTTCAGCTGTTTTAACGTTACTTATTTGTGGGATTGTTTCAAACTTTAATTCGAAATTATAGAAACTTGGATCGTAAACACTTTTTTGAAACATTTCGGAGCAATTCGTGAGAATGTTCACCCGAATTTTATTGAAAATTTACTCATTCGGAATATTCCGCAAAACCTTTAAATCTTAAAAGTTTGTCAAAGATGTATCTTTCTGAAGCGGGAAAACTCTCTTTGATGATTCCAGGCAATCTTTTCATTTCCAAACAACAAAACATCTCTCCTTATCTCTGGACACTCATTAGAATAGGTGAAATCAGGAAAAATGTAAGAACTAAAAGATTACTTTAAATATATATAAAAATTTGGGAATTGCGAAAAATAAAGGAAATTTAATTTGGCGCAAAAAATAACTGCAATTTTGACACCGCATTTCTTACGCAAAATTTACTTTGAATTTTGCCTGAAAACTAACACTGAAGTATTTAGTTAACCAGTTTTTAGTTTCCTGCCAAAAGATATGGCTGTCGATGATATACAAAAATGGAATATGGAACCCTTTTGCCCGGTTTTCCTGGCAGTGGGAAACGTCGTCTGATGTTATCTATGCTAGAGAAGTGGCAGTGGCGATTAATGCAGATAAATATAGGGTACCTTTACAAAAAAAGGCTTAAATAGTTTGAATAAAAATCCTTAAAATTGTCGCCTTGGTTGAAATTTCGGAGGGATTTTTGACCAGTTCCCATAAAGACATCCTACCTTGCACCAATCGATGCCACCAGGTCTCACATACATAACCTACTTGAAATTTTTTGCATATTCCATCAAAAACGATCTAAAATTGCGATTTTAGTAAAAATTCTTATTTAAATAAGTTTTTTACTGTCAGAAAAACTGACAAAAGGACCAGCTTGTGAGATGAGTTGACTGTTAAATGACTATTGATTGGCATAATGCACTTAATTTAATAACTGTTCAGGGCCGCGCCGTCATATGGGTAAATAGGATAATTACCCGGGGTCCAGCTTTTGGAAGGAGAAAAAAAATCAAAAGGGGGGACCAAAGGAAATTTTTCGGTGGCGTGGACGAGAGGAGAAGAAAGGAAAAGAAAAAGGAAGAAGAAAGGACAGCTTACTGAAAAATAACTTTGTAGTATGTCTCACCGTTTTTCCAAAATTTTGGGCCAAAAATTTGTGATATTTTCAATAAATATTAAAAAATTAAATGTTATAATTTATTTCAATGATAAATTTTAGTCAATTTTTAAGAGAAAAGCCAATTATTTCAAAAATTTTTGCCTGCGGCGCTTTTTTCTCGCGAATTTTTCTATATAATTTATTGGCATTATAGTTTTGGCGCGAATTTGAAAAATTTGAAAAAAAAGCACCTCTAAGAATGCACTTGGAAAAAAGTACCTGGGGTTCAAAAATGCCCAAGCTGCGGCACTGTAACTGTTATCATCGAATGATATGTTTCTCATCTTGGATACACGAAATTTTGACTTTGTAAAAAAATACTGCTCACATTTTCAGATGCGCGCACGGCAGGCCTCTATTTTGATTATTTTTATTACATTCGGAGCGATAGCAACAGCTCATAAGCTGCTGGTATTCAGCTTCACGAACAGCAAAAGTCATATGATCTCAAATGGAAGGATAGTGGACTCCTTATCCCAAGCCGGACACAATGTGGTAGGCAACTTTATATTTTAGCGCTTCACTATTTCTGAATATTTTCTTACATTTGAGCCTACAGCTGTTGTAAACATGCATCTGCACATGAGCATTTACCGTACTACCATAATACCTCTGATTACTTGCTCGAGGGAGTAATTTTTCAAACACAAAAAAAAATTTTGGAGTTTCAAATTTCAGTCATTTTTTTCTGATATTTTCAATGACAAAGTCTTGGTATTGGGCAGCCGCAGCTCAACAATTTTCAGACACTTCTCAGCTTCGAGTTTGCGCATCGAACGGACGAATTTCATACAACGAAACACGGAAGAATTATCCGAATGGGTAGCATAGACCAAGACATCCTCCAAGCAATGGCAAACAAAAGAGTGGATATCGTTGAAGGCGTTTTCAAGCCGAGATCTCTCTGGGATAACTACAACATGTTCAAAATGTTTACCAGTGCCACCACTAAATCTTTTGAACGTAAGGCTTACGTGCTTAAAAATTAACTCATACATTTTAAGCAGATCCCTTCCTTATAAGTTCCTTCCCTATAAAAGTTGTGATTATTGAGAAATAGCCCGGGAAACCAAATTTGTCCTTGGGCAATAGGTTCTAATACTTTCATTAAAAACCAAGCTCTGTGCATAACTCACCGAACGGGTAATATTAAGTTCCAATGGCTGGCTCAAAAAGATGTTTGCGTTAGCATTTTTGTGTACTCACGATCAAAGTAAATTTAGTTTTTCTGAGTCTTTAACTTACCACAAAATTTTGTTATTTCCTTAAGTTCATTAAAATCTAAGATCAGATCTCAAGATTAAGTCTAAGCAAGCAGTGGCATTCGTATTTTCATGCGATTGCAACTGTCATATTAAGATCTGTCCTAATCCCATGTTACTTTTAGGCATCTATTTTCAAACAAATATGGAGTATATTCTGAGGGGAACTAGACTCTTTAAGATTAGGCCATTCAAGGCAATTCACTGTTTAAGAATTTGGTCTAAAAAAGTTAGCCTTAAGAAAGTCATGAGACTACTTCATTCTTCAATTACGTAGTATGTATTAATAGTTTTATCTCACGAGGAATATAAAGATATAGAGTTCAAAGATATCTAATACATGGTCTTAAACTCCAAGCCTATATTCACCTCGAGCCACAATTGTTTCATTTTACTACATAGAATATTTTAGAAGCACTAATCAATGACAAAGCCATAATCGAGTCCCTTCGTGCCGAGAATTTTGACGCCATTTTTGTGGAACATTTGTACCCGTTTGGAACTGCATTGGGACAAGCGCTTGGAATTCGGACGCATTTCTTGATCAATACCTTCCCTCTTGTTGAATATGTTACAGATATTTTTGGAATTCCACTGCCCACAGGGTACGTGCCTGCTGTAGCCAATGTGGATTTCTCCGATCAGATGACATTTATGGAAAGAGCGGAGAACACTTTCCAAACTTGGGCAATTTCTAAACTGTTTCACGACTATTTTGACGCAACAACTGACATTTTTCGACGGCATTGGGATCCGAACTTCGGCGACGTGATCGAGTATATGAGAAGGTATGTTTGAAAAGTCTTATAGCCTATGAAATTTTCATCATATTTTTATGCATTCTGGATTATAAAAAATGAAAAATAACATAACAATGGAACTTCCCTATATAATAAGCGGCAACGTGTTGTCACTCCGTGCGTGCGGGCTCAAATGTTAGGCATCTTTCCATGGTTAGATCAGGGCTAGTGATAGCTCATTTGAAAGCCCTGAGGCTGTAGATTCCGAATAAAATATCAGACTCGAAATTGGAATATTTGAATTCGCGCCAAAACACAAAAACGTGTTTTTAAGGGTTTTGGCCATGGGAAGTGATGTTTTTTATGTTCCGAATCGATTTCTGAGACGATTCTGGACCACCCTGCGTTTTACACTTTTTGATTTAGCGCATTTTTGAAAAAAGCCAGTTTTTGGCCAAAAAATGGGGTTTTTTGATGCAAGGTGCCTA
Source organism: Ditylenchus destructor (assembly GCA_022814885.1). Classification (NCBI taxonomy): domain Eukaryota; kingdom Metazoa; phylum Nematoda; class Chromadorea; order Rhabditida; family Anguinidae; genus Ditylenchus; species Ditylenchus destructor. The sequence goes on along the minus strand of JAKKPZ010000102.1, from coordinate 13,488 downwards.
TGGGTCTGATTTTTTGCACCCGGGGGTTTTCAGATGCGCTGATCACGAATCTGACGTCAGATTCGAGATTTGTGCTCACGAGATCGTGATATTCTCTCCAGGTCTCTCACGAGGTCAGAACTTGCCGAACACGAGGCCGCGCTGCTTCCCCTAGTAGAAAGATGAATGCATGCATGGACACCGGATCCCCTGACCGGATCTGAGATAACTGCAAAATCTACCAAGCGGAGCGGCAAAAAACAAGCATTTTAAATGTAAAAACTGAAATGAGCGGACCGGATCGACAAAAGTCCGGTCCGTGTCCATGCTTGTGTAATGGAAAAGGAAATGAAAAGAAATGGTCATGTTTACTAAGCCAAGCTCGTTTTTTCAGTTCAACACCTCTAATATTTGTGGCCGTGAGCGAATTCATGGATTTCCCGCGTCCCACTATGCACAACATAGTCTACATTGGCGGTTTGGGCGTCAAAAACACTTCGGGCAAAGCATCTGCCCTTCGCGAGCCATTTGCTACAGAAATGGAAAAGGGCACCAAAGGCGTCGTTTTTGTCTCTTTCGGGTCTAATGTCAACTCGGCTGACCTGCCCGATGTTGTGCGACGAAATCTAGTAGACGGGCTAGCGGCCATCCACGATTATCACGTGATTCTCAAGCTGGAGAAGGAAGACAGCGAAGGCATCGCTTATGCGAAAACAAAGCGCAACATTTTTGTGACACCTTGGGCTCCGCAGCCCCAATTATTGCAACATTCCCGGTTGAAAGTCTTTTTCACCCACGGAGGCTACAACAGTATCCTGGAGGTGGCGCAAAACGGAAAACCGGTTTTGCTGATGCCGTTTTTGTACGATCAGACGAGAAATGCGATGATGGTACAGAGGAATGGATGGGGTCACATGTTCGAAAAAGCGTCGTTGATGAAAGGCTCGAAGCAGCTGGAAAAAGATCTCAGGATGGTGCTGGGAGACCCAAAGTAAGATTTTTCAACCGATCTTTAAGTTTTATTGGTTTCTATTTTTGAAGGATAAGTGACAATAACGCGAAGCTTGATTACAAATTTTTCGGAGATGGGTTGAAGAATTTGAAAATTCGCAGAATTACGAATATTTTAAACAAGAACAACAATACACTTATTATAAATCTCTTAGTGCATAGTGGTGTCTTTTTAGAATATGGAAATATATATATATATATATATTTAGGAAATGATGAAGAAATCAATGTTTGGCACATTACCAAAATTTTCCAAAAATTTTCATTCGAACAATTTGTTTATATAAGCCAACTTTAGAAACATTTAAAAAAATTAGACTTGAGAGCAAATGATTTTCTCACTATTTGGTCACTATTATTTTCTGTGATGATTTAGACTATATAAAGGTCTCTAAACAGTAATCAAAGAATGCGTTATCTAAGCTAAAATAAATTTTCAGTTTTCAGATTTGAACATGGCGCCAAAAGAATCCAAAATTTACTGGCCACTAAGCCGTTCTCAGCTGATGAAATATTCCTTCGCAACGTGCAATTTGTTCTGGACAACAACGGCACTCTTCCTGAGCTCAAAGCCGCGTCGGCGCGACTTTCATTTATTCATCAATTTAATTTGGATATAATTATTCTGCTGGGATCATTGGTACTTATTGCTCTGATCAGCCTTGTTACTTTTGTAATTTTCTTACTTCGCATGATTGGAAATCTCGTAAACATGAAGAAAAAGATGGAATAGTAAATAAAAAACTTCAATTCACTTATGACACCTTGTTTTTATCTTTACATCCCAACTCAAGAATCACAACGGAGAATTTGCGTTACACGAATGACTCCAAAAAGATCAGAGGAGATTAACGCAGCGCATTAGCATTATATAAGTTGGTGACAGGGTTGGAAGAACGAATAAATATATATGTATCTGATTATTGTCATTGGTTTTGTTATTGTACTAGAAAAATAAAGGCGAACGTATTTTTTCAAAATTGTCAGTTTTTCATAACCCCTATAAATGTTCACATTAGCGTTTACGCTCCAGAGAATGCGGTACTCCTTTATCCCTTCTGGTTGCGTCAATGCTCTAGGCACAAAATATCCATTGAGTTCGTCGTTGGCGCCGTTTTATTATTTTAAATACAAAGTTCAATTTCAGTTTTGTGTTATCAAAAATTATATTTAGCCTTTCCTAAACCAATTATTTCAGCGTGAAAGGATAGGATGGACTCATTCTTGAAAAATATATGTTTGAAAAAATGTACTTATTGGCATTAATGTCGATAATTTTGGTTGTCATTGGTGTCAACAACTTTTTTGCCAATCCAAAGCATCGGCTAGAAGTAAGATATCAGTAGACAATCTTAGCTACAATTTTAGTCTGAAGTTCATGCGAGAAATTTTAATGAGCTTTGAGAGGAGGCGTTGGTAGCGGTGCCTTATTCCGAAAAAATTTCTACGCACAAATTTCGGTTACCATAGAGTTCATCAACAACTTTTTACCTTCTCTAAAGACTTCCTTCTTCAAAGAGTTCTATCAAACATGTCCAAGTAGGGCTGCCACTTCTCTTGTAAGGCTAAGAAAATGTGTATAGTAAAACATTTTGCTGCAAATGTTATACATAAAATTTTGTCCAAAAGCGCTTAGAAAACGTCATGACATTGTGTCCAAATCATTTTTTAAACCAGCAGAATCTTTGCGGCATTGCCTTTTAGAATTTCTATGGACATCTAGAACAGTATTTTAAATTTCCCCACTAAAAAATTTGATACGGGTTGGAGATATGGCCATGACTTACACTTATCTTTAAGTAAAATTTGTCACTTTAAAAAAAGCTTTAGACACCCGGTGATTGGGTCATTGACATGTCTTGTAAAACGTTCCATCTGAGAAATATCTTTTTCTAAAATATCTTTTTCTTTTATTTGAAAATTGACATTTTTTCACTTTAATCGAAATCACCTCTCCGAAAAAAACAGGTTGAAGTCCATATTTTACGCAAAATCACTTAAGGACGTAATGTTAACGACTAGAAGTTGCCAGTCTGGCTTCGCCAGACAATGTATTAATCTCGTCCAGTACATTGGTCCTTCGGCCCTCGAAGAGTTGTTTCGGGCTTTAAAAATTTTTTTTTGAAAAATTTGGTACTTCGGGGTACTTCTGGAATTTTTTGACCACGGAATCTGATTCCCCGCACCCAAAAATCCCGGGTGCGAAAAAAATAGCGTCAGGGCAAAATAGTATAGAAAAATAATTTTTAAATTTTCGTAGCCGGGTGTACGCTTGTAATTTTTTGATCCGGATTTGGATTCCCCGCACTCGAAAGCCCCTTAGTGCAAAAAATCAGCATCAAAAATGCGTGAAAGTGCATTGAAAATTATCACATTGATAATTTCTTCTCTGATTTGTCTCATATTTAGAAATTTCTCTTGAATTCTAGTCACCTCATAATCGACATAGGCATGACAACCTCGGCTAATGTACCCGCCTCCGCTCCGTATTTGAATGTTTGTCAGAACATCGCCATCATCGGTCTCCACTTTGTCACAATTTCAATAATGTCTCATCTGGTTTACTGTTTGCACTTTAAAAAGCATTCGCTCAAAGTGTATTCGCTATCGAATTGCCTGCAGGTTTATCTAATCCAGCATATTATTTGTGCTACAATCGACATTCCTTATGTTGTCTACTTAGTGGCCAATTGGAAACCAATGGACGGTAAGATTGTTTTGGTGGATTAAAGGGCAACCACAGTATAGAGTGGATTGAGTGTACTTTAGGAAAGTGAAGGATCACGGGGTCTTTATTTCAAAGTGGCAGATGATAAAATTAGCATATGTATACAATCTAATAAACTGATTGCAAAATCGAAGTCAATAAAAAATTTTGGCTAAGCTATATATTTATAGAAAAAATTGAGCTAGCTCTGCTAGAAAGTTTATACGATAATTACTTTTTATTCGGATCGCTAACCCCCAGGACATGGTCTAAATAAGACGTTCACTTCACATTTCAGCTGTATACGATCCCTACATTCTCTATTGGATAGGACTTGGCGACATTATCTACTTTCACCTGAGCTCCGCTTCTGTGGTAATGCTTTCTCTGGACAGGCTGCTCTACGCCAAATTTCCACTGCACTACGCAAATTTAATTCGACCATGCATGCCTTATATCATGATTCTGGCGATGTTATCGTATGCCTTGATAGCAGTCTTTCTTCACCTGATTGAACTGCCGTTGGATTTGGAAAAAGATAAGCTTTTTTTGTAAAAATGTTATGTATATTTTAGCAGACTTATTTTTAACGAGATTTTAGTTGAGCATTGTCAGTTATTTTCCTGCCTCTATATGAAGTACAGAGCAATTCCTCAATTGTACATGCGGTCTGCAATGGGTGCCGTAAATGTGATCCTCGGTACTTACCTTCTTCATTTGCTAAGGAAATGCGACGTCGCAAAAAACATCGTAAGTTTCAATAAGTCTGCACTTTCTTTCGCACTGAAAGATCTACCTTATACAGCTATTTTGTAGTGGAAGAACGACATCTGATATGTCCTATTTATTCAAGTTCCGTATGCATATTTTTTCATGCAGTATGTAAGCTTAAGGACCATCTGGAAGAAGGATTGCCACCAAGGGGTGATGACCATTTTAGAACCAGATTTTATTGCTTTATGGTTGTAAGGACTCTACGGATATGATGTTATTTTTAGGCTAGACTTAGGGGTAAAATAAACGTTTCATCCTTAATAGTTTACCTAACGAAGAAGGAATGTAACATTCGTTTTTAAATGCCCTTATTTGGGTATATTCTTATCATCGTGATTGTAAAGAAAGATTTGCAGAAAAATCGATTGGTTATTGTGACCATGCTGCTGGATGTGGCCCTCAACGTTCTGCCCAGTGTATTTGCATCCGTTTTTGCAAAGGTAATTTCTCGATTCAAAACGATTGCAAGAACACCAATATATAAACAATTTAATTCAAATAATCACGTTGCTCTTCCAACCAAGTAGTTAAATGAAATTATCAATCATGAAAATTCCTGGATATATGGCTTCCTTTTACTTTAGCAGTAAACTACAAAAGTCTATCAGTAAATGGTTTGCGATGGATTAAATCTTTCTATTTTATTTTGGTTTTTTTTTGCTGCGGAGTTTTCGATGACTAATTTATTTTGAAGACAGTAAATCTTTTTGGAGTTACAGATAACGGGCATCGCATCTTCCAATTACTTTGGACAGCTAACTGCTCTACTCACAGTGCTGAGTGTCGCCATTTGTGCTATCTACTATTCGGCCGTGCTGGTAAAGTGGCGAAAGATTACCCCGACGTGGCCAAACAACGCGGTCGCTTCAGCTGGTCAGAATTTCACTTAAGCGTCGGCACTTCAGCGGAACCTTCCCATAACTCTATTGCTTTGATCCGGAAATGTATAAATAAATAACCAGGCAATGTTATGCCAAGACGAGTCAATTCCCAGGGGAACACTAAAGAAGAGTCCTACTAAAAAACTAGGAAGATTTTCTGATAATATAGGGTTTTGCTAGCGCTGAATTAATAAAAATAGACCATCCAGAGATACCCTATGAAATTGTATCCTACGAGCATCATAGGCTTGTTAAACACATACAGTTCATTTATGACTACCATCCCATAACGGCGCTCTTTAATTTTGGGTGAAGATAACCGTTTTGAAGAAAAAATTATCAAACAACTAATAGTAAACTAAAATTTATCATGAAGATAAATTAATTTTCAGAACATAGCGATTTTAACGCATTTGGTTTTGCCACGGATAAAGTCAATGGTTTTTCGGCATCAAAAGCATAGTTTTTTTCTCTTTTGAATCAAAGTTGATTTATTTATTTACCTTTTATCTTTCTCGCTTCCCTTAAGAGTCAATTTTCTATTAGTTGTAAAGCATCTGCTGATTATGACCCGACTTTGCACAAAATTTTGGCAGTCTAGTTGTCCAGATTTAGAGTGAAAACGCCTAGACTTATAGTCAAACAAATTCTTTCGTATATCTTGCTTGAATATTCTCTTTATCTTGTATATCTCTCATTTTATGCATTTATTCACATATGTGTATTTCGTGTTTTGCAATAAAAACGCGTGAAAGAGCGGATTTGTCCCAAGCGAATTTGTCTGTAAAAAACTCATACAAACGCCTACAATCGCTCACAAGGCCTTTGAAGTTTTCCGCAACCATGGCTGCAGGCGAAAGTCAAAAAATTTGTTATTTCAAAAATTTGAACGAATTATGGTTTTGATGGATGAGTTTATAACTAGGAAAGGGCACCGCGTTCGACTCAAATTTTTTATGCTCGCGCGGTCGAATTGAACCCAAAAGAGAACTCCCCGCAGAAAATTACCCGTAGAACATTAGCCGCGCCTGAAAATCGAGGAAACGTCCCGAGCGCACTCCAACTAGCTGTCCCATATCCCTGGCTAACGACATATGGGCTCGGGATGACTGATGACACGGATCGCGGCATACTACAGACTATTACAGAAATGGCGGTTTAGTGGTAGTAGGCTTGTTCTGTGATGAAAGGTCCTCAAAATATATAACGAAACAAAATGTATCCCAAATTTTCTGCATTTCAGAAAAGGATGAAATCTATACCAAAATAAGTTTTCGTTTTGAGACGTTTTTAAGGTTTGACGTTTCCAAATTTTCTATACTGGAAACCATAATTCGTACTTTTCGAAAGTTTTTTTGCTCAAGTTCGACTCTTACGTAAGACAAAAAAAGCATGATCAGAGTTTTATTAATCCATTAACACGATTTTCAATCAGAACCTTGTTCTAATATCATAATACAATAGTTATCATCAGCAATTTGATCATGCGCACCCACATTTGAATGCACTATCTGGGTTGTAGCAGCACTCCACTCCATCGGGACCTTTACAGCAGACTCTGAAATAGGATGTTATTATTTATATTTAATACCATTATTTTGCATATATTTTAGTCCATCTTGAGTTTCAGCCATCCTGAGTCAGGACCAAGTGCTAAGGCCAACCGTTGGGCCAATTTCGAAACCATTGGTCCCGACAAACCTGAGCAGTCGGACCGCTCCGGGGCCGTATTTGCCGTCCCGGACAGCCTATCCCGTACTGCAGTCGGGACGAAACGTGGTGCGTCTCAGGATGGACTGAAGTAAGGGTGGATTGCAATATCCCCCAAGTAAGCGAAAGCTGTGATCCGTGCGTGCGAGCAAACATGGCCGTTAGACCCCTTGCACCGCTGATTTTTGTGCAAGTGATAGCTTAAAATGTTCGTATAGACATCGTATAGAAACATACAGCTGAGTATGTTTCTGCAAAAATTTAGACCTAAATGTAGACAAATTTAAACGAAATTTTGTAGACAAAAATTTTTGTCCTGAAATTTTGCCAAGTAGTCTATAACCTTTTTGTCACTGGAAAAGACAACACATTATGGCAGAGTGCCAGAGAAATAGTCTGTAACCTTTTTGTCACCGAAATTTTTGACTGCATTCTTAGGGATGCTTATTTTTGTCCGTAAGTAGAAAATTGCATACTGATACACGCTGGAGTCCTGTGGTCGGGCGCGGAGCGCCCGACCCTCTCCCTTGGAATGTGAGGGAACTTAGAGCATATAGGTATGCATGTAGACCAAATTTTAACCAGGCTCCCATAGGGAGTCCCTGCCGCTAGTACTTAATACTAGAGGTCCATTACTGGCTACGCCAGCATTCAACTTGGGCCTTCGGCCCTCGAAGGGCTGTTCGTAAGTTTTTTTTGGGCTAGTGCGGGATGAGGACCTTCGGCCCTCATCACGGACACTCCGAATCCCAGTGATAGTAGGGGTGGTATCCGCTTAAAAGATGAGGACATTACTGAAATACTAGGGGAAGGATTATAGAACTATAATTTCCCAAAAACCCATAGCACTTCAAAGCATCCTAAAATAACGATATTGAAGCGATATGATGAACGGTTTTATGTATATTGCTCAGAAGAGCTGTGTGAGGCCCCTATGGTCAGAAAAATCGATTTTTTAACCATAGGCGGGACCTCATTGCTACTAAAAAATTGGGATTTTTTCTTGCTGAAATTGTGTTTTTCGGATAGTATTCGACTCACTGAATAACTTTTTCTTCAGCGGTATGGTCGTCTGAGACGACTCGCGTGCGGGTTCGCGACTTTACAGGTTTTACAGCAAAATTCCCAGCAAAAATCGCGATTTGTGTGATTTTTGACCCCTCAGATTTTTAGGTTTCCGACATGATATGATGGTGATCTTTTTTTGTTAGATCCGTACAAGTCAAGAGCAATACACAAAAACCGTTCACCGGATCGCTTCAATATAGTTATTTTAGGAGGGTTTGAAGTGCTATGGTTTGTTGGGATGCTGTAGTCATTTTCAGAAAGAGATTTTACATAAAATAACTTAAATCCTACTCTTCGGGCAGCCAAGGCGCTTGACGCACGATGCGCTTCACCAGGTGATTGCTGTGCACATGACTTCTGAAATTAATTGTTGTTTTTCATGTTATTCTAGAAGTGCTATTATCTCGAAATGATTATCATCTACATTATCCAATTTTTACCGCGCAATATCTGGAATGAATTTTTAGCATTTTTTGTGTTTTATTAATCGTCAAAATTTTAAAAAGTTGAGAATAAATTTTTTCAAAACTGAGAATCCGATTGAGAAAATTTACATCTCAAGCCAAATTGAAAAGGAAGTGTTTCGGAATGTACGACTAAAGATTATACAAAATAAAATAGGGAGTTTGTACAGTTACCATCAAAAATTATTTAAGGCCAAAGTAGTATTCTTACGGAAACGTTTGAAGTAATCATAAAACAATTTTGAGAGCTTCTTAATTAATGTCCAAATTCTTCTCTCTTTATTTGTAAATTAGGTACCGACAGGTAAATCAGGTATTGAGTCTTGTGCACATGTTCTGCATCAGAATCGGAAAAATCTAAAGACGCCAACAACAAAGTATAACTGGGACACAAACCCAGAAATTAAAATTTTGTCAAAAATGTATCAGCGCGTTAAAAAGCGCATTTGAAAAGTTCGGCCAGCAACGTCTTTATTCTTGCTAGCTAAAAAGAAACTCACTTTAGTTTTGTTTGATGCAATTTGGACTCGACAGACGACGTCAAGGTGGTCGCCGAGATGAGCACCAAAAGTGCGAACATTACGAACAATTTAGCCATATTCTCGATTCCTGAGAAAATGATAATGATTGAAGGAATCACCAGAAAATTCTGTTGTATTTATATTCCATTTCCCGGTTTGGTGTTGAATGCCATTAGTCATATGCCCTTTTGCTTTCATCGCATTAGGTTTTATAGCTTCTCAATTCTGTTATTGGGAATGAATGTAATGTCTTTAGACCGATAATGTAGAAAAGCAAATTCATGGAATGATGCAAACGAAAACATATGACTCTGTTCCATTTACGGAATTTGGTCATGAAGAAACGGGGTGTTTTCAGCTGTGATATCCGTTTTCCTTCAGTTCAAAAAAGTGTTACGAATATGAACTAGATCAAACTTTGTCATATGCCAAGGCGCTCTACTATTGATCTAAGAAAGTGGTGCATGTAAGAATGAAAGAGCAAAACAAAATTAATATCGATGTTTGGAGTCCATATATCACATATAAATGTTTCCCTATGGAAGTATTGAAAGGTCTGGCTTATGGAATCTAGGTCGCTATGCATTGTTTGGAATGGGAAAATTTCGAAGATTTTATTTGGTTATTAAATTTTAGTCAGTAACATAGTTTTATAATATAAACGATACAACTTTTGGAGCTTCAACTACAGACAATATTCGTCTTGTACACTTGTATTTAAAATATATAAAATATACAAAACAGACGTCTCACCACAAAACAAAGTTTATTCAAACCCAAAAGGCAAACACATAGATTTTAATTTCATAGATTGTCAAAGATATCTGAACTTTGGACATGTAAATTGTTTAAAAATATAACTTCATAAAAATGCCCCGAAAACGAATCTTTGAATGATTATAGTCCATAGTTTTTTTACGTTATGTCAATTCCTGTTTTTAGTATTCACTATTCCCGTTATCACTAAACGTGAGTAGATCGAAAGTTCGCTTCCATCTTTTGCCAGTTGTTGTCAAAGTAATCTACAAAATTGAGCGGAAGTCCTGCGTCGTTTGGAGGATTTTGTTCTTTCATTTGATATTTATTCTTCTTTAGGAGGTCATCCAAAGACGGTTCAGGGTACAACTGAAAATAAAATTAGTTTCCTACAAATGTTTATGAATTAAAAACGAAAAAGTTATTAATTTTTGCTTTCCATTGAGTGCAAATTAATTTGACTTCTATAAAATGGCAAATGAATTTCGCAGTTTTGATACCAAATCAGTTATTATTTCTATGACTAAGATTTTTCGGTCTATATCAGATTCTTTACTCAAAATGAATCGCTAGAGGTTTGGCACCGAAGTTCTTGCAACGTTGACAGAAAATTTTAATGTCAGGACGCAAAACATAGATTATAATGTTCAAATTATATAACTTAGCGTTCTAAAAAGCTACACCTAATCAAGCAAATACTATAGTTAACCTACATCAAGAATGTGTCTAATTTGCGCGTACGTTCGTGAATCGCACTCTTTGCTATCTAAACTCCTGTGACGTTCCAGCACATAACGCATCATTTTATCAATGACCCTGTTAACATCACGCTTAACATCTTGATGGTCCGGAGCGCTTCCGTTCTCTTTCATCGACGATTTTTCGAAATCGATTACTTTGAGCACGACAATATGATTGCCATTGTGGATTTGTTTTACTAGCACAAAATTGATGGGGAGCAAGTCGAGATGCGCGATTCCTGAAAGATAACAATCTATAATGATGAACTGACAAGGAAACCTCTCCTGGTGAAACGCTCACCTGGAGAAACGTGATGGATAGGAATTTACCCCACCTTGTGGGCATTCGAACGGTGCCAACCATTTTGGCGAACCAGTTACGAAAAAAAAAGCTAGCATGATACGGAAAATTGGATTTTTACAAGGAAAATGCAAGAAAATCCGACTTCAGAAGCCGTTTTCGGGCGTTTTTGTCTATGAAAATGCCAAAAATAACGTCATATTCGTGTTCCCCGTAATTTTTTGGGTAAGATAGGCCTTTTTCGGAATTTTTTGAGAAAAAAATTTTTTCAGGTTTTTTCACCTGGTAGCAAAAAACGTGAAAAAAAAATTTTTTTCTCAAAAAATTATGGTTCGCCAAAATGGTTGGCACCGTTCGAATGCCCACAAGGTGGGGTAAATTCCTATCCATCACGTTTCTCCAGGTGAGCGTTTCACCAGGAGAGGTTTCCTTGTGAGAGTTCTAATATCTGTCTCTTTCCATGCATCTCAGGGTTAAAATCCTGACTCTCAAAGTATAATATTCAACCTATCAATGTTTAATCTCAAAAAATATAGAGAAATATCTGGAATGTTTAATTTGGCAACCTAGAAGAAGAAACAAGACTATGGAAAAAACTAATGTCGCAACTCAGTAGTGAATTTAGCTAGAGCATAGAGAGACCTATCGGTACTTTAGGCTTAACGGGGGGGGGGAAACTGGTTATCGGAGGGGGGAAATTTTCATACATTTTTATATAGCAAAAAATCAATAGGGGGGACCCTATTGATTTTTTTGACAAATTTTTCAGAAAAAAATTTTTCATACCATAGGGTCCCCCCTATGGTATTTTGCGAAAAAAAATATTTTTCATCCGAAAATTCAATAGGGGGTACCCTATTGATTTTTTCACAAATTGTCAGCAAAAAATATTTTTCCAATCAATAGGGTCCCCCCTATGGATTTTTTGAGAAAAAATTTTTTTTGGAAATTTTTTTGGAAATTTTTTCAAAAAATTCATAGGGGGTACCCTGTGAATTTTTTTCACAATGTATGTCAAAAAATAAATTAAAATCAATAGGGTCCCCCCTATTGATTTTTTGTTATATAAAAATGTATGAACATTTTCCCCCCCCCGATAACCAGTTTCCCCCCGTTAAGCCTAAAGTACCGACCTATCTAAGTTGAACTTCCCCAACTGATTTTAAATTACTGTTTTAAATTACAAACTTAATTTACAGAACCCGCACTCCTTTACCTTTGCTATGAAGGTATTGGATAATGTGAAGTGCAGCTTTCCAGATCCTAACCATAACGTCGCAATCAAATTTGTCTACATGTTCAAACGGTATTCCGGATTCCTCGACGAAATAAATTCTGTCTCTAGCTTCAGCGCTAAAATATTTAGAGTAAATAAATTTTAGGAGTAACTCACCTGCTTAAAACATGCAAAGTAAATAATCAAAGTCCAGTAAAACATACATGTCATGGACGTGTATGGCATAGTCGTTCTTTTCCAATTTCAGCTTTTCAAGCACTTTTCGCTCGTTTTCAATACTAGCACTTTTGGCACAATCTTTAATGACTACTTCTCCGAACTTCACACAAGCGGCAAAGTGAACCTAAAATGAAGAAAAATTTTGTCAAGAAATATAAAGATTTATTTTAATCGTCAGAAGAAATTTAATTAAACGCTCGCTTCGCAACACAGTAATAAATTTTGGCATTTTTAGCATTGTCTTGTCATTTTGGAAAAGTGCATCTGGAAAAGCGGCACGTGCTTATTCAGGAAAACGTGAGTATTGTTGAGAATGTAAAAAAATACTTGAAAATAACCGCAAAAAATTAAATGTTGAATTTACCTTTCTCGCGCCAGAGATTTTGTCGTAGAAGGTATTGACATTATTGTATTGGACATCATTTATCTTGGTTATTTTGCCTGTAGTCGCATCCAGTTCAACAGTGGCTGAAGTGCATAGAAATTGGCTAATAAAGAGAAGAAGTAAGAGCAACATCTGAGTAATATCTCTGAAATTGTTATACTAAAATGTCGACATCTAAAATATTTGTATTCAAGTAAAAATTTTGGTCACTAAATTATGAATGGAAATTACAAGAAAATTTTGAGTAATACACATGAAACAATTGCTTTCAATGAAACATTGAGAACGGAATTTGATATTCACATAAATTAATAACATTCTTAAACGAAACTCGTTAAAAGTGAAAACTTTCATGAACGTTCGGAACTCTGTGGATATTATAAGAAAACAGACATTTAACTAGGCACACGTCAAGAAACCAAGATTTTTTTGATAAAGCTACTATTATTTCGCTTTTCAAAATATAGGTAAAATGCCTACCCACTTAGGAAAATTCACTTTCTTTGTTTACGTGGCCGCTTGGAAGGTTCGCGACGGCCTGTGCTTCTCTGCCTTAGAAAATAAATTCAAAATCTATTTTGAAATTCGTATATGCGTCTTTCGCTATATGTATTCAGTGAGAGTAATATACAAATAAATTTCTCTCACTGGACACATTCGAGAAGGAGCCACGCATATACGAATAGGGACATAAATTTTGAATTTATTTTATGAAATAGAGAAAAGATTTATTCT